>CM063285.1:51141609-51511609 GCA_032173965.1 Sitta carolinensis | reverse complement strand
CATACTAAATGCACAGATCAAATAAAGCAACCTTCTATGAAGAACCCATGAAGCGCTTAAAGCTTGTGTTTGGGATATTTTTGTAACCTTCTGAGCTATGAGTTATAAAATATTTGACATCACCAAACTGTGCCTTTAGGTTGCTGTGCTGGTACAGCTCTTTGTTTGTGCAGAAACTAATTCTGGTAACATCATTTTGCTGAAGTAGCTTGTTTTAATGCAAAACTTTGGTGATGCCCACTCTTGCTTCACAGTACAGAATCATTCACTAAACCTGGTTAGTGACATCACATTGCTTTTCATACTTCTGTCATCTTATGCTTTAAGTTGGCTTTGATGTTTGTTGGGTACCAGAGGATTGAATCAATGATCTCTCTGTCTCTTGTGTTATTTCGCGAAAACACCCAGTGCAGAAAATGAAAATGGCAGTAACAGGGTCTTAAAGCTCATGCCTTAGATCTTGCTGTACTTCTGTTTGGGTAAGGTATAGTGTCCATTTTAAACAAGTATGAACTCATTGAGTAATTTCTGATTTTAAAATGGCCTTAAAAAGAAATAACTATATTGGCATTTTCCTACTCCTGTTTTAATATATCTAATCATAAAGTGAGAAGTAGGTGATTTTTAGAAACACAAAACACTGCAGCTGTCAGTGTGGTCAAGTGCACAGAAAACCAGTTTAAAAACCCCTCAGTCTTCATAATCTCTTCATACACATAGGAATGGCATTGTTTTGGGTGGAAGTTATTTGCAAGTTAACTGGCTCTCTAGTTGTTGTTGTTACTAACTTGACTTGATAGATTGGTTCTGATCTCTAGAAATGTATCTAAAGGTATAGTTTATATTACTGAAGAAAGCATCTTAGTTTTAGGAATGAATAGAAGAATGTAATCATTGGTTCAGTTCTCTGCACTGTATGATGCATGATCAACTGTGATGTGACTTTGCTGCTCTGAGTGTCTGTAGCCATTACCGCAGTTCTGACTCTCCAACTGTTCTTGATGTTACAGTGGACTAAAGAGGATGGACATAGAACTGCCACCTCTGCTGTCCCTAATCTCTTTGTTCCATTGAACACCAATCCAAAGGAGGTCCAAGAAATGAGGAACAAGGTTTGTAATACCAGTAAAATAACCTATTTTTTTGGTCATTGCTACAGTTAAGTTGTGTACTTGTAATGAACTAACTTACTTTGCTAAATCGATATTCTGGGGGCTCAATAAGAGAGTTCTGGTGTTCTCCTGTCCCTTTATAACTAAATACTGAAACAATTCCTAAGTGTCCTGAACTCCTCTTGGTATTTTTGTTCATGATATGAAGAATTTTCATTTTTCTTAGACAAGTTGCTGGGTACCTTTAAAACATCCAGTCCTGGGTTTATGGGAGTGTTCTGTACCCTGAGATCAGAGTTTTACATTAGTGACCTATTTTCCTGTTTTGGTAATACCAGATGAAATTTTGTGGCTCAGACAAAGTAGCTTATAGATCTCTCTCCATATTTCAGTTTACTGTATTATAATATGCTGTGATTGTTGCAGACTTCTTTTTTTTTTGTCTTTGAAACTGCAAGTGAATCTGTTTAAATAAGCTTGCAGTTAATTTTCCTGATTTTGAATTTCAGATCTTCATGTCCAATCTACCGACAGGAAAGCACTGAATGGATTGGGGTTTTTCACTTTATTTCTTTTACAGCATAAAATATACTCTGGTATCTTGTTTATATTTAACTTGTTCTGGATTGTGAGAATGCTCTAAGTGATGGCCACATGGAACATGAAAGTTAACATTCTGTCAAAGAAAGGCTGTGTGCAGGGATACTAATAGGAATCTAAAATAATTTGTACATGGCTGACAGAACTTATGCTTGGTGCTGTAAAATAGTAATCACCTGAAATGAGAATTACAGTGAAATTTCCAAGCAGTTTCTTTGTGTTTCAAACACAAATATTGCTTTATTAAAAACTTGAATGAAGTGACTAAGAGAGTAAGTCTTCAAATTTTATACTTTCTCAATGACGAGAAGGGTAGTAAATTAGAAACAAGTGAAAAATATGGGGGATACTTGTGTTTTCTGAAAACACCAAGTATTAATAATACTTCTTGTTTGTGTATTTGTATGCATATTTTTTAATAAATCGAATGTCCTTTTTAGTTGTAAAGTGGAGGTCTTTTAAGATGCATGCTTTTCTTCTTTTATCTTGGAATAAGAGCCAGAATATTTTAGAAATAAATTTTGAGTCTGCTGTTATGAATTCTTTACCACTGAAGGATATTTAATTTAAATAGATAATACCTAGGTTTAAAGATCTGATTTCTGTTCTCATCTTCTGTATTGAAAGAACTGGGAGGTATTTAGGATGCAATAAAAGGGGTGTTTTTGTGAACTCCAGAGTGTCAGTTTATCCACAGAGAAATTATTTATATGTCCTTTTGAGGATATGATCTTGACTACATGCAAAAATGGAAAGTTGTGCAGTGTTTTACAGTAAGTTCTATAAGAAGATGATGTGTTACCACATCAGTAACTAATGGCTAATGGCAGAAACCTGCAACTGACTGGTCAGGTACAATAGACAGAGCAGCACAGAGGTAATATTTCTATTTCTCCTCACTTCTCACAAACTAGAGTGGTCTGTTACCTGTTTTACCATGACCTAGTACTAAAAAGCAAAGGACAACACTTTCTGTGGTAATTAAAAACTGAATTCTGAGAAATGTGAGGAAACAGCCAGGAACCCGAACATTTATGTTCAAGTGGTGTGTTTATAAGCTCAGCTTCATTTGACAGTCCTCTGGCCACAGCAATCAGTGGTGGCTCTTGCCTGTTGGCAGGCTCACTCACCCATTTTTCAAACACAAAAATGTGATCAACTTTTCTCTGTTGTTCATGTGCTGCTTTCCTTTACAGATCCGAGAGCAAAATTTGCAGGATATTAAAACGGCAGGCCCTCAGTCACAGGTTCTTTCTGGGGTAGTTGTGGACAGGAGCCTTGTACAGGTGAGAGTATTTAATTCCTAAAACTATCACCTTAATCTACAATGTCCTCTGCTTTCACCTAATATATCACTATGAAATTATTCTTTAATTGGCAGAGAGTAACTGTTTATAAGGTAAGTCATAGAGGTAATACCATTGTCTTTGCAAGAGTGCTCAGGGTCAGAAATTTAGAGGCTTCAGCCATGTAGCCCAAGCATGTCTGTGGAGGATGCTTACTGGTTTTTTTGCTGAATGTAATGCATGAAATTCAGAAGCCTTGTGTATATGGGTTAGATTCTTATTCAAAACTAGTTGGGCTCTGTGACAGCTTTTTCTTTGTTTGATTTCTGAGTTTATGTATCTTGAAGGATTAATACTGGGCACACCAGGCTCACTGTGGGCAGTAGTGTTTCATGTTAAATATGGGATTTCATGCTTCATAATATTTTATTTAAAGAGCAGTTTGGAAGAAAAGCTATTACATCAATGAAACTTAAAAGCAGTATATCTGGATATACAAAAGACTATAAATCACAGCTTCAAGTAAAGTAAGAATTAGAGCTGTACATTTATACTGTATAGCTGAATGAAGCTTTTTGTATCCAAGTACTTTCAGCTGCCCCAGATAAGTATTTTCTGATATACTTTTTAAAGATTGGCAAGTCTTATCATGACCACAGCATTATTCATGTTGGGTGTCATATGTGCATGTCAATTCATTGTCATATGCAATTTCATCTACTAGTTACTGTTTCATTGCATGTTTTTAGCAAGCATCACAATGCTTTAGGTTGATGTTATAAAGCCTGGGCTGGTTTGCTCTGTTTACTCAATTTACTGTTGCAGGATGCTCCCCTCTCAGACTGTACGGAATCTATTGAAGGGCTCGATCTCACAGAGCAGGCCTTTAGTCCCGCTAAATCTCTGTCTGTTAGAAAGGTACTGCCCTGTCATACTGCTCTAAATACTGTTGTTCACCCTTCATTTAACCTCTCCTTACCCTGACCTTTTTCCTTTGTTAGAAGTGATTTGGCTAGAAACTTTTAAAAAGTAAAATAGATGGCTCTTCAAATTATGTATTTATGATAATGCAAACACTTACTTTACTCTTTTAAGAGTGTCTTAAGGATCTTGATCTTTGTCTGTAGAAGTTGGTGAGGAAACACTTTTGATGTTAAGGTGCTGATCAGGTCCTGCATATAGAGGGTTTCTTTATGCATGCTGTTAGTGTTGAATTATACTAATTCGAGATCAATTTAGAGTTAGCTTAATCTTGGCCTGATTACATCAGTGTAATTCTGAAGATACTCTGTGTGTTACGTGACAAACACTGTCAGCTCTTGATCCCAGATCACTGGATGCCTGGCTTCCTTAGAGCTTCTGCAGTTAGCTACAAGAGTTGCTAAGTAATGCCCCATACATGCAAAATCGATTGGCTTTCACACTTGTAGTCATGTTTGTGTTTATATAATATCCATTAAATACAGAATAAGTTCAAGAGGTGTGGGCATGTTGGGGTAGGCAGTCCTTGGGGCTGCCTGAATGGAGCAGCTGCATGCTGCAAATAACGTTTCTTTGAGCACATCTAGTGTTGAAGCACAGTGTGTAAATAAGCACCAGTGCCTCATCTGCTCCAGTGTTTTACCTTAAAGATTCCTGAATCTTGGTTTTTGTTCATGCCTACACACCTCATTATCAGAATAGCTTTTGCATGAAAAAACCCTAAATACTTTGGATTATGCCATTGCAGGAAACCTTGTGGTTTTATAACTCTTTCTAAAGGGTAATGAGTCGGTTTGTGTTATAGATACTTGGATTATACTGAGCATATGATGGTCATGTTTTTCACATTGCAGTTTGTTTTGTCCATATTCTGAAAAGAAAAATAATAAAACACCATTTCTGGATTTAAGACAAAAATAAAATAAAGCTGAATTCTTCCAGGCAGTGCATGGCTTTTATTTTCCACTTAATAATATCTTCAGAGTGAAAAATTACTTTTATGATAATTATCACAACACAGACGTTTTTTAATGGTGATATATTTCAAGTATTATGTTCAAACAATGACATAGCTTTTCTATAAAAGTAGTTTACATGCATTTTCATAGATGGCAGAGAACCAAGAAATGGTCTACTGGTTATGTGATTTTGTCTAGTAGTATGCTAGGGTTTAGATGTCCAAATTATTTGTTTCGGTTTTTTGTGGTGTCATGAAAGTGCTTTCTGCCTGAAATAGTGTGTAAAATTAGATCACAAGGTAAATTGCAGGATTAATTATGAAATAGAAGTGGCCTAATTCACTCTCTTTACTATTTTAATATCGATTGTGGCCTGAATGCTTAATGATTTCCTGTTTGGGGACAAAAAAACGACCCAAGAAACAAAACTAAACCAACCAAACAAAAAACCCCAAACCAACCAACCTCCTTCTAAAAAAATGTCAATGTCACCCAATCCAGAAAATCCAATGAACCCAAAAATAACAGGAATAAAAAAAAAAACAAAATAAAAAAAAAAAAAAAAAAAAAACCAAAAACCCCACAAAACAAAAAAACCCAACAACAACAAAAAAGAAACAACAAAAAACAAAAGGAAACAAAAAAAACACACCAGAGAAAATTTCCTGGAAAGATCCTGCCATAAAGCAATTGTGTTTTGTTGAACAAAGAAAGTGTAAGCAATCTTATGACGCCCACACAAACCTCACCTGAAAATTTCAATGAAACTGAAGAATCACATACATCAAGGATTTAGGGACTTTTAAGTTGACAGTTCTCACTTAAGTTTTCAGTTGACAAATTCTTTGGCACTCAATGACAGTTCATGTGACAAGTTTAATGTAATTGCAGTAGCACTTAAAATATGTTATGTTTTAATTGAGATTTATATCAAATACTAATGCACACTATTTTGGATGAAAAAATGCCTCCTTGTCCTTGTGTACAGTATGCATGTACTGCTTTGAGCTCCTGTGCCTATGGCTGCAGCAGTGAATACTCCATCTTGCCTTGTCACTTGCTTTATCCATGTTCTGAGAAGTCCTGGCTGTGTTGCAACACAAAACCTCCTTGTGCATTATGTAATTTTTTTCCTGTTCAGACTTGGTTAACCAAGCTTCTGCTGCAGTCTTGGCTGATTGACAGGGAATGTTGGTTATTCTTACCAACAACCATTCTGCAGTCTCATAAGAAAATTAATTCACATTGAGTTTTCAGTAATTTTAAATAGAAGGGATTCACCCATTTTGTGTCTCTTCCTTTAGAATGGAAATTCTGTGGCATTGTTCTTAATCCAGACCCTCTTAGTGCTGCTCTAGAGGTGGCACTGGGTTTGAGTGGCAACTTCTACATGAACAGTACCTCAAGAATCTTGGTGTTTTGGATAAAGGCACTGTATTAATGTCAGATTGTGTTAGGAGGAATTGTTAGCTTAGACCATTATTATGAACCTCCTGTGTGATTGAAAGAATTGGCATATATTAAGTGCCAATTTTGGTCATATTTATCCCTGAGAATGAGGTGAAGTGCTTGCCTGTTAAATAATGGTCACTTTTGAGTTTTTCTCTAGAAGCCAGTTTTGGTTTAGAAGTTACAATATTACTCAATTATCTAAGCTTTTCATGTAGGAAGTATGAGGTCCATGTTTAATATGAAGGTATATTGCATATCATTAGTTATAAATGACTTTCCCTTTGTGTCTGTGGAACTGTATGCCCTTACAGAGTGAAAACACATCCTCTTCATTAAAATAATCTATCCAGTATTTCTTACAGGGGAGAAAATGCTGTTGATATTTGAGTGCATACACATGTGATCAAATTTCAAATAGTCATCTAAATACTTTTGGAATCATCATCAAAGTAATACTAGGAGGAACATCATCCTGATGAGATCACTAGAACATTAATTTTTTTCATGTCATCTTATGTTGAAATAGCATGTGACTCTATGGGAATTTATTCTCTCTCTCTACAGGCTCTTTAATACTGGAAGTAACTCCAGACCGATTTTCTTGTTCAGTTTTTCTGAACATTCTTAGGAATCTGAATGGCATGATTAGGTTGATAGCTCTGCCAAGTCTTGTCTATTATAGTGTCACGTTTAACAATTGGAAATATGTTCTGTATCTTTTTAATCCTTTATATTTGTTTTCTTTCTGTCCCCAGTTTCATTTTGTGTGGTATATTTTTATTTGAATTCTTAGAAGTCTGCTCTGTGGCCTGCTCTATGAAGCAAAACATATCTGCTTCTTGATTTAGAAGTAATGATGGTTTAGAGTAATCATATTGGTTTAGAGTAATGATATTGCAGAACTTATTAATATACTACTATAATTTATTTCCCACATAGACTCAGTCCCTCTACCAGTATCATTTTCATTGGTGGCCTTTGAACTGCTTCTATATTGTTGATACTGAATAAAACTGGATGTGTTTATCTTTAATCAGCTTTCAGCTGATCAAAAGTTTTCCTTTCTGATCTCTTGTTTAATTTTTCTGCTTTTATGATCCAATGTTATTGCCTCTGACCTTTTCAATGCTGCTTCTCTTGGGTCAAAGCTACTCAGCAAGTACAAATACTGTGTGCTTTGATTGTGGGTGTTTTTTGTACAGGTTTCATTTTGTAGGGTTTTTTTTTTTTTCAATCTAGTAAATGTGATAAGCTTTATTTGGTGCTTTCATTCCCAGTATTTAACAAAGGTACTCTCCTAAACAGGAGAGCAGGTCATGCCAGCACACTAGGCATCTGCAAACTGCTTGGTTTTTGTCACCATTGAATCAACAGGGATTCAGTAACATTTCGTTAGAAGTTGTTCTAACCAGTGAATTTGGATTTAACTTGCAACATTCAAAGATTCTTAGAAATTCCAGGGCTACTAAAGGGTACTGTGTATCTTGTTCCTCTCTTGTTCCCAGAAAACTCTAGAAGCTCTGCCTGAGATCAGTGCTTTATGCATATGCTGAGTTTCAGTTAAAACTATGGACTTAGTTTGAAGTGTGGGAAAAGAAAGAAAGGGAAATATAAAATTTCCATGGGCATCAGTTTTCTGCCATCATTAAAAGCTGAGACCTGTAATTTTAGGGGTATTTTGAATTTCTATAAAGCAATTAGGATTTTTACAAAGGTTGATGTTTCTCTGACCCTTTTATGCATTATCTTCTTAGAAAAGCTGTTACTATCAAATCAATGCTTCATGGATATAGTTGAGAAAAGGCTTTTGACATTCTACTGACATTCTGCATATAAAATGAAATTTTCTCTTATTTTATGGAGAAATTGAAGTGATCTGTGATGTTTTAGAGATGTTTGTCTCCTGCAGTTCCTTTCAGGGTCTTGCAGTGAAATTTACTGTTATACTGTTTGTTCTTTGGTACTTCGGGCTGGTGTTTGCTTCCTGAAGAGCAGCGTGGATTCTAACATCCATCTTACCTCCCTGGATTGCTCTAGACCAGATTTCTGGAGATCTCTCATCAGGCTTTCAGAACTGCTCTTGTCCTCCTTCCATCCAGACATTCATGTCTGTCACCACTTTGGTGCTGTCAACTTGTCCAAAGCAGGTCTTGCCATCCAAAAGAGCGTTCTGTCTACTTGCATCATCAGTTTTACAGCAGCCATCCTGTACTTGTCCTTGAAGAGCGGACATGGCACCGAATGTTTGTCTCTCTTCAGGCACTGCATTTTTTTTGAACTGTGCTTTCTAATGCTTTCTTCTAACTCTTGGTACAGACAACATTTAAATATGGAGATGACCCGGGTCAATCAGTAGCCCATACCTATTGGGTAATGGAGTTCAAATAGCTCTTTTGATAATGAAGACAGTTTGGGTGTCACCATGACATGGGGCACAGGTCGCACATCGGTCATTAACAAACTAATGTCACAGTTCTGTATATCCAATGGAAATACAAGTCATTTGAGAGATAGAGCAGCTATCTCCAGGCAAGCATTTTCTGTACCTGAGACTGTGGCTGTAGCCTTTACTGTAGGATTAGAGAAGGAAAACTGAAAACTTTAACATTAGAGAATCTCTGATGCTTTTGTCCACTGGAATTTACTGTACTTAGAATTGCTCTTTATATTTTTATTTGTATAACGTTTTTTCTGGCTTATGTGACAAATGTTATAGATGTAAATAGGCTAACTTGTACCAGATTACAGTTAACCTTAATTACTTTAAAATGGTTTATAATAAGCTGTTAATCTGGTGTATACTGAACATATACAAGATGACTTTTTACTACAACATCTGTTAGGTATAATGTAGTAGCTTCTAGAAATGGCTTTTCTGTTATTAAAAAAAAACCAATGCAAATCAAAAATCCAAAGCAAAATAATAATAATAAAAAACAAAACAGAAACAAAAATACTCATGAGCTGAGTTCTTGACCCTTTACAAGTATTCTGTGCCCAGCCTGCCATGCAGGTGGACCTGGTGTCATGTTTCTTTAGTGGCAAGAAAAAGAAACTTGATATACTTTTGTGACTTCAAATATAATTCAGCTACACTGGCTGCTGTTTGGTTTACTTCTTAATGGTGGATATTCCCTGGTGGAGACCCATTTTCTCCTTTATATTAACCTCCTGTGAATTAAATAATAATAAAAAAAAAAATCTGTAACAGATTTTTTTTTAATCTAAAAGAGGAAAAAGTAGCATTTTCCAGGTTATATTTTTGTTTTGGTTTTGATTGCTCTGTAGCCTCTATATCTCTAAAGGTTATACAAGTTACTACTTGATTGTGGATGTATTTTAATTTTCTTTTGCCAGGGAGAACTGGTGACTGCATCAAAGGCAATAATTGAGAAAGAATATCAACCAAAAGTCATAGTGAGCACAACAGGACCAAATCCCTTCAATAAACTCACTGATCGAGAATTGGAAGAATATCGCAAAGAAGTAGAAAGAAAGCAGAAGGGACCAGAAGGTTGGTTTCTCTGTGTGTGTTTTTTCTGCAATAGACTGTAGTATCAGCAAGTTTCTTAGTAATTGGAAGGTGGGTTACCTGAAAAGGCCATGGATAAATTACTCAGCTTTTGTATGTTTCAGTTTTTCCAGTGTGAATTAGAAATCTGAAAAGTATATTAGAGATAAAATGCGATCTAAATGTTTTAATTGTGTTCTGTAAAATGCATAGATCTCACTCTAAAATTGTCCTTATAGACAAACTGGGCTGTAGAGCCAGTTACTCCTGCTGGTAGGAAGCTGAAAGCTTGAAACTCCAGTCAAAAAGGTGTCTCGGTACTGGTTTTATTCTGCTTTCTTTCCCTTGGCCCTAGAGCCTAGCCCAAGGTGAGGGAATGGTGGTGCTTTATAGCAGCAACACTGCAGGTTTCTAAGTCATTAACATTTGTGGATTTGAGAAATATGTTCCCTGGGGAAGATACAGAATAACATTGATTGTTGCTTGGAAATGCGACATCTTGGGGACTTCTATCAAAATGGACTTTTTCAATTATCCTAGAATTATGACAGATTTGTGCTATAAAGAGTGGCTGTTGCTGCACGTTTGTTGTGGGGTTCTGAATCTGAGTGATGCAGGAACCCAAAGTGCTGTTTCTTTTGCAGCATTTGTCCCCTGCAGCTGCTTTTTGGGACCACAATGTAGGAACCATTGTGTTTGGTTTATGAAGTACTGGATGGGGTGGGGTGGGATGCTGTGCTGTCATGCCTGTTTAACTGCATACCTTTATTCTCTCAGTAACAATGCCACATCCTTCTTAGATAAGGTATCAAAATATGGAGAGACTGTGTTACTGAGACAGACACCAGCTGGGGAGCAGAGTACAGTGCTTAGAAATCACACCATCAGTGAGCAAAACACGTCAGATAAAAAATCTCTGGATTTGAAAGGCAGATCAAACACCTTTCAAGGAACAGATATGAAGACTTTACAGGATCGTGACGTATCATCACTGTCTAAGTCTTTAGCTAACATTCAGTTTGCTGCTGCATGGGTTTCTTGTCAGACCATGCAGCAAATCATCCCACATCTAAATGGAGAAGAGCCAGATGGGCAGAAGTCCTCCCATAAGGAATTTCATACTGCAGTGATCAAAGCTTTGAGGTCTGATCCTGACCTTTTGGCTGAGGCCTCAGGTATAACTAACATGGTTCAGCTGTGCTTGCAATCCAAGGAACAACCTCTTTATCTACACCATGTGGAGATTCTGTCAGTTAACTCTCATCTGTGGGACTGATTTCACTTTAATTGTGTAGGTGAACTGGATGGAACAATGCTTTAGTGTTGTTCCCGATATATGGTGTACTCTATTAATGTTTTCCTTTGGATTTAGGGTTATTTAAAGCTGGAAGCAAGGGGGACCCTTTTTACTAATAACAAATACTCAAACCACTGTGAAATCTGTTTGGAATCATATAATTACTGCATGTTTTTCTGATTGTCTGTGCAGTCTTCTTTTCTTTGGGATGCAATTTTGTTTACTCCAAATTTCAGCAATACAAAGCAAGCAAAAGAGTGTTATCTTGTGTAAGCCTGGTAGCATATCCCCTCCTCCGTATTTGTTTATATCTTCCTTGTGGTTTTTCCTCACAAGTTTTCTTTATAACAGCAGCATAAACTAATTCATAAATGATTTTATTATTCATGCCCTCATAAAAAAATAAAACTCCAAATAGAGCTACAGAGAACAACAGCGACTTGAACAGTTTTGTTAATATCAAACTCTTGCTTAATTTTCTTTTGCTTGTTTTGGTATTATTTAATATCCTGGCAGAATTTTGATTCAGAAAAATATATTGATATCTTTCATGCATGTAGCAAAAGGACGCTTGTTTTCTTACATGCCGAGAGGTTTAATTTGCCTTTTTAATTTCCCTTTGCCTCCGCCTGCAGAGCCTTCAGAAGATGGCAGGCCACAGAAAGAGAAAAGCCCCCCTGACCCCAGTTCAGCTCGCACTCCTCCCAGTACACCGATTAAAATAGAGGAAGGTACGTTCTGCTGCCGGGGGGCGGGGGAGCCGCTAACTGCATCGCTAGTGACTGACGCATGGGGTACCTGAGCTAGAGCTAATAACAGGAAATGACTGCTTCTACTTCATTGTTGTACTACCCACGAGGTACTCCTCTGAACTGTGAGTCTAACAGGAGTCTTGTTTGCAATAATAAAGAAGTGTGCATTAATATAAAGACAAATTTCCATCTCTTCAGAATTGCCTTGTCATCTCTTGGTGTTTCTCAACTGATTTACTTTTTTGTACATTTTCGGCGAGATAATTGCTCTTACTAAATGAAACAGTGTCTGGTGGGGAACCAGACACGTATCTAGATACTTTGGTAAATCCTCTTCACTGATTGCACATTTCTTAAACATTATTGTACTTGGATTACACCTCAGTAAATATTTTTCCTTCTCAATTTGAATCTAAATTTGATTATTTGCTCACTTCATGTGATAGTTTTAACTAAAATGTGAACAGGGATGCTTAAGTTGATAATTCCATAAAAAAAGGATAAAATTATTATCTCGATCAGGTGTAATCCAATTATTGTCTTGTTTCTTTTACCTTGTACATTGGATATATCACTTGTCTGTTAGTCTGCCATTCACTACTTCATCTCATTCTGTTTTCTACAAGAATGGTTGCAACCATTCTTCTAACGTAACACAATGGCTGTGATGAATGCATAGATTCTCTACTTGTGCTTTTTTCTTCTTGTGGCTGCGTTACAAACAGGAGATGGATATGCTAAAGAATACCTGTTACCATAGTAAGTATCATTCCATACTCTGACCTGCTTTTGTGCTTTGCTTCACTCTTGCATTTTTGTTTACTAAGGTTTTTTTTGATTTTGCTTTTTTTAAAAAAGCAGGCTTTTTCAGTTGAGATGTTGATTTCTTTAGTTCTCAATTCCATGCAATTCCAGGCAGTTGCAGATCTCATGTTAAAGTGCACTCCCCCTTTGAGAGAGACTGTGAAAGTCACCTTCCGTCTTTCCATATCTGTGTGTCCAGTTCCAATTCCTCGATTTAAAAAGGAATAGTCTGAAGTTGCCTGGCAGATAGAGTGAAAATAGCCCTGGGAGTTTCTGCCCCAACAGTTTGCTGCTGCCCACAAAGCTCTTGGGCCTGGTAACAAAACAGAAGAGTTCCTAATCTATTCCAGAGTAAAATCCACTGACATGGGTTTAAATTTACCCAGCAGACTTCTGCATGGAAATGGATATGGGACTACTCCTATATTTTGTGTTAAACGTAGGGAATCCAAATTCCAGCCACGGAATAGCAGCAAGTACTTGGTGGCAGCAACTTCTACAGCTGTTTTGGCTAGCTCTGCAGGTCTCCTTCGGATTATACTTTAAAGGAATAAGGATGTTTGTATGTCCTGTTATATACAAAAGTCAGTGTGTTTGTCATAGGTGTGAAAGTCAAACTATATTGTAGACACCTGTGATGTTACTGATAGTTCTAAAGCCTGAAAGTTCTTTTAAACAGGGAATTGTGTTCGACAAACTCTTCTAGTTGTAAAAGTTTTACAGGACAAACATACAAAGCTTAGTTTAGAGAGTAACTGGGAGTTCACACCAGTTGAACTGGTGTGAATGACTTTGGTTGGGGGAGGTTCTGTTGAATGACAATGTTTTCAGTATACAACCTCTTCTCAACTGTGATTCATCATATTGTTCCTATTTAAGTGTAGCTGAAATCAGTCAAGTGTTTTTTAACTCAGTTATAGCCTAGTTTGTATGTTTGTCCACATCTTTATGTTAAAAAATAAATCAAACCAAAACCCCATAAACCTTTATTTTTGTAAAAAAAGTGAACTGTAAACACACACCAGTATTGATGTTATGCTTTAAACTCTTAAGCCACAGTATATGTATATATGTAAAGGGAGAGCATGGATGTAAACGTGATTATTTAAAAAAAACAACTTTTAGAATGTTGCGGTGAGTTCTTAAAAAGTAAATAAGTTTTTGCAGTAAGAAATATATTTTTAAATATTTCTAATTATGTTACTGAAATCCATCCAGTAGAGTAGCAGGGCGTTTACATATTGTGTGCTGGTTTAACTGGAATTAAGAATTTGTAACTCTTCCAAATTCTGATAAAATATTGCCATTAGCAAACTAGATAAACAGATGTTTGCTTGATTCCAGCATCACACTAATCTATTTATTAAGGATGATGGGAACTTGACAAACTGAAGGATGGCAGTCCTGTGTTAATGAGTTATAAACTCATTTATATTTATTCAGTGCTCAGGCCAGCTGGAAAATGCTGTTTGAATGCCTGTAGCTTCCTATTCTTTAATTTGAAAAATCTTTAATCCCTTTTTTTTAAACTTCAAAACTATCTTTTAAACTTAATTAAGAAAAAAACAAAATAAACCTGACAGTCCAATATGGTGCCTGTTCTAAAAATTGGGCCAACTAATGAGTAGAATACAATATTTTTTACTTGGAAGTATCTAGTCCAACTGCCTGGGCTAATTCAGGGCTGACCAAAAGTTAAAGCTAATTGTCCTAATGCCTCTTGAACACTGACAGGCCTGGAGCCTTGACCAGCTTTCAGTAAGTGGGAAGCCTGTTCCCCTGTCTGACCACCCTCTCAGTAAAGAAATGCTCCCCAAAGTCCAGTCTGAACCTCCCCTGTTGCAGCTTTGAGCCATTCCCACACATCCTATCACTGGATCCCAGGGAGAAGAGCTCAGCAATGTTTTCAATTAATTTCTGAAAAGTCAAATCCAAAAGCAGCATAGTGGTAGGGAAGAACTGTAGCTGGTGCTTCTTATGAATTTGTGTCTGTCATACACAGACAGGCTAAACTACAGCTTCAGGAGGCAACTTGTACTGTACATAACTGCTTTCTCTTTTTTGCTCTGATTTAAATCCTGCCTGCATTATAACTTTTAAACTGCTAACTTGTGCATTCTGAGTGTTTTGCACTGGATACTAGTGTGTGGTGTTTATTTAACCTTTTAGAAGTTCCTGGTGCTCTAGGCAAAACATGTTTGTTTCCTAGCAGGTATTCCCAGAACAGAGCCCTCTAAAATATATCAGAGAATTATTAATCCCATCTGGCAGAAGTAAAAAGAACACTGTCATTTTTATAGGAGAAATGTGAAAGTATCAAGTATTTTCTGTAAATTCTTGTGAAAGCCTTCAGTCTTTTCAAATTAAAACAAACAAGATCTTGAAAGGAGGAAAAAATAGTTGCCTTTCATTTGTGCCTCACAATGGGCACGGCCTGGATTTTGCTCTAAATTCCTCCTTATGTAACATCAGTGGGGATAGATGTGACGCAGCTAACGGGACCCTGCTCGGCTGCGATGCACGGAGAGCATTGCAGGGACCTCCACAGAGTGCTCCTTGTTGAACCCATGCACAAAGAGGAGCCTTACACACAGCAGCCCTAAAGCACAGTGGTGAGTGGGGACAGGGTTGCAGTTGAGGGAGGAGTGGTTCAGTTCCCCTTTGGACATACAGCTACCCCTGGATTCTCGATGTTCACCTTTTACAGGGGAGTTTGGCTGTTGACATCACATACAATAAACAAAACAAGCTATATTGCATAACCTGCTGAGCTCATTTAATTTGATAAACTACATGGATTTTTCTTATAGGAATCCATAATATGTACTCATATCTTGCAAAAAAAAAAGTGAAGCCTTTGTGATAGGAAATTATATTTTGAAGCAATATCAGTTAGATCTCATGGAAGAATATGATGAAAATTCCTTCATTGGGATTATAAATTGGCAAGCCAACAATTTAGAAATTAATGGATTTGTGTGATGGGATCACAGCAAATCAGCAATTTATTTTATTTATAGACTCTCCAAGAGAAATAAGAATAAAGATATGGAATTGCAAATCGCTTTACTCAATGCCCATGAAAACTGTAGGTTTAATTCTTGCTTTATTGCATGAGAATATTGTGTTGCCTGCAAATGTCATGAGTAAAACAGGAGCAAGGTCTGAACAGTTACTTTCTTGCTGATGCAATTCAGCTTCATCTGCTGTGTGTGAAGAAGCTTAAAAACAAACAGAACTTTGGAATATCTTATTTCTTCTGTGCCCAAAGCTGGAGAACAGCCCTATTACAAAGGCTTTCATGCAAAGTAAATATATTAGTTTTCTTATAGAGCGTGCTCACCATCCACTTGCTTTGCTTGCCCTGCTCCAGGGACACTTTTGTAAACTGACTGTCACTGTCTGTCCGTCCACCAGAGACACGGCAGGACCAGACCTACAGAGATGACAGTGATGCTGCAACCTTCAAGCAAACCCTCCCAGATCTCACCCCCGATGAGCCTTCGGAAGCACTCGGCTTCCCTCCCTTAGGAAAGGAGGAAGGGAGATGTGATCACGATGTGCCCAAAAGCCAAACAGAACCACCTGCAGTGGAAAATAAGGAACCCCAGTCCCAACCCACTGAGGAGCCAGCAACACCAACAGCTGAGGAGGGGACAGCAGCTGATGCAGGTAGTGATGAATCTCCAGGGAAGTCCCCATCCAAAAAGAAAAAGAAGTTTCGCACTCCTTCCTTCCTGAAGAAGAGCAAAAAGAAGAGTGACTCCTAAAGGCCAACCCACTGCAGAAACACTGTCATATTTTAAAATCCATTAACCACTAGAATGTACCAGATCGTACTGAGTGTTTTGTCTAACTATGTAAATGAATGCCACAATTAATCCAACCAGCCCCTCAAGTTATGGCTTGATTGTTTAGGGTTATAACCAGAAACTCATGTCCAAAAAGGTGCTAATCCTGTGTGTTCAGCAGCTGCCACAGATCTGATCCCTAGTTAGTAATCAAATGTGAATGACTTCCACGTGGAAGGCATTGATTCACTATTTTTAATTTAAAGCCTGCACTGCTTTGCAAAAGAATATAAAAAAATCACAATTAAAAATAAAACACCCATTGCTTACCACAAGAAGTGTTCTTTCCAATATTCTGTTCCAAGTCACAAGTAAATTTCTTAAATTTTGACTTTTAGAGAGGATGCTTTTGCAGTGGTGTTCTCACGGGGGGTGAATTCTTGAACTGACACGTTAACTTCTGCAAGCTTGTGAGTACAGGTTATGGTTTGGCCAAGCTTTGAGGCTCTCCATTGCTTCCTCTCTTTCTCCCTTCACACTGTTGTTATAAAATGAAGGTGTTTTTCACTTTGTTTTGTTTTCTAACTGGCTGGTGAAATCAGTCTTTGATGTTTAGGACTGAAATGTCCGTGGTGTGTTCTGCTCATGTTGTGTGTTCAAAGAGCCCAATCTTGGCCTGTTTTTTTTCCTTTCTAGTGAATTACAGTTTAAGGGAAATCTGTCTTTGCTCTTGCCTCGCTGAGTCATGTGGTGATTTGGCTGTTAGAAAAGGTTTAAAAAGTAACTGAAGTAAAAGTATTTCAGAAGTTTTTCAGCTGGTGGTGTGGAGCATGGCAGGTGTATTTTGGGCCTTAGCACAGGTTTTTTCATCCTCTTAAAAATCCCTTTGTTACATCCTTGCTGTGCATGAAACCCATGTGCAGCCTTTTGTGTTTGTTCCTTCCCACTGATAAAAATGTAAATGCATTACACTGAGTATTTCACTTTGTTTTATAGTAATTATATTTTCACTTACAAAAGCTGGCATTTCTTTAAATCTTTATGTTGTTGTTGCCAGCGGTCAAGTACAGAAATCCCGTGTAACCTTAAAAGTGTATTTTCACTGTTTGCTATAAATGTTTGTTTAATGTGCAGCATGGCAAGTCACTCTCGCCACTGAGTTCACTATTTCCCAGTTATTGCCATGCTTCTGTCTATCACGAATTATACAAGTAGTGTAAGATCAGGTAGGTCAAGCTTGCGGAATTCTCCGGAAAGCAGGTGCTGTTCCCGGCCCAGGGCCGGCAGGGCAGCGACCAGTTCTGGTTTCTAGAATTTGCATTTCGGGTTTGACAGCAGCAAACCCCAACACCCCATGGGGGTGAGGGCTACACACTGACTCACAGTATGTGTCTGTAACACAACAGAACATGGATGTAACCTTTTAGGACAATATTAAATGTTGCAATTGGTAAAATAGCAGAGAACTATGCCTTACATTCATGCAGCAGAAAGCACGGAGGGCCGGGCGGGCGGGGGGAGCGGCTGGAGGCAGCTCTGGGTGGGCAGAGCTGGGAGGTGCCGATGCCTCGGGCTGGTTTTGGGCAGCAAAGGGGAACAACTGGAAGTGGAATTGAGCTGTCAGTGTTCAAGTGAGAACAGGGGTTTAGAGGTGGCCACTGGGACCGTGGGAAAGGTGACGGGGCCGGTGTGGGACAGAGCAGGTGGGCACTGGGCTGGAGCCCCCGGACAGCAGCGCTCAGGCAGGACTGCATGGCACGAATGGCTTTCAGCTTCTGCTCTAACATTGTATGTCCTTGTACACTAGGGAGCAAACAACACTTATTTTGCTAAGTTGTGTTTTATTGCAGGGTCGTAACTAAATGACTAATTGCTGTATGTTTCAGTTCTTTACTGAAGTCCCTCCATTTTCTTGACCACATAAGCAATGACTCTTAATTTCTAATTTTGTAGTTTGTTCTTTTAGTTCTTTGTATTACAATATGAAATGTAGTCATGTATGGTATGGTTACACAGTTCAGGGCAGAATAAAGTCCTGTATTTTTCTTTCTTTCTTGTATCCTTAAGTTCTACTCACAAATAAAAAACTCTTGAAAAAAAAAGGACATGCTCTGCTTCCGAAACTTGTACACTTTTATTCTGTAGTCTCATTTGCTTAGTTTTCTTTTAATGATTAATGTGTTGATTAATGATGGCAGTCGTTCTCAGAAAACACTCAAATTGGCTACTGCAGGACTCCCTTTCCAGTGATTCCCAGCTCAGCAGTGGGCAGAGCCTGGGTGGAGGTTCCTTCCCCCACCCACTAGCTGGGGTCAGCATGGTGCTGTCATCCATAGCTCGCTCCCTCAAGGAGGCCTTGGGTAAAATTCTGGCCCCTTTTTGCCTCAGCTACACAAGGATGTTCAGTTCAGAGAAGTGTGACAACTGTAATGAACTGACCACAGAACTGTTCAATGTAACCCTTTATTGTAATGAAAAAGAACAGGGCTTGATCATCAAAAACATCACACAGTATTAGAAATATAAAACATCTCTCCAAATTTTATTGTGTATTAAAAACAGTCTACCTGTGCCAAAGTACCAGTGGGTACCAGGCAGCCTGTAGTGTGCTCCTGCTTTTGTTTGACCATCACGTTTGCAGGAGTGAAAGCAGCATTTGCAGAGCTCTTGTACCACTTGTACAAAGCCCCCATCAGAGTGGTCCTGAGGGTTTGTTCTGTGCCAGCCCAGCCCCTGCAGAGGCTCGGCCTGAGGAGCCCTGTGTGCCAACAGCACGTGGTGAGTGGGGAGAGCTCCAGGCCTGCTGCTGTTGTGCTGTCTCTGCTGCTCTTAATGCTTTACTCAGCTCTTTAGGGGGATGTGTGTCTGGTTTTGTTTGTTTGGTGTTCTATTTGTAAAGCTAACCCAGCTGGCTGGGAGGCCACCTTAAACATAACTGCTGTGTGTTGTTGCTGCAAATGGTCATTGTGTATCTCCTTCCAGAAGATCAAAATCTTCCTTTTCCTATTTGCTCAGCAGAGTCAGGTGCCAAGACTCAGGTCTTCCAGAGGTCTTTGGAAGCTGGTGATGGTTTTGTGGTTCTTTCCTACTCCTCCTTTGTCTGCTGTTTTATAGACCTGAGTAGAGCCAAGGGGACAAGGAACAAAGCTCCACAGATGGTGAAGCAAATCTCTGCCCCAGCCAGCCAGTAAACTGCAAAAGAAAGGGGATTCATCTTGTTACTGTGCTTGTCCTTGCAGGTGTGTGAATGCCCTCAAAGGTGTCATGTTCACACAGTATCTGCAGAGCTGAGCAGAATGACTGAGCCCTTGGCTGAGCCAGAGGGTGCCAGGAGCTTGGCACATGGCTGCACTCAGGAAACGGGTTCTGGCTTGCTTGGTGTTAACATTAGCCTAAGTTCAAGGGGGTCTGACCCCATGCAGGGGCTACCTGTGCCCCTTCTGCCTCACCTGGGCTGTCTGGTGCCAAAGAGAGGAAGGAGCACGAGGCCACACTCACCTGCAGCTGCCAGGATGGGTCCCAGGGCTCTGGCCAGGGCGCCCAGGCTCCTCAGAATGCCCATGACTCGTCCCTTCTGGCCGGCAGTGCCTGTGTAAGCAGAGTGTGACACTGTGTGGCATTTGGGCACGGCTGGAGCTCTGGGAGCCTTGTTCTTTGGGGGCGTTTCCCACTTGCATCTTCCCCTCCCATCATCTCTCACCCAGCCCCCAGTCTGTGCTTGCCCTCCCCCAAGGTCCTCACAGCTGCTTCTCTGCATAAGCACCAGGGCCTGGCAGGAGTGCCTGGCTGGGACAATTTGTAATGCATGTTCTGTACCTCCCAACAGCCCCGACGCCTAGCAAAAGAAAAGCTTCACATTGTACACAAGATTTTCTGAGAAGACACAAGTGTACAATAAACGCAGAACTGTGGATGGCAAGTTAAATAAGAGCACCATAAAAATGACATTAATGAGCAAACCCTTGCTTTTTCACCTCAGCAAGCACTGCAGTCCTGGCCCCCAGCTGACCCAAAGCCGCGTTACCCACAGATGGCACCACAGCTTTGTCTGCTTCACAAGGTTACAGAGCAGCCAGTGCCAGAAGGTTCCTGAGAACGTCTTTTCTAAGGAATCAGCAAGAAATGATTTCACTGCTGGCAGGGATGGCTGGTGTCCTTTTCAGAGAGCCCAGACTGTTCCCCTGTCTGTGTTGTTTGTGGCCTTTGCTCACTTCTCATCTTCATCACCACTAGCAATGAGGTTGCTGCAGTTTCCTCATCACACTGGACTGAGCTGTGTTACACAGCACAAAAGTCAAGTGTGATGTTGATGGTCACTCTGAGCAGATCATTGCTGTTAGTGCTGAATTTATCAGTTATGAGACAGGTATGAGCCACAGGGTGGTTCCCTGTGCTCCCCTGCAGAAGGACCTGAGATGGATCCACAACTGTTCCTGTTGATGCTTCACTGCACTCAAGGTCAGTTCTGTATAATCTGAGCCCAGTCAATACAAAGGTCAGTGGTGTGGCCAAGGGCAGCTGGTCAGAACAGGAAGGACACTCACCATAGCCTGACACCACTGCTGACAAACACGGGATGACAATGGCTGCAGCTGGAAAAATCCACAGAAGAGACTGTCAGTGAACAGCAGAGCTCAGAACAGACAAGAGCAACACTGACAAACATGTGGCCCAAACTCGTTACTGCTGCTGAGAAATGTGCTGAGCTCTGGGCACTCTACCACCACTGAGTCACCAGGTTTAATCCAGGTCAATGATGGGAACACCCCCTCCAGGCCAACCGGCAGGAAGAGCCCAGAGCTGGGAGTGCTCTGAGCAGATGTTTCACATTAGCATCCCTCATTCTGAGAGCCCACGGGACAGGGATGGACAGGGCAGATCAGCCAGCTGGCAACTTTCCATTCACTGTGCTCTTATCAGGTGAGCAGGGAATCGCTCCTGTTCCAAACAGACAGCGAGGTGGCTGTACCCAGAGTGGCGCTGTTCCTGTGCAGGCAGGGCACTGGACTCAGAAAGGAGAGGCAGCTACAGGCTCTCTTGGGAAAGAGGACAGTCGCGTCCAAGAAGAAAAGGTTACAGAATATTTTGGACACAAAAGCCAAGAGTTGTTCAGCAATCACTGCCCTCTTACTGAAATAGGGACCTTTTCTGTCAAGAAAGAATGCTTTGAACATATAAAGCAGAAGGGAAAGGAAGGGAAAGGGCAACGGGAAAGCAGGAACGATCAATGTTGCTTTAACTGCAGGTGCCCCAGTTGCTGGGCAGAGGGAGGAAGAGGAGGGGAAGAGAATCCAGCTAGGGGCATTTCTAGCTGGCTTAACTGGGAAGAGGGGGAGTCATCTGCACAAGAAGGGGCCAGGGAAGACTCAAATATGGTTAAACATAATGAACACCCCCCCTTCACTCCTCACCCGTCAAACACACAGCTGGCCCCTGACAAACGATAGGCTCGATAGGTGCATTTTGTGGTTTAGTTTACTCCTAAATCAAGCTACACCATGCAAAAGAGAAGTCCACTTCTTTAATAAGTAATATATGGAGCTGCTTAACAATAGTTAGCAGCATTGGTAATATCTGAAATCTCTTTTCAAACATCCAATAGATGAATCCAACTTCATTCATGACTGTTTCCCTGAAAAACAGCCTAGGTTGCAGAACAGAATTTATGCCAACACTGAAAACATCTGACCCTCACTCTCGCTCAGTTCGAACACCCTCAGGGTGTGCAGGTCTCCAGCCTAAGAAATAATGCAACACCACTCAGGTTCAAAGATTTGTTGTTTCGCTTTTTTCCTGAGCTGAGCTACTTAGTGAATACTTTGTTTCTAGGTCTGCTAAGACGGGGTAAAGAAAATCATCCTCAAGACCTCCACGGTGAGACAGGACAACAGGAGCAATTGGGGTGCTTCCAAATACCACCATGACAACTTCCTGTGATACAAACAGCATCAGAGAAACCCCAGATGCTGTTTCGTTCATAATTCATAAACCCAAGTGCCAACTTTCTGTTACTTGTAGTTTGAAGTTAGAAGTGCATTTTTTTTAACAGAGTGAAGAAATGAAGAAAAATAATTTGTGCTTAGCTAGCAGTGCCTTTTGAATAGCTCACCAAAGGAGTACAGCAACAGTCCAGCACTCAGCATGGTCACATTTGCAGCCCATCCAATTAACAAGAACGCTGGAATCAGCACCATAATAGCCTGCAAAAGGAATGAGTCACACGGTTACATCTGAGCCGAGCTTGTTAAATCCTAACTCTAGGTGTCCTGCCAGTTCCCTTCCGGGGATAGGACGGCACACGAGTTACAAGTAGAAAGCCCTTTCTTCCCAAGCAGACATTTCAAAGTCACCTGGATGGCCACACACCAGCACAATGAACTTTCTGTTCCCTCTCACTATCACATGATTGCACACCACATGCAAGTACTCTCTCTACACATCTGCCGTTTTGGGGGGATTTTTTCTCTTGTTCTGTGTTGACCTGGACAGAAATCTGGCTTTAACACTTCATCTCCTGAGCTGGCACAAGAGAAAAAGCTTGTGTGCAGCAGGACTACAGCTCCTTTGCTCTACAGCTCTCAGCGTTATTGGCTGATTTTATCTTTAGCTTTCAGATTTCTGTAGCCAAGAGGAAAAAAGGGGAGAGAGGGTGCATCTAAAATTCAGACCCCAAAAATAAAAAGCATTCTTCATCTCCTCTAAGAGCTGGACTTCCACTTCCTTGTGATGTCTCCTGGCTTACAGAGCTCCTGCAGAAAAGACAGATCAGATCTGCTTTGTGTGTCATAAAGGAGGGTATTCACTGCCACTGAGTGCCTCGTTTTGAAGATTCAGTGATAAATGAGCTAGTGTAACCACTCTGCTAAGAGAGACCACGTTTGCCATATGGTGCAGATTCACAAACCGCCAGAATAACTTCAGCAAAAGAAGGAACTCCCACAAAACCCACGGTCTTCATGGAGAAGAGTGCCCCAGGGCTGGGGGTCTCTGCAGAATGGACACGGGGGTTCATGAGGAGCCATCAGCCCAGCAAATGAGAGTTTGAGGTACTGAACGTCCTAGTGCAGGGCTGAGGAAGGAATAAAACGAGAGGTGCCAAGGGCAGTGCAGTGCCAGCAGACACAGCAGGCTGGCAGAGCACAGGGGGGAAGCTGATGGGGAGGATGAAGCAGCACAGCTGATGTTCATCCACAGGGAAACGTGACACCAGCAGCCTAACACCAAATTTGCCTGCCAGGGACGAGGGTGGAGATTGTTTCACCAGTAGAAATCACTTTAAGAGAAGCTGAGTCAAATCACTGGAATGCAGTGGTTTGGAAATCTTCTACTCTGCCACCACTGAAATCACACTGGCCTCAAAATAATGTAAAAGACATTAATCAAGGCTCTAACAGTCTAAGCAAACCCATTGCCAAGGAGCCAAGGTAGTGCTTTGTTTAGTTCCACACACAAATGTAAAGGACACAACACATCTACTGTCCCCACAGCTGTATAAACTGCAGAGCTGTTCCCTGTCACCCCAGCACAGCAGCTTCAGTGTCTCTGTGAGGAAAGAGCCAAGCAAAACAAAAGAATGTACACTTTTGTCAGTGAAACCTCAGTCTGAACATTGATACATGCTTTTGTTACATGTAATACTGATGATCACAAACCAAAGACTGGAAAATGAATTTATTTCTCCCTGCCCAGCAGTGAAATATACTCTAGGGAAGGCCTGTCATGCACGAAGATAGCCAGATTGAAAATAATTTCCCAGAAAGAAAGTCAGAGATCAGCCCCGAAGCAGCTTTAGTAGATTCTACACTGCAAGAGGAATCACTGAGATAAAGCTTACTCTATCAATATTTTATCCAACTTGCACAGATGGACAATGTATTCTCATTCCTTACTGCAATTAAATATGAAGAACACAAAGTTCCAAAAGTATTGTTGCTCATATAAGAAAGAGCTCTAATGTTCCAAAGTTTAGTTAGATAGATAAGTGCCCAACAACCAGTTTTGAAAAGTCATTTAGCTGTATAGTTCAGATGGAAATTTCTTTTGATTGGACAAACACAATTGTAACCTCTAACTACCCTTCACTGCACTTCAGACTTAAATTTAACATATCACATTTGTGGGGGAAGGAAAGAAAAAGAAATATTGATTTTATTTTTTTACCCTTTTTACAGCTCTGATTTCATTTCCTGGCACGATTCGGCGAGCATAGCCTCCCTGGATCGCAGCCATTGTTATTCCAATAAAGAAAAACATCTTGCCCTGCTGCATGCTGGAAGGGAGGCAAAACCACAGATTACGGAGTCAGGCACGGAGCATTCCGCCCGGGGCTTCACCGCTGCCGTGCCCGCCCTCCCTGAGCAAGCGAGACAAGAACGCTGCGGGGCTCGCACAGCCCTGCAGAGCTCTCCCAGCACGGCCAGCAGCTGCCTGGGCACGCAGGGAGCAACAAGAGAGAACTCCGGGCTCCTACTGTACCGATGGGACAGTGCTGGCAAGTGCTGCAGCCACCTCTGCACTGCTGTGGGGTAGGTCAGGGTTTCTGGGGTGGCCCACAAAGACTCGGCACATAAATGACCCTGTGCTGTGAACATCTGTGCCATGTGCGTGGGAGATGCTGGTTTCCAAGGTGCAATGGAGGGTTTGATGGAGATCAGCAAGGCTCAGTGTGGTGGTGATCCGGTGTCACACTGGGGAAGTCTGAGACTTCACTCCCTCCACCCTTCAATTTTCTTCAGTTTTCCCTTTCCCCTCTCTTATTGACTGAATTATGTGGATATTCTCAACTGAAGGGCCTCACCTCCACAACAAGCTTGCTGCCTCAGAGGCTGCACTGCTGGCACACTGCTCTGCAGCTCACTGAGGGCTGCCCTGAATGCACAGGACCCAACCAAGCTCAGTGCACTACAAAACCTCTCCTTGACACACACGGATTAGTTAAACCACAAACTGTAATGAAAGACAGACAGGGAAAGATGAGACAACCCCCTGAGATTTACTCGAAGGGAAGGACATGCACAGGAATCAAGTTGCATGTTCACATTCCTGGCTGGAATTCTTCCTATGAGCTGGCAGGAAAAGTATTTCAAGCTGAGCTGTTGGTGGATTCTGTTCTCTTTCTTCTCTGGTGGTTGACTACAGGAAATCGGGCTCTGTGACATGACTGCACACCATATGTCATGCAGAATTTGCTGATGAACAAATATCACACAGATATCCCCCATCCTTCACCTCTTTGAGCTTCAAGATTTTTCCTGATACCCAAAAATTCTTCTGAGCAAGAGAAGGTTTTACTGTAATCAATACAACTAGCACAGCTCTAAGTATTTCAGGAGCTTTAATTTAATCTTAGGTATTCATATTCCTTAGTTTTTTGAAGGTGTAGATTGAATAATTCCTTTCATGATAAACTTTATGCCTATATTTCATAAATTCTTCTCACAAAGCCCAAATACCACCAAACACAGGGGTGGCTTTACTGAGTGGTTTTACTGATGTCAGAAAGCCTCTTTTGAAAATACATGAAGAAACCTTAAATCAAAATTTTGGAAAATATCCTAGTCAAAATATACACCATTGATTGCAATACCTGCTGAAGTGGAATCTCTGGTGAGTGAGAAAACTCAGTGTGTACTCCAAGCCAGAAAACAGGAAGAGGTACAGGAAGTAGGCCAGGCCCAAAATTTTGAGATTCTGAAGATCTGAAAATACAAAATACCCAAACGAACAACAAGGGGGTGGGAATTGAGGAGAGAAACATGGTGGTGATTTCCAAGCAAAGCTTGACAATAAAACCACAATAGAGCAGCATTTATCAACTGTACAGGGAAATCACCTCAGATGCTAATTTTAAATATCCAGACAAGACATGCCACAAAATGCGTCCTACAGAGACATAGACAATCCTACATCTCCAAGTCATGAATTGAGAAATAAAATTTCAGGCTGAAGTTCCTGGTTTGCAGCTTGAATAAGCAAACTCACAACTCCCTTGCTCATGCCTTGATCTATCTTTAAATCACTTCACTTACTGCAGCCAGCGATTGAGGAAAACACAAGTATCAAGTCAGAAATCTTCAAAACCTTCTTTTGGGAATAAAGGACTAAGGTCCAGCGGAACTTCCAATTGCCTGTTCATAAGTTATTAAGGTGGGTTTTGAATGAGTAAACAGAGTCCTCCTGCTTCTGAAATGGTTTGAGTAGTTTTCACTTAGAGTCCAATGCCACACACAAAAAGACACAGAGTATTACTGTAAAAAGCCACCTGACACTTACTCTGCTCTGAAGGGGATTCCTTTCCTCGAGTGACTGCAGAGAACTTAAATAAAGCCAGAGGACTGAGCAAGTCAACTGCTGCCTGAAATCCAGATGTCACAGAAGGGACCTGATCAAAGACAGAAAGAGGTTTATTTAAAACCCTAATGTAATAACCACTGCTAGGAACTGACAATAACCACAAAATATGCCTCTACACCTACACAAATCATCTGAGATGAAACAAGGCACCTGACATTGGGATATGAGTGGGCCCCAATAACAACCCAGAACTCAGAACTGGTGCTGGCAACTCTAACTGAAAGGTAGCACCCTTCACCGAAGACAAAAATTCTTCTTTGGCTTCTTACAAAGCAGAAGTGGCTCATTCTCCACAGCCTTGAAGGTGGCTTTATTTGGTTCACCTTTTGCATCATCACTCATGTCCAAAGAACATTTACTGGGAAAATAATGGCACATCTGCCTGCAAGCTCACAGGAAGCTGAGTGTTTGCTCTTGTTCTACAAATCTGAGACCAGTATGTGCAGCACATCAAACACTGGTCTGTTTTGGCACTGGTCGCTATTTTAGCCAGCCAGTGACACCTCCTGGGGAAGAGAAGGAAAAATATCATTTTTACAGAGATTCTTTGGAGATATTTTAGAGAAATTTCCAAAGAGATTCTGCCCAACCACAATGGGTGGCTTTTTAAAGAGGAAGATTTATTTTGT
The DNA here is from genome assembly GCA_032173965.1 of Sitta carolinensis. NCBI lineage: Eukaryota > Metazoa > Chordata > Aves > Passeriformes > Sittidae > Sitta > Sitta carolinensis. The sequence continues at coordinate 51,484,082 of CM063285.1, read as the reverse complement.
AACACTTGTAACTTTTGTAACACTTTTGTGTCTTGTACTGTGTACATCTCAACCTAATTATGTGCGTAGTGGCACTGTCCCTGCTCCTTACCCACAGGCACTTATTCTTCGATTTTATGCTTGTTCTTCCATCTATAGATAATTTACTTTTTTTTTTTTTAATTCTAAAATATAGGAAATTAAAGAAAACACTAAAAAAAAATAACGTCTAAATGATAAGAAATCAAATTCCCTACATTATTAGGGAAACAATTTTTTTTAGAGTAGAATTGAGCCTGTCACTTTATACAACAGTTACAGGACACTCAAGAATCCTGAATGGTCACAGGTGGTATTTTAAACCTTCAAAGCACTGCACAGGCTTTATTTGATGAGCTTTCTTCTCTTCCCAGATAGGGAGGGAGGGAGCAATTGTCCCTTTGAGGGCAGAGATTAAAGATCAGATTATCAGTGGAATTTAATCTCAGTGCATGACCTGGGCACTCATTATGGGCTGGATTTAATGAAGCTGTAAACCAATCAACCTTCAATACGGTATTAACATGACCCCTGTCTTGTTTTGATAGAGCTACTGAGTACCCAACAGCAGAGTCTGGACCCCATTAGTCTCACAACAGCAACCAGTTCAATAGACTGGGCTGGTCTGAAGCCATGAAGCTGCTGATTCACACTGAACATACTGGGATATTTATTCTCCCTCCCACTGCATTTATTGCAGACAGTAAACAGACACACCCAAGATGTTTGCTCACCCTGTTGAGAAGTCTAAGAGGATTTCCTGAAGCTGGCCTGTGGCAATCCCCAGCTCCTGCATGTGTTGGTACGATGGGGTTTGCACTACAGCACAGAGAATCTGGGCACAAGCAACTCCCTGCAAGCATCTTTGTCAGTAATAAAAATACCCTCTGGCTTGTACCTGTTTGGAATTATTATCCATGTCAGACAGGATAGCTTTGCACAAGGTTGATTTTAGTTTGGTCCAATCACAATACATTGTAATTGCACATGTTTAAAATTTTAAGTGTTTTTTATGAAATATATATACCTATTAGATTTTTTAATGTAGGTGTGTTCGTGTGTGTGCACATAATTTTTTTTCAGTCTGTCCTATCTTTGCCATAGAAACAGTGGTCTAGAAATTATTTCATCTACTGATCAATAATGAAAACATGTCCCAAAACTGGCTAAAGAATTTCACCATCCCCCAAAAAGTATACACTGCCAATTTCAGTCAATGTCAGCTGCATGAAGTTTAGGTTCTTCACAGGTTCATATTCTGCAAAATCTAACTTGTATTTACTTTCTACGCTTGTGATTCATTATTCCATAACTGCTCAATTTTACTTCATGGTCACCACAAAAGTCACCTTGAATGGCAGGCATTTTTCAGAGTGTGTTTGCTCATTCAGTTTTCCTCTCATGCAGAGAGACTCAGTAACAGGTCTGGAAGGCAGAGTCAGTCCACACCAGGAATGCAGCCTGGGCCTGCCGAGCTGCAGCCTTACCTTCAAGCCAGACGTGTTCAGCGTGCACAGAGCACAGCTTTGTCTTTCCACAAGTCTGCTACTGATACTGCACAGCCCTACACACAGCCCAGAAAAAACAAGTTCTAAGACTCTCCCTCCAACGAGGCAGCCTTGCTCATGGCTACTTTAGCGAAAAACTAACTCAAAAGGTCTTAAAGGGGACAGATTCCACTAGAGACCTTCCTATTCTTCCCTTCTCCCAGTCAGGTCACAGCAGGAGCTGTTTCAGCTACCATAAAGCCAGGGTCTGACTCAATTCACCCGATCAGCTCATGGAACAGTTGACAAAAAGAGGAAGGAAGAGAGTAAAAATGCTGTTCTCTTTGGATGAAAACACATCCTTGTTTCCCATTCCCCTCTCTTTTCCCTCCCTACAAATTAATTCCAACATGAATCAATATGAAACGCTCTCTCCTGTGAAAAGCAGACTGACAGAGAAACAAGGGTACAATGAGAACACAGCAAACTTCAAGGAAACAGATGTCTGATCCCACTGGCACATTTATCATTATGATTTCCCCTCTTTTTACAGCTTTGTCTTTCCAACATATTCCACTCCTCTAGTTGCAGGAGCACCTGCTCCAGCTCAGACCAGCCAAGTTCCAGAAGGGCAGCCAACATACCTGCCTTTCCTCTGCCATCCACAGGCCAAGAAAACTGCTCACTCCCACTCTGAAAGTGGGAGGAATTACCAAAGAAGAGAGCAGAGCAGCCTAATAACTGAAATGACAAATATGCTGGAAAACATGGATCACATGCCCAGATGGAGGCTGACAGCACATGAGCACTGACACCAACCACAAGCCCCAGAGTGCCCTGTCGTGAGCAGCCAAACACTCTGTGTACTTTGTGTGACTGGGACCTGGCCCTGAGCAGCATCTCACTGCAGCACCCGCAGCTGTACAAGGGCAGCGGCCCAAAAAGCAGTGAGAGAGAACTCCTTTCCTTAACAAAGTTCAGTGGTGTTGGCTAATACAGACCAGCTGATCAGAACTTTCAAGAGGATAATAAAAGAGGAAGGGATCTATTCAGTCATCACACCATCCTAAAAGGCAATGAAGCCATTTAATTACTCTACTGCAAAGAAGGAATTGTTTATAGAATACAGATCCACTGTGCAGCACTTCCCTATGTCACCATGCTGCCACCTTCCTGGAGTGTGCATCTCTAAATAAGAACAGGATTTTCTCTGGAAGGTTTAGAAACAGCCAAATAGGAAAGAGGAACAGATGACACATGGAAGAGTTGTTAAAAGAAAATAACATAGCTTGTAGTGCTTGGGAACATAGTGTGAGCAACAGATTTCACCTGGGACACAACCTGCTGGGAAACACTCAGCAAAGGTGCAAAGTTGTGCCCTGGTAGGATCATTGCAGATAAAAGTTTCCTGAACAAGTCTCTGTGTCAAATGGGTTTGGCTATCCAGAGACCAAGCACACTCCAAGAACTAAGTGCTGCCTGGAAACCAGGGATCACAGTACACCCAATCCAGTGAAAGCCTCAAATCAAGGGCTGATACCCCGGGCTGAATTCCACCTCTCTCACTCTACAAAGGAGACTGTTCTAAGAGACTTTTCATCAGACATATCTTGGACAGTGTCCAGTCACAAAATATTAAATCCTAATGCTGATAAATGTTTGGCCCCACAAATCAAATCAGTCACTGAATTTTAGCACATGTAGGTATTTTCTATCTGTAGAAGACAGAACAGCTCAGAAAAAAGTAATTTGGTATTTTAGTGTTCAAAATATTCAAGTAAATAAAAGAAAAGAGGGAAGAAAACTTCTAACATATATGGCTAAATGGAAGAAAATCCAGTCTCTGATGCATTTACTTTTATGATTTGCTGAAATTCTTCCCCAAGGAATCCTTGTGATCATAATTTAAATTTCACAGTCTCCCTTCCATGTTCACATTAGGTTTTGAGAAATTTAAACCTAACACACCAATGAACACACCAGCAATGAAGCAGTCATGTAAAAAGATCTTATATTACACTGGGCTAGGAGATGGTACCATCCCTGGAAGTGTTCAAGGTCAAGCTGGATGAGGTTTTGATCCATCTGGTCTCGTGGAGGGTGTCCCTGCCTGTGGCAGGGGCACTGGAAATAGGTGATCTTTAAGGTCCTTTCCACCCCAAACCATTCTGTGATTCTATGATCATACAACTGCTTTGACACCAGCCTTAATAATAATCCTAATCCCAGGAATGAGCTAAATTTCTGAGACACTGGCTAAGCCTGTTCTTTGCTGTTTCCAGTATTTCAACAATTCTTAAACCCCACTTTTACGGAAAACACAGATCTCGAGATTGATCTTCCATTTACCCGTTTTTCCTTGGGAAGTGTCTCTGGAAGGAGGAGGAAGATGAAAATTAAATCAGCCACAGAAAACACAAGTGCTGACAATGCTGAACGAAGGTAGAAGACTTCTCCTTTCTCTGCCTGCATGGTGAGGTAAGCACCCATCATGGGGCCCAGGGTGAAGCCCAGGGAGAAAGCAACGCCAATCATGGCCTGCAGGGATAAAGTGAACACAGACAGAGAATTTTAGACACCAGTTTCTTCAGGTTCTGAAACTATTTGGATTAACCAGGTACAGAACCCAATCACCATGAGGATGCAGGGAGTGCAGTGCAAAGAGCATGAAGTGAGAAAAGCCTGCAGTTTCCAAATAACCAATTTTGTTTTCTGTCTAGTCAGGGGAGTGGCAGGAACAGGCAGTGGCCCATCACTGTTTGGGCATAGCTTCAGTTAGATGCTGTTTGCCTCCAAGAAAGCAAAATGAACATGCCTACTTTACCTTGGAATAGAAAAGAATACAAGCCATGTGGATGTGAGCCATACTGCACTAAGTGACTTATTCTCAGGCCCTAAAAATAGGCCCTGACCCATTTTATTTACTAGTGCTCTAAGGCTACCTCTCTCCACAAATAAAAATGTATTTTGGCTCACCAGGATTATAATAATTTGCTTGGAAGATTCATTAGCTATCACTGTGAAATCTGAAGCCTTCCCCTCCCAAGCAGCAGCTGTCCTCTGTAGTGGCTTATAAAAATCTGTTAAGAGAAGTCTGGGCCTCTAAGGTTTTTATAGGCTAAAAGATATAACTGGTAATTCACAGGCCAAGTTCAGCCTGCAGGGTGTTTCCATCTGGGCCACTGCCTTCTGGAAGTGGATAGGGCAGCTGCTCCTACCTCTCAGTCAGCCAAATGTCATATCCTTCACCCACTGAGCTCAGATCCTGAAGCCAGCGCAGTGTGCAAGGAAGTCAGGAGCACACTGTGCTGTGCTGCTGTGCTTCCACAGCTTGGGAAGGTGAGGAAAAGGCCTGTAACTGCCTTCCAGCTGCCAAAATGGGGCCACAAGACCTTCTGATTTCTAAGCTGTTCTAATCACATTTAAAGTTACCAGCAGGAGTAACAGTTCTAACACTGAAACAAGATAGTTTTCCCATCTCTAGAGCATCTGTGTTTCACTTGCAGGTGAAGGTTGTTGGCAAAATCAAGAGCTCCTAGGAATATGATCTGGCACCTTTCCAGAAGCAAGGTAGAATGTAAAATCCTGTTTTCACTTGATCAGTGAATATGCACCTGAGGAAGACATACTGAGCACCCAAAATCAATTAAAAGTTGCCTATTAAAACTGAGAGTGTGCCCCACAAGTGTAACTCACCATGCCCTTGCTCCGTGCTTTTGGAGAGTGCAAGTCAGCAATTATAGCTGTGGAGAGGCTGACATTCCCTTTGCTTATTCCACCTATGATCCTGGAGAGAAGAAAAACGCCAAAAGTCCGAGAGGCGGCCCAGAGTGAGTATGATGCTATCAAACCCATCTGCAGAAGCAAGAAAGGGTTCTTTATAAAGCAATGCAAAGTTGATGTTAATTTCTGCTCATTTCCCAGCTAAACATTTACATTTTTGTTTGTTTTCAATGGCTGCTCCAACCCCACGTGACAGAAATGGCTGAATATACTGACACTGCATCGTCTTGAACAGCAGTATGAAAGAAGTAGAAACAAGTCCATACAAAATACATAAAATTGTGATATTTGTAACAAAATTAGAAGAGTAAAATTCTGTGGAAGTTAAACCAGTCCTGGGTACAAAACTCTTTTGTACATCCCACTCCATTTGTTTCCAAATTCAAGAGAAATCTGAGTTCAAAATAAGGAGAATGTTCATGTTCATAAGAAATGCATCTTGCAGTGCTATATAGAACTTCCTAACCAACAATTCCCAGGCTCTGTGGAAGAGGTCATGAAGTGATCAGCCCTCATTAATCACCTGATGAACTAAAATACATTGGAATTAAGTCTAACATTTGCCAGCAGAGTATCTGAAGTCATTCTCCTATACAAAGGGGAAAGGGATTTTGGAAAATGACAGAAACAGGTAAGTATTTTGTTGTCTTCTATGTACAGTTCTGGGTCTGGGAAGTTCAGTTTAGGCACTTACACTTGGAAGTGTGGCCAAGTGACTTGCCAAGAAAGAGTCAAGAACCAGCAGATCTAGAAAATTCAATTCTAGAGCTGAATTGTGACTATCACAATTCACCTGCAATTCAGTTTCTGTGCTAAGCACAAGGTCATGGTGCCTTCCACTGTATATTGAGATGCCATGATAAGACCAGCATGTGACACGTACCACTGTCATCAGGATGACAGGCCTTCTGCCCCAGTGGTCTGACACAGCACCGGTGAGGGGAGAGGAGAAAAACTGCAGGAGGGAGAAGATTGAGCCAATCAGACCTAAAAAGGAAAAAATACAGGGATCATTAGGCTTGCTGCCTTCATCTTAAATACAAAGACAGCCAAGCTGTTCGAGATCTATCACATTATGTGTGATAAAAACTTGAAATTAAATGTAAAACAGCAGCTATGAAGAATAGCTTTGTCTCTGAAACCATGCCACTCTCAAAATACCAACCGAGGCAGCAAATAAAGCCAGACCAGATGCACAGCCAGACCAGAGTAACAGGCATAAACTAGATGACTTCCTGGCTACTTCACTGGTGAGAAAGGGTTTAAAACTCACTGGCTATTATGGAATGATGATTCTCCAATGTTTCCCTGCTGATTACATATATTTTCTGTTCTTTAAGCAGAGATAACACAGTCTTTAACAGTCACAGTACTTTTAAGACTTTTTGATTGTTTAAACCTGATTCTGTCACACTTAATTAGTTTTTCTTTCCTTTTTATCATGGAAAGAAGGACTTAGGCACTGCTGTTAGTGAGGCACCCTAAGAGGTAGGAGTGATTCCAACAGACTCCAAGAGTCTTTTGAAATCTGCCTCCAGCTTCTGTGATCTTTAATTCCTCTTTTCTCTTGCCATTTCTAGCTTCACAGACTTATTAATTTGCACTACACTCTCAACAAGCAGGCAAAGATCCTTTGCTGTCACAGCTTTTCTCTAAAGAAAAAAGTGGGTTATATGTTTGAGATTATTCAGCTATCAAAGCTTTAAAAGGCAGAGGAGAGACAGACCAGAAGTTCTGCTTCCATCAACTTTGAGGGAGGCAGAATATTGATACTGAACACCTTGTTGAGAAGAGCTGCTTGTGATAACTCAAAGCTCAAAAAAAAAAACCCTGTGTAAAAAATTTTAGAGAATTTTACACTGGCAGTTCATGACACACAGTTCCCTTCAATGTGTTTCAAGCACTGTAAACACACCCTTTCATGCTAAGTATTTCCAAGCCAGCATGCTGCAAAACCAGGACTGTTCCACATGGGGGAGGAGGCGGGAGCCGAGGGTGCCCACAGCACTGGCAGTGCCCTCAGCAGCCTGGGTGCTGGGCAGAGCAGGTGCTGCCAACACTGACAGCCCCACACAAGGCAAGGGTGATTCAACACATCCTTCCAGAGAGTCCAGTCTGGACCAGCAGGAGTCAGGGGCAGAGAAAGGAGTGGAAACAGCACTGTGATGTAGCTTGGGAGAAAAGACACCTCCAGTGTAGGGCTGAGGCCCATCCAAGAGACGGAGACAGAGCCAGCCCTGGAGACAAAGTCTGAAATACAGCTCCTGAATCACTGGGCAGCAAATATGTGGGTGATGACTGGTCACAGCAACTAAGTATTGGTGCCCTCAGGGCCCTGACATGGGCAGAGAAGTTTCTGCCTTGAAGAGCTTGCAGACTAATAAAAAATGAAAAATATGGCTGGCACTGGGAGAAACAAGATGATCTTGAAAGCACCTTCCCAGTCTTTTGCTCCTTGTAGCAGACGAGGGCAGTGAAGGAATACAGGCTGCAGCAAGGCTGCAGCAGCCTCTGCTTAACATCACAACTATAATGAAACTTTCCACACAGCATGGAGAGAGAATAGGACACAGCAGGCAAAAGGAAAAGCAACAAATTGGACTTGACTGGGAGTTTCTGCCCCTTGTCTAAACAATCTGAGATGGTGAGAAGTTGAAAGTAGGAAGCTTCTGGTCAAGCCTTAGAAGAGACAGAAAGCAGCTTCTGAAGGATTAAAGCATTTCCTAGCATTCAAAGCCAGTAATTTGACTAAAAAATGAGCAGAGAAAGGAAAATGTGCCTGTAAGGATATGGTGGGAAAGAGGAAAATGGCTTATAAACTTCCTAATGCCTGTTATAACCAATTAAAATACTTCAAATAGTAACAATGCATTCACACATTCTAATTAAGTTTTGTGTTTAATTTAGTGTATTTTAAAAGCCTTTTGCTTATCCTGGGGAAGGCCTCAGCTCACTAAAAGGAGAGGGTAGAGAGGGTCTAACTAAAATAAACCCAGACACCTTCATATCCGCATACTCTGAAATCACAGCTTCGTCACAACTGTCTAGACGGCAAGAAGCCAGAAGAGTCTCTGATGTGTAACATGACATATTTCCCCCACTGCTCCTGCTGGAGCTCATCCACACCAGTGTCCTAGTGACAGAAAATGCTTATGGGTCCTGCAAGCCATCAGCTCTGCTGCTTTTAATAAGACTAATGAGATTTAGAAGCAGCGCTGCACTATACCCGCCCAAGGGGCAAGCAAGGCTGGAACTCACAAGTTTCTGTTTCCAGGGCTTCCTACTGATTGATCTCTGATCACGTGCAGATCAATTGTGAAGGGAGAGTAATTCCTGTGACTGCCAGGGCCCAGCACAGCAGGCTCCTGACCCTCAGCTGGCAGTCCGACAACAAGGAACAGCAGGGCTATACTTCTGTAACAATCTTTGTAGAACAAATTGAGTAAGATCATAGCATAACTCAGGATAAAAGAGAGCTCTGGAGGTCACCTACTGCAACCACCTGCTCATAGGGTCAGCTGTGAGGTCAGAGCACATTGTTGTCTGTGTGCACAGAGCACACAGACTCTCCATCTTCAGAGCCCTCCACTGAACTCACCATAGAGTATGGACACCTTCCTTGTACTGGGGACCAAAATTGAGTGTAACAGTCTGTGGTCTATCAAGTACTGAGTAGAGGAAGATGGCCACTTCCCCTAATCCACTGATTTTGATTCTGTTCACACACCCCAGGAGCTGTTGGCACCCTTGCTGCCAGAGCAGGCTCATGCTCAGCTTGCTGCTCACCAGGACACCCAGGGCCACCAGTCTGTACCATTGCAGGGACAACTCTCCCACAGACAGGACCTAAAAATTGTCCTTACTGAATTTCACAAGGCTCCTTTTATCCCATTCCTCCTGCTTGTCTAGGTGTCTCCAAATGACAGAGATGAGGCTGTCCAACTCTTCGCTGCTCTCAGTGTGGTGAAAACAAAACCATTTATAGTCTACTCTAAGAGACATTTCCTGTGTTACTTAAATGTAGAGCTAATAACAGGCAAGCATACATTTTGTATTTCTTGTCATTCTTCACATCAACATTGCAAATAACTTGGAAAGAACATTATTTTTGGCTGTTAGCTCGTTTGTTCAGTTTCCCTACCTCCAAACAAGACACTGTTGTATTTCCGCTCTGGAGGTATCCCAGCCATCACTGCAAACCAGTCTACCCCACGTTGCAATGACAAATAGAATCCATCCTGAAAAACAGATAACAGGGAAGAAGAAGCAGGATGACAGTTTTATTTTCAGAGACAGCATCAGAGCTTAGTGAACTAGAGACAATGTTAGATGATTCCTTCCCTCCTTCTCCCCATGAGGGAAAATTTCCTCACTGATCAAAGGCAAAAAATAGCTTAAATTGTGAATGTTAACTGACAGCAGACAGTTTATGTTTGGGGAATGTCTGAATTTGAACTTTTTCAAGGCTTCAGGCCCATTACTTGCTAAATCCTGAATTAAACAGGCATGCCCTGAATCCTTCAATTAAAAAGGCAACAGGAGACACACTCTGTCCTGCTGCACATAGACTGTTTAGCCTCGGAGAACCAGAAGTTTGAAGATGCAGAAGGAAAAGGTGGTACAAAAAAGGAAAGATTCTCGAAAAGAGGAGAAGGACTTGAAAAGAAGAGGGTGTGGAAAAGAAGGTGGAGATACTGGCTATTGGAAATACATTGGAAGTGGGGGAAGACCCTGGAGATCTGAGCCAATGGTTTGGGTTAGAGATACGGTTCTGAGAAGGACAAAGCCTACAGCTGCAGCTGGATGGGATTAGAAAAGGGCTGAGAGCCAGAGGTGTGGGGTACAAAAACAATTCTCCCACAACATGTACATCTTGACCAGTAATGCCATTAACACCTGAGAAGGGTAACAATGAGCACAGCCAGGATCCAACAGGACCTTCTGCTCTGTTCCTGGAGCAGCAGCCAGCTCCCTGCTAGGAATGGAAGCTGAGATGGAACTCCACACTGGGGGAGGGAGCAAGTGACCTTGTGAAATACTCAGGTGGGGTAAAAGCTCTCATCTCTCTGGTTCTTCAACAAACCCCAGCACACAGATCCATTATAAACTGCCTCACCAGAGACATCAGTGTAAGATACAAAAGCATTGGTAACTACAAGGACTAGTCCCTAAGAAATACTTGAATTTTCATAGAACAAATCTCTCATTTTAATGAAAAAAACAAGGCTAACGAGTCTTATGGAGGTTGACGAATAAATTCAGTCCATTAACCATTTATACGTGCCAGGTAATTATTAATCATCCTACAGCTGTTTGGTTTGCCCCAAGGCAGGTGATTTTTCGTCCATTCCTTCCTCAAGATCCTAACACTTTCTGTGGGCTGACTTCCTTGCAACTTACCTCAGTCTGGCTGTAATAATCAAGGATGGAAGGAAAGAGTGGCAAGATGAGAGCAAATCCCAACAAGTCGATGAAGAGTGCCAGGAAGACAATTGTAATAACACGATTATAGTTCTGTTCCTGCTTGTCATTGCTGGAGCTGCTGCTGGTTCCTCTCTCTCGCAGGGCCATGTTCCCAGTGCTCTGCTTCTAAAACATAATTACATTTATATCCAGTCAACAGGAAGCTTTCTGCAGGCCTTTCATAAGAGTATCTTGCCGATTCATTTCTGCTTTCTACACAAAAGTAAGTTCTGGCTATATTAAGCAACCTGGGAACAAGGTCCTCAACTGTCTAGTCCTGGTTATTAACTCAGCACCAAATTTTCTCCCATCAGGCTACAAAGGCAATAAAACAACAAACTCTATTATAGGAGCACCTCAAATAGAACAGAACTAAGGAGCATTTGAAGTTTGTCTACATGTGAGTGACACTAATATGACTTTCCTACATGTTTTCAACTCAGCATTACAGTAAAATAGGTATGAAACGGAACACTACTCCAAATATTCACATCCAAGTAAGAGTATAATTATGTTTTTAGTGTTTATTAGAAGTGACCAAAACAACAACAATTTAAAAAAAAAGAAAAAGGTAGACTTCTAACTATTGTAGGAATACTGTTTTCAAGATAAACCACAGAGAAACAACAAGAAACAAAAGAATAAAATTTTTAAACTCCATCTTTTATTTCTTTCTCCAGGTGATACTTACTGACTTGGGTTAGTGATTAAGGCAGCATTTTTATTTTGTCAGAAATATCAGAACCATCAACTCTCTTTGATAATACTCCAAAGCTATCTCAAAGCCCTAAACAAGGATGGATGCCATATATAGTTCAGTCTTTAACAAATAAAGAAGTTGGTCTCAATCCCAAAAATAAACTCATTTTCAACATAAATCAAAATCAAGGAGTAATAGATAAGCCCTGGAACTGCAAGCATCAGCATTATAAAACATACATGATATCTCAGTCATAAAGTCAAATTTACAGTCTAAAGTCTACTTCTAAAAGTCTTCTACTTCAAAAGTCCCTGAAAGTTTGTTGCTCTAAAAGAGTAAAAAAGGAGAAAGAGTTTCATCCAAAGCAAATTAATACAAAAATATTCATTGACTTTGATGAGCCAGCACTGAAAACAGTGAGCAATTCTTAATATAAATTTTATTCCAGACCAGATGTACCATATTACACACACAAGGCACTTGTGCGCAGAAAATGATACTATACTAATTGAAGGCTATAACACTTTGCCATGCTCAGCAACAAATATTGTGACATTTCTTTACCTGTGAAGTCAGTTTATTAGCACTGAAGCATTATTAAAGATCAACTGCCATGAGGTAAATAAACATGGAATGGGGGCCACCTGCAATCCATTTACTAAAGTCTTGGCATAATGCTCTTAACCAAACTGGTCTGATTTAGCAGATTTATGTTCAAGATCCTTGTATTTAAAACAGCAAATCGTCCCTGCTACAAATATTCAGCATTATTTGCTTACCCAAATCATAAAAGAGCACTTGGAGCCAAAATAACCATTCTTTTAAGCAAATACTCTGGCCCTAGGTCTGTCCAGCCAACAGCTGAGGGATGGGTTCACTGAGGCAGACTGTCTTGTTTTTCCTCACAACTTCTTTAGTTATCCGCTGAATTGTATGACCAAGCTGAACTTTACTCCAGGGTTATTTATAAAGGTAGCATCCTTCACACCTTTCCCTCAGGAACATTTCTGCCAGCGTGAAGCTCGAACTCATCGATGACCTTTCACTCTGCTCCAGTTTTGGCTGCGTGGTTGCAATTTCCCTTACGCAACATCCCAAGGTACTGCACGTTTCTGCCTTTGTGCTCCACCGGTTTTGTTCAAACCTCTCCATAATTTTTTGCTAGGCAGGAAGCCACACAACGTTTTACAGGCCCTTGGCATCCTGACAGCAAAACCAGAACACTTCACCTCCACGGCGACATCTGCCTCGAGCGAGGCGCGCTGGCGGAGGGAGGGCTGGGGTTCGGGCTGGGGGTTCGGGCTGGGGATTGGCTGGGTTCGGCTGGGTTCGGGTCGTGGTCGGTTCGGGCTGGATTCGGGCTGGGGTTCGGGCTGGGGATTCGGCTGGGTTCGGCCTGGGACGGTCCTCTCGGGCTCTTCGGTGGGATTCGGCTCTGTTCGGGCTCTGTTCGGTGGTTGTTCCTGCGCACACCTGAGTCCCTCACAGCACGCGTCTGCCCGGCCATTCCAGCCTTCCTCCCTCGGCATTCCCGTCTGTCTCTCATGCTTTTGCCCCATCCTCCTCCACAGGTCGACGCCGTGGCTCCAGGAAGGGATCACACCAAGCTGGCCCTGCCCAACGCACGAACTGAGATTTGTTATCTGCCGCCAGAATTTCATCCTTCTGAGGTTTTCCTACCTCACCGTATTTCCCTGTAAAATTACCGGCCCGGCTTTACCAGCTCAGCCCCGGGAGGGCTCCTCAGCCTGCCTCCCGCAGCCGTGGCTCAGGGCAGGGCAGGCGCTCGGCCGGGGCACGGACACAAGCCACCGGTGCCCAGGGCAGGGCAGGGGCGGCCCGGCAGAGACGAGCCGGAGGACGCGGGGTCCCTCCCGCCACGCACCCGGGGACCCGCACCCGCAGCGGGAGCCGCGCCCGGCCCGGCCCCGCCGCCCCCGCCCCGGGGCTACCACCTACCGCAGCTCCGGGCGGCCCCCGCCCGCCAAGAGCTTCCCCGGGGATGCTGCGGGCGGCGGCTCCTCCCCGGCCCTCCGCGGCGCCCCGGCCGCCTTCCTGTTCCGGCGGGGATGGAGCCGCTCCCGGCGGCGCCGAGGCCGGACCCGGCCCGCCCGGGCGGCTCCGCGGAGCGCGGCGGGGCTGGAGCCCGCACCCAGCGCAGCGCCGCGCGCTCGGAATGGCCCCGTACCTCGCACCAGGGCCCTGCCTTCGCCCTTAGAGACAGCTCTCGCAACACTCGTTCCAAGGGGAGAGCTGTGTTTCGTTTGTTTCTCCAGCAGCAGTTAGCTGCGGCTTTGATAAGGGCTATCTGACAAAGAAAAAAAGGTAGTTGCAAAAGATGTAACTCTGTTCCCAACCCAAACTTCTCCCTCAACACTAAGTTTTTTAGCCCGGAGAACATGAATAGCTGTGATATTGTAAGCACCACCGTGCACTGTTACCTTATCCAGCGTGTCTGGTGTCCAACTGCGTAATTAAAAAGGGAGGATGTGGTTACAAGTGGACTTAGCCAGATGCAGCAGCACAGTCTTAAACAGGTAAGAATCTGTCAGCAAACTGTATAAAGCAAATTAATACAGGTATTAAAAAACCTTCTGAACTCCCTGGAAGGCAATGCAGGTTGGGGTGGATGCAGTTATCAGCACTTGTACAGACCTTCTACTCAGTGACATCTCTCTCACGGATTGCCAGCTGATAAGACTTGGAGGAGTTTATGTAAGTGTAACATCAGGATTAACATGCCAGTTAGTTCAAATAGTTAGCCAGTTAGATAACTCAAATAATGAACTGCTAATCTTTGGAAATTTTATGTACTTGGTTTGGTGTGAGAAATATGGTAGAGCCAGTACATTATCGGAGAGGGGGGGATTTAAAAAAATAAATATATGTATTCTTCTGGTAAATATATGTATTCTTCACTGTATATAACTGATCAGGCACTGTGTGAATTCAGATACATTTTTAAAAAACAAACTATAGAGACACCAGAAAAACCAGCTCTTCCTGTTATTGAATCTGGCCTAAAGCTTTTGCAGATCACTGAGCCCAGTTGTGTCTCTGCAGTCAACCATGTCACACAATCCAGTGTAAACACATTACACTGTTTCTAGAACTAGATAGGTCATTACCCAGTCCAAAATCTTGCATATCTGACAGATAATAACTTAAATTTGATTCCTAGACTACATTTATTAACACTGGCCTTTTTTTTTTTTTTAATCAGTCTTTTTTTTTTTTTTTTACTGAAGTAATGCCTCGTTTACTCTGGCTTTTATTTCCTTGCTCTATTGCTAAAAAGCAGTGTTAGCTCTAATGTCAATATTTTAAAGGATTTAATGTCATACAGCTTCTTCATTATTTTTTAGACTTAGACAGTGTTCAGACTGCATGTAAGATTTTAGTTTTCTACTCCAGACCTAATTTAGTGAAGAAGAAAAAAACCCAACCCCAACCCTTACCGAAACCAGTCTCTTAACTAAGCGAGACTGCATAGCCAATATATTTAGGACTGAAATATACCTGTTTAGCTTAGGAAACACACCTGGAAGACCATGAGGAGCACATTGCAGAGTACTTGACCCTCTGAATATGTAACACCTCACAGTCTCAGAGTGATAATAAAGCTGACAAATGTTCTGTTAGAGCTTCCGTTTGACTTCTCCAAATGCCTAGAAAGCCCACGGAGAGGAAGGAATTCCACCAGTTCCTGTGGCTGACACCAGCCTCAGCCCGGCAGGCAGTGCCCCTGTCGAGGTCGGGAGCAGCCTCAGTGCCTCTGCTCAGCAGCAAGCCGGTGGTCATGGGGGAAGCCTTACACAGAGCAGGGATACACCATGGGAGATGGCAACTTCTGCAAGGCACAACTGAGAATATCAAAACTGCTTCCAGCTTCCAACTGAAAGAACCAGAAGACCAAACTCCTGAGGAAGCTTTTCATGCTATCATAATAAAGGTAATTTATGCAGTTTCTAGCTGAACAGTTTTGTTCTCATTCTATTCTTTACAACATTCATATTCAAGGTAGCTATTCTCTGGGACAGCTGATGTTGATAGATAAGCTACCTGAAACTAAAGGCAAAATGGTAATTTTCCTTTTTTATGATGACTTGATTCTAGTTACAGAATAGTTTCTTTTTTTGGCTAATTAAATACAGATTTACAATTGATAATTGATGTGTCAAAAGGCCTGTTATGACAAGTCTTGGATTAAAAGAACCAGAGACAAGACAGTGCCTGGTAAGTGTGATGGTGTTCAAGAAGCTCTACGAGAAAGGGTCTGCCAGCACTCAAGCATGTTCAGGCCCTTTGTAGCCCCAGTGACCAGACCCTGCTGTCACATCTGAGCAGCAGCACTGCCCAGCTACTGCGGCACTGAGCAATGGCAAAACTGTCAGACCACACTGACTATTAAACTGAGGAGGGACTACCTAGTCTTGATTTCCTACTCATGTAAAATACTGTGTTAAGCATCACAGTTACTCCCAGGTTTGCAATATTAAATCTGACTTTAAATATTGACGATATAATTTGTAAAAGTGCATACAGTGATTCTCGTTCAACAGGATTTCAGTCTGACATTCCAAAACAGTTGAGTAAGGCTATCAGCTGAGGTTTCCTCATCCTTCATTTTTGTTCATCAGCATCACAAGATATTCCTGTTCATTCTCTTGTCCCAGAAAATGTTCTGTCCCAGAAGCATTGTCATTGTGTGTCTATCCTTTCTCTTCACCTCCCTTACTGAGGAATAAAAAGCAGCTGCAAGTCATAGCAAAAATCAGATCAAAGTGCCTCTGTCAGCCTCTCCGAGATTCTAATACCCTGCTGGACAAAACCTCTGAAGCTACTGCTAAAGTCAGATAAATAAATAATAAACACTTTTTAACAGTTTATTTGTGCCATATAGACTCTGAAACTGAAAAGTACTGATTTATAGCATAAAATAGGAAGTTAGCTTCTTCCTCATTACTTCACTCTCAAGTTCTTAAAAAGATTTTGTTTTAAAGGAAAAAATTCATACTGTGCCAAATGGAAATAAAACCGGAGGTATAGTAATCTTCTGAGATTCCTTTGAGGTTTCAGAAGATAACTTTCCAAAATCAGCAAAGCTAACCAAAAATGAATGAATTTTTTAAGTGTGAATGGATTTCAAACATAGGAATCTCACTAATTTTTGCATGACACAAGCATCTTCCCCACAAGTACTTAGCATCCAGCCCATTTAATACTTAATACAAGTGTTTTTGCAAACCAAAGAAAGCTGATGATAATCACATATTACTTGCATTATTAGTCACACAGACAGTTAATAAAAGCCTTTTCCTTCAATAAAGTGCTTTTCTCTTTTAAGAAACAGGACTTGCCTAACAAAGACAGCTTTGTCATTAGAGACTAAATGTAAAGGCTGTGTTTCAACACACCCCTTCCTAGTTTTAGTCCTGCTTCCATTACGAGTTTAATTTGAAAAAACCTCAAATCAACCAACAAGAAAAAAACCCAACCAAAAAAACCCACATCCCCCAAAAAAAAACAAAAAACCCCAAAAGCAAATACCAAACCAAAAACCCCAGAAAACAGGACAAAGAAAACATTCTAAGCCAGTCCAAAACAACTGAGCCTAACTATTAAATCAGATTAACTGACAGTGTGTAAGGTTTTCTTCATGAACAGCAGGTAGAGAGCATCACGATGTCTCAGTTACCTATTGGCCAAAGCAGATCAGATCCAGAAAAAGCATTTGAATATGGAGGGAGCTATGGGGATTTGTTTTTGTAAAGAACCATGGCCATTAATTCATTCTTAATACATGTCTTATTTTATGATTTGTCTTTCAGATTGAAATGTTAATGTAAAAGGGAGTTTTATTTTCCTAACAGTTTTCCACGGAAACATTACAATTTTGTTCAATGTGTAACACTTATCACTGAATTTACCAAATATTGAATGAATACCTGAGCAGTGAACCTAGTTAGCAGCGATCAGTAACTGTGATGCTCTTTGTCCCATTGCAACGTTTCTTTGCAAATACAGTATAAAAAGAAAGCATTAGAAGTATTTATTGGCTTTGTTTGAAAGCAGATGTTTTTCAAAGTCATGTTGGGCAATTATCAGTGAGTAGACATACATGATAAATTAAGTGGAAGAAAGTTAAGGATATCACTGTTCCCTTAAGTCAGACAGGTTTGAACATACTGAGGAATTGTAATTAATCACCATAGATTATTAAGAACTGCAGAGCTGTGCTCAATTCAAAACTGAAAAGATGAATGGACGTACAGCTTTAACAAATGACTTCTACTTAAGAGTTGATTCCATTACTCAATACACAATTTAGCATGTCCTGATGCTACAGACTAATTAAAATGTTACTGTTTAAATTATTCTTCTATTATGAGAGCTGCCTGGAACTATTCAACGTTAAAAAAAAGTCATAAAATATTCTACCAGGACCATCCTCAAGAGTCACCATGTGCTGGAGAGTTTCTTGAACTCTTATCAGGCTTGGTGCTGTGACCATTTCCCAAGGGAGACGTTTCAGATAAACTTTTTCCTAATACCCAAACCAAACTACCCCTGACACAACTTCAGGCCATTCCCAGAATCCTGTCACTGTCACCACAGAGCAGAGATGGGTGTCCACCCCTCCCCTTCCCTTCATGGGGAAGTTGTAACTGCAATGGGGTCTTTGCTTGTTCTTTTCCTCTCCAGGCTGAACAGACCAAGTGACTGAGCCAATCCTCACTCTTCCCCTCAAGTCCCTTCACCACCTCTGTTGCCCTCCTTTGGGCACTCTCCTGTAGCTTTCACATCCTGCACTCGAGGGGAGGCGGCCCCAGCCCAGAGCAGAGCGGGACAATCCCTCCCTCGCCCGGCTGGCCGTGCTGTCCCTGCTGTCCCCAGCACAGGGATGTCCCTCCTGGCTGCCAGGGCACTGCTGGCTCACGTTCAGCTTGCCACTGACCAGGAGCCCCAGGTCTTTCCATGGTGCTGCTGTCCTGGATCTCATTGCCCAGTCTGTCTGTACATCCAGGGCTGCCCCATCCCAGGTGCAGAATCCAGCACTTGCCCTTGTTGAACTTCACACAGTTGGTGACTGTCAAAATCTTTCTGTAGGGCCTCTCTGCCTCTGAAGGAATCAGCAGCTCCTCCCAATTCAGTGTCTTCAGCAAAACTACTCAGTGCAGCTTCAAGTTCTGTGTCCAAGTCATTGATGAAGCTGTTGAAGAGAACTGGCTCTGAAATGGAACCTCACTAGTGACATGTCACCAGCTTGAAGTTACAGAAGGTTTCTGATCTAGAATTTGTGTGTGTGTAGTTAAAATTAGGTGTGTGTGATCAGGTTTTAGACTTAGAATTCTGATTATTCATCCAAATGTTCTCATTAAAATAAAACAGAAGCATGCCATATACAAAAGTGTTATTTTTATTTTCCTTATGAAAAGTTGTGGATTTTCCTAATAAGCAGGTTCACTTTTTCAAACAGATCCAATGATGTTGTTTCCTCAAAAGGAATGAATCCAAAAAATGCAATTAAATCTGGTCAAAAGCCATGATTGGGGTGTTTTATATGGCAGTTGTAGATAGTCCCAATTAATTCTTCCATTTTTTCCTTTTCAATGCTTTCCATTCACCTTCCTGTGTAGCAAGGCTACCAAGAAGCTCTTTCACTTTTCTTTTTCTGGCTGAATCTCTGTAAAACAAACAATGAAGATACAAAATATTTCAGAAAGATTATATTAGGGAAAATAAGCACACTTAGAGAATAATTGTTAATCCATAAAAAGCCCCACAATTCTTATATTTCACCAACACACCATTTAAATAGAAACATTTTGTATCCTCTTAAACTATAGAAATGGAACCGCAAAGTTAAAAACACTTTAAATGGTATCTATTGAAAATGTTTGGTTTTCCTCAAATTGTCCCATTTTATTCAAGTTTAGTATGGTTGATCATTAATGTCAGTCTTGGCACAGAGTGAAGCAATGAACACACAGCAGATGAACCCCCAAAGTGGTGCTGAAACAAAGGCTATGTTACCTCTCCATGATTTCTGACAGTTGCATTCTAGCCAGATATTGGTTATCTTTCCGAATCTCACGAATGGCTCCTTTAAGTTCACGTTTATGCCTCTGGATCAACTGCTTTCTTTCTTGCTCCTTCTTGCTGCCTGCCTGCTTTCTTCCAAACTCTAAGCTGAAATAAAGAATCTATGTGTGAGCACAGAAAACCTTAAACCCACAACTTTTTCATTTTATAACGAGAGGTTTTGTATGAAAACTAACTCAGTATTTTAATTCCTGCATATTATACGAATAAGTTGCAAAATAAGCTGTCCAGTGAACATACTGAAAAACACTCATCAGACCTAACTGCACTACATCATTATGACAATGACCACACTTCAATTCCCCATATGTAGCCTGCACTTTGAACGTACTAAAAAAGCTAGACTAGAAGAATGGAAGACATCTGTAGAAAGATGGAACCTCCCCATACATCTTAAATTTTTGCAGACCTTCTCAGTAGATGTATTATACAGAAGTCTATCAATTACTTGGAGATAAGTGTGTGGCAAAGCAAAGCTGTCCTCTTCAATTATTAGAATAAAGTAGACAGTTTGTGCCCCTGTAGATAACCAATATGGCTAAAGAAGTCAGATATAAAAGCAGATTTCCTGAATCAGAACAGTGTTCTATTATCTACAAAACTAAGTTAGTGTTTTTCACCATCCATCTTTTACCGTCATATATTTCATATACATATGAACTACTCACTCTTGTTCTTCTGACTTGAATGCCTGACAGAGTATTCAGAAAAGCACCTGACCAGACAATAATCATTGAATCATCTTGAAATCTGTTAATTTACAATTCATTATATGGGCAAGAGTTGACTTTCAGTGCTATTTTTCCTACAAGATAATATTTGCTCTTAAAATTCCTTTCCTTTTTTTTCTTTCTCTCCCTACCACACAAGATGATGTCCCCTTGTGAATTATGCACAAAATCTAGCAGAAAAACAGCTCCGTTTTGTGTCCTGCTTTCCAAATCCATTCTAGCTTGCTAAAAATCTTAGGTTTTAAATGCACCTTTCCTTTGCATCCAGTGTTCTTTACTTACACTTTCACAATTTTAGGAGTATACTGTTTCAATGGCACTGGCTTTTTTTTCTCACATATCAGTGGGGTATAGTGTTTTACTTTGTTCTCCAGCTCTTTCAGAGCACTGTGATACCATTCCTGAAAATGCAGAACAAATTACAATTGTAAAAGCCTATCAAAACCACTGTAAATCAAAAGCTATTGTAAACAGAATCAACAGTAATGTTTTCCCCATGTATTTTTTTCCTGGGTTAAGTCACAGCTACTCATTAGGACGCTGCTAACATTGACATGCTGTAATCCAAGTTGGATAATTCTTAAAAGCATTTGGAAGTCAATTGAAGTGGCATCATGAACAGTAAGAAAGGTCTGCCTGCTGGTGGTTTCACCTAACAGAGGAAGAAGCAAGACTAAAGGCAGTTTAACTCAGACTCTTCCTTTCATGGCAATTTTAAGAATGACTGTTTTTTTTTATTTCAATGGCAAAAAACATAGGCCATTTGACTTCATCTAAATAATAAAACTTTGTTCTCTAAGGACATTTTACAATGCTTCTTTGAGAAGATGATTTTGCCACATTCAGAAGAGACGGATTAAAAATTTGAATTGCTTTGCTAGAAAATAAGCAACTGTCCTAGGTAAGGTACTGACCAGGCATATTTCTGTTCATTTTATCTACACACTTGTAAGTTCTACCTCCCCAGTTTGGTACATGTATTTATTTTACCAAGGCCTTACAGATTCACTACAAAAGTACCAGAGCAACCAGATGTCCATATTACTCTTATAAAGTATATCACTCATGGAATGCTGCATTACAAGCCAGGTGCTGTTCTCTTCATTTATATAGGCAAGACACCATATACAATGGAAAAATACCTTTTCTAAATATTCTCTGTTGTTTTTTCCACAGGAATGTCGAAATGTCTGACCCTTAAAAAATTAATGCTTACACTTGGGTTTTTTTTTTTAATGCACAGTTGAAGTTCACAGAATTTGTTAATAAAACAAACATATTGATTATTTAAATCCTGAGGAATACATACCAGCATTTTTTCAGGATAGTCATTAACTGGCACACGCTGTGTAAGGAGTATTCTGACAGGATGCATTATTTCATGGAATGATGGTAAAGATTCATAGAGAGCTGCACATTTTTTAATAAGGTCAAAACACAGGGCTAGACACGATAACCTGTTAGTGCACAAGAAATGAACAATTTCACATGCAAAACCTGCAGTGGATTTTCAAATAAAATCAACTGAGTTATTAAATTTAGACTGTTAGCAGAATTCATTAAGACTGCTTGGCAGAATCAGTTACAACTAGAAATAGTTAATTCAGACTAAAAATTTCACTCTCCTAAGTAAATACCAAAAGAATTTCATCAGCAATAAATCTCCTGTTTTTACTTCTGAAGAGCACTGTCACTAACATGACACAACAGATGATCTGGTATTTTTTCTGTTCTACACTTCTTACCTGGTATGATTTATCTCTGTTCTGCTCGTTTCCTTTAATCTAGTCACAATACTCAATGGCACATTTTGCTTCTCCCAACTTTTGAGATCCTCCTTATCACACACCAATAGCAATTCTAAATTTTTCCCCACTGGTGTAAAGGGATGTACTACAGTATAGCCTAAAAAACCAAGAACAACAGTCATTAAGCAAGATCAATTTTATGCATTCTTCTTGAAGAAAAACAGCCAATTCAGTTTACATTTTTTATTGTACTACCTTTAAAAATACTTCTATCTGTATTAAATTTTTCAAAAACACTGGAGCATGGGGACATAAGTCAGTGCTCTAGTCACACTGTCCAAGTCACAGAATCCAAAGGTAGGGACTGGCAGAACCAAGTACTTTCCACTGTAGAAGGTGAGTCTTGAGGCTAAGGAACTTGAATGTGCTCAAGTCCCTGGGACCTTAGGCATCTGAGAGTCCTGAGGGAACTGGCAAGATAAAGCTCCTAAACCACTTGTAATTCCCAGTGACTGGAAAAAGGGAAAAACAATCCTCATTTTTAAAAAGGGAAAGAGAAGAGATCCAGGAAACTACAAGTTGATCAGCCTCACCTCCATGCCCAGCAAGAGTGTGGAGCAGATCCTCCTGGAAACCATGACAAAACACATGCAAAACACATGCAAAACACAGAGGTGCTCAGTGACAGGCAACATGGCTTCATTAAGGGCAAATTGTGCCTGACAGATTTGTGGCCTATGACAGGATTACAGTCTTGATGGGTAAGGAAAAATCAACTGCTATCATGGATATACCTGGATTTGAACATAGCACCTGAGACTGTCCTGCACATCCTTGTCTCTAAACTGGAGAGGCACGAATTTGACAGGTGTACGACTCAGCAGATAAGCAATTATCTGGATGGTCAGAGCCACATTGTGGCCAACGGCTCCATGTCTGGATGGAGGCCAGTTATGAGGAGAGTCCCTCAGGGGACACAGTCCCTCAGGGTCCTGTCCCAGGACCAGTGTTATTCATCATCTTGGCTGGGGACACAGGCAGTGGGACTGAGTGCACCCTCAGCAAGCTTGCAGGCAACACCAGGGTGAGTGCTGTCCTTGATACTCTACAGGAAGGGGACACCATCCAGAGGGACCCTGACAGGCTTCAGAGGTGCGATCATGTGAACCTCGTGGAGTTCAATACGACAAACTGTGAGGTTCTGCATCTGAGCTGGGGCAATCCTGCACTTGGATACAGACTGGGCAATATGAGCAGATTAAGGGCAGCTTTGCAGAGGACTCGGGGTAATGGTGGATGAAAACTTGAATTCTGAGCTGACAGTGTGCCCTTGCAGCCCCAAAAGCCAATGCACCCTGGACTGCAACAAAAGCAGGGTGGGCAGCAGGCTGAGGGAGGGGATTCTTCTCCTCTATTTCACTGTCACGAGATCCCACTTGAAGGAATGTGTTCAGCTCTGAGGTCCCTGCAGAAGGACACAGACCTGGCTCAAGAGCATCCATCCAGAGGAGGGCCATGAAGATGACCAGAGGGCTGAAGCACTTCCCATCTCAGGGAGCTGGGGTTCTTCTGCCTAGAGAAGAGAAGGCCCTGAGGAGACCTTACAGCAATCTTCCAGTATTTAAATGAGGCCTTCAGGAAAGATGGGGAGGAACACTTTATCAGGAAGTATAGTGATAAGATGAGGAGTAACAGTTTTAAACTGACAGAGGGTAGATTTTCACTAGATAAAAAGAAGAAACTCTTCACTATGAGTGGTGAGACATTGAACTACAGGCTACCCATGGAAGTTGGTGCCCCAGCCCTGGAAGTGTTCAAGACCAAGTTGGATGGGGCTTTGAACAAGCTGGTCTAGTGGAAGATGTCCCAGCCCATGACAGGAGTGGTTAGAATTATATGGTCTTTGAGGTCCCTTTCAAGTCAAACCATTCTGCAATTCTTTGATTAATTCTGTGGATGGGGAAAGTTAAGACATGTAAGTACACACCTGCCCTGTGGGGAACAGGATGCACAGTTAAACTGCAGTACTGCTCCAGGATGGAGCACTGGATATGCTTAAGAGGATAGAGCAGGTACAGGACTTTCCTGTGGGGCACAAACAGGCTTTGACCAGAAGGTGGTCGTGAGGCACAGTGAGCTGGAGCAGGGAGAGCCCACAGCTGTAGCCAGGGAGCCTCTCCTGTGATCCCACAGCAGGGGCCCTCAGACACACTGTGAAGTCCTCTCCCACTCCAGATGAAGGGTTTTAAAACAGGAGGAGCATGGAACACAGAATATAAACTGGAGAAGGACATATGGAAAACACTAAAGAACCCCTATGCACAGATCACAAGCTTATACACTTATACAGCAACATGAAAGAAGCATCCAAGGAATTTCATGGCTAAAAGACAAAATAATTCGCATTCTCTGTGCTAGACCTTGGGTTTATTTTCCTCCTCTTTGTTTTTTTCCTTGTATCCCACAAGCTTTCAGTGGAATTGACTTCAAAACTTTCAAACTAAGTTCAAATTATTTACATGCTCTACAACCTGTACGTGGCTCTTCCCAGATGGTATATTTAAACAAAGAAGTAGAAGACAGTATATTTAAACAAAAGTTTTTAAGGTTTGAGACCCAAAGATGTAAGAGATTGTGACACATGCAGCCTTATGCAAGATCAGGAACTAAGATATGTGAGTTTTATTATCTACTTTACTTGTGAGAGGATAGCAGATCTCATTAACAATTCAATTAGCTAAAGCTATCAACCATGATAACTCCTTCCCACTCCCTCCACCTACAGCTTTTCTTTTTTAAGGTAATAGTTTTTACTCTAAATCAGATTGTATTTCAGTCTTTTATGAAGCTGCATTCCATGTATCTGTCTCATGTGAGAAATGTATGGATCAAGATAATAAAATTAAAACGTTAAGAGTTTATTTGCTGACTCTAGTTAATGTTAAAATTGAACCCCAAGAATATTTTTGGTGTGATGGTGCATCAACATTGCAGAGAGCTGCATGTCTGCTTATTTTAAAATATTCTGTCAATAGCTTAACCATCACAATTACCAGCAGAACTTCCACCAGAAGTTCTTCCAGAATATTTAAAAATACAATTGGATACCTTGGGAACTTCAAAACATCAACACTGACTGGAAAGTTCTCAAAGAAAACACTGGGCCTCTAATGTATCTTTTGAGGTTTACCCCACTGCTAACAGAAACCAACACCATGCAAACATAACTAGTACAAAATCATTAACAGAAATACAAAGCAGTATTTTAAACAAGGTAACAATTGATCAATAATTGCCACTAAATATTTTTCAAGTTTCTTATCTAATTTTGCAGATTCCTGTATTTTAACTTTACCAAAACCCTCTGCAGATCAAATATTCCTAAGAGAGTACACAAAGGAGAGAAAATACTTCTAGTACTACGTAACCCACCCACTCCACAGCCTCCTCCCACCTCCTTCTAAGGGTTCAGCTGCTGGCGTTCTGAGAATCCAGGGCTTAGCTCTGATGCAGCCCAGCTGTGTAACCTTGACTCACACTTCAGAGCAAACTGCTAAGCTGTGAGAAGCAGATGGGAAAGGTCTGTAGAACACAGCCACGGCAGATAATAAAGGTGAAACTGCAGTGATAGGTTTGTTGAGAAAAGGGATCAGTGGTAGCTCAAAAATTCAAAATGAAAAAGACAAAAAAAAAGCCGGCATGAAAAGGTGAGAAAGTCCTGACGGGAAAAGAAGGGAGCTGCCTACTGAAGTACTGGAATACTGACAGAAGCTAAACCATCCTTACTGGACTGATGACTATTTAGAGAAGACAGTCTTAAGGATCTTATCAAGAGTGATGAACATAGTAGTACATAGTGTGTAGTTCATTAAATGCCAGGTATCTTGTGAGTTTATCAAATAATTGACTTTTTCATTTGGTAATATCCTGCCTGCAGTCTCCTCCTGCATGCTGGGCCCAGGCAAGAGACATTAACACATGAATTATTTACTATGCTCTGACAAAACTTCTCAAAAGTAAATTACTGTCACTGAACTGGTCAACAAAAAGAGGCCCAGAACTGAATAGCTTTAAAGACAGAAACTAATAAAAGAAAAAAAAAATGAATAGAGACTGTCAAATTAAAAAAAAATTGCTAACATTTGGATCACACTGAAAAGATAACTTTGTTATCCCTGTTGTCTGTGCAAATTGTTAAGTTTACACACTTATGTTACTAATCCTGCTTGTGGGGATAGCTGCCCTCTATTGCACTTCTACAAATCCATGTAAAATAAGGAGAAATACCAGCTTTGTGACAGAGGTCTCTCATTTAGGTGACATATATGGCTATTAGCTGGAGATGAAGGGTGTCTGCAGCATGAGGTGCTGCCTCACTGTGAAGTTACAGGGTACTCATCAGGAATCCGTTAGGAACTCTGGATTTCAGAACACAGTCCAATCACAGTCTGTCTAGAATGACAACATTGCAAAAATACTGCACTGTGGCCAACACGAATTCATTTCCTTTAATAACTTCAGTCCTTTCCTTCCTGCCAACAACACTAGAGAATCTAGTTCATAACAAGATACCCAAGAACCAAGATTGTGTTTGGCTGATGATTTTGGCCTTTTGTTCAAAAACAATGAAATCAGAGTGAAATATTTGTATTTTAAAAATTTAAAAGATAAACCCCGATACTAAAACGCACTCTAAATAGTCATTGACTCTAAACAAACTCACCCTGGGCCTGGTTTTTGGGTAGAGAGATGTGAAGTACTCCAAGAAGGAAATTGATGAGTTCTGGTACAAATCTTCTGGAGAGAGATACATATTCCACGAACAAACAGCATATAAATAACCCTTTAATAACATCTTGCAACGTTGTAATGTGACACTAAGAGAAATAAAAAGAACAAAATATTCCTAATTACGAATACAGGATCTCCCAAAAAGATGAATTATTAACTGCATTGTAAACATTTGAAGTCTATAAAATTACAGCCTTTGATCTTGGATGAGAACCACACTGGCTTTCCCTGGTCCTCAACAGAAGAGTATCTGCAGAAATGAGTAACAGGTTTATCAGAATTCATTTAGCCACTAGAAGGTGCTAAACAACAAACAATAAATTTTTCAGATATGAACCAGTGAAATAGAAGGCTCAGGGCAACTTGGCAGCAATACAACAATTAGCTCAAGACTTTCGAGACTTATAAACAAGATACTAGGATAGAAAAATAAGGAAATATTTTAACTCAATGCACTGCATTAGGTACATTTTCAAGGAAAATAAATACTGCCAATTTTTAAGAAAGTAACCTCTCATAAGTATGAAGAAATGAAATATATGGGACAAAACCCACCAAGGAATGACTTCAGGTTGTATTCTGTCTGTTCTATTAGTCCCACAGAAGGAATTCTTTTGTGACAGCTTGAAAAATTGAAGAGCTATGGCTTTGTGAGTCTATTTGGTCTATAGCCTGCAAAGGTGATTTTCTCTTCACCCCTCTTTCAATTATTATCTGTGGTTATACAAACACAAAGCTGCCTTTGCAAGTACATTTACACTATATACATTAATGCTAACATATATATTTGGAGTCCAAGGAAGAAATAATATATGTGAAGTTATACACTGAGGTACAACATCACAGACATACCTTAGTAAGTAGTTGACTCATGTACATCAAAGCAGGTGTTACAACTGGGTGCCAGAAGTCAGAAGTTGGGAACAGTAGAGATACAATTTTCAAATAAATAAGCTGATTGCACATGAAACAGAATAAGGCAAAATATAGTTAAGACCTTATTCCCAAGACCTTGACTATATACATACGTAACTTTCAAATGAGTAACTGCCACACAATCCAAAATACTACAATATACATAATTTTGAGAAATCTGGTATGATACACCACCTATTTATTGAGACAATGTTTAAGTTAGATGAGAAAAAGGAATATCCATTATGAGATATCCATTATAAGTCTAACACTGGATTGAGTGAAGCAGCTGAAAGAACAACTAAGAAAGAACTCTGCCTCCCAACCCCATTTACTCCATGAGACATCTGATCCCCTTCAGCCCACCACAATCACATACTCTCACACCACAAACACAGGAGCAAGTGGCCACACAGGACCTGTGATGCCTTCCAACCAATCCTCAACACAGACAATGAAGTGACCAGAATCCTCAGGCACTGGCACACACCAACAAACAGTTGCAGCCAAAAGAACTAATCAGTGATTAGGTACACTTTTTTTGAAGGGACTTGAGAGAGCTACAAGTGACTTGTCAAGACCATACGGAAATCAAACATCAGCTGTAAGGTAATGATGAAAATTATTTAAGTGGGTATTTACACAGTAAAGCAGATGGAAGTAAAGTTTTATTGCTTCCTCTCTGTTCCTCTTCGATTGTAAACGGTCTCCTGAAGTGTTTTGGTTACTAAAGACTCTGAATTGCAGGCTAAGGTAACAGTAGGCATATGAAAATCCTCCTAAGACAGCTGATCTACGGCATATTAATTCAAACAAGTGCTTTGAGAATACAGAGTGATATAATTCCACCCTAAAAACTAATGATGGTCTGAACCTGGAAAAGTCCAGCAAAGGGAATGAAAGCCAGAAGTGTGACTGGTGACAGTGACAAATTAAAAATAGAAGTTAAAAGCTCTCTACAATACATTTCCCAAAACCCCCAAAATATCCTGAATAAAGATTCTTCAAAAGAACTCAAAATATCTTCCAAGCTGTAAGAACTAAGCCTTCAGTCTATTTTCCTTCAATAGTCTAATTATTCCATTAGGCAGCAGCAATTTATCAAGCTGACAGAAAACAAGTAGCTCCCTCTGAATTAAGATTTATGGTTTGTCTTTGAAACTTTACTACAATTTTTAAAGTACGCGTTTCCCATAATGCTCCCTTCTTGAATTCTCCAACAGCCATTTACCTAGTCACTGTAAATGGAATCTGTTCACATTTAACATGACAAGTGAAAATGGGATATTATCAATACAAAAAAGAAATAAATTCTTTCCAAGTCACTAATTCAGCCATTATCATCTATAAAGCACTAAGAAATCTTCCATTTTTATATCCATAATAATATTTTCTTGGTTGGTTGGTTGGATGTTTTTTGGTTTTGTTTTTTCAACCTAAGAGACATTGCAGAGATATCGCATTTCTATGGAGCACTTTTTTAAACATTTGTACTTAACACAATTAAAGAAGTCACAACATAACTGGTAACATCACTTCTTCCTAAAACTACCTATTTAAGTTTCATCAGGAAAACAAAAAACGTTCTGCTATGAAGACTGGAGGGACAATTTTGCCCCTTATTAATTCCACAGTCACACTTCTATTCTAAAGAATGCGTGTGTATATTGTTTGTTTGTTTCTTAGGGGTGGGGTTTTTCTGTTGTTGTGAGGGTTTTTGTTACAACTTATCTCCAGAAAGGCAATTTAAAAAATTGAAAAGCCTAGCAAGTCATAGATACTAATAATTCACTACATAATAAAAAAAATTCATCTTGCACTTATTACCATTCTGTACTAATGCAAAGAGATTATCCCAGCAATATGCATTTGTTACCGTGTCTAAACCTGGAAATGTTGCACGGCCTTTGACTTCAATTACTTCTTCCAGATCATGTGCAGCATCTCGAAGGATAAACTTGATACTGTCACTGGCTGCCTCAGGAAACATCTGGCAAAGATTGTACAATGGCCTATTAACAAGAAATTTAAGTCATAATTAAGTTACACCACTGATGTTAATAAAAAATTGATCTTTAAGTACATAGAAAGATTTCTTGTGTTCCAACTGCACTGTAACAAAAAAAATTGCCTACAACAAATGTTTCTTTTTAGGAAATGGAAAATACATTAGGCCTTGTGAGAATCCTTGAGTGTACATTTCTAAAATTTGGATAAAAAATAATTTTAAACTTTAAAATACACTCCTAAATCACTGGCTATGGCTATGACGCATCCTTCTGAATCTTTTAACTTTAGCTATTACTGCAGTGAAGTATGCTGGCTTACATTAGAGAGCCCACTATTCTAAACACTCTTAGGCAATATTAAACAACATATAAGGCAGTAATGTGTTAGCAAAATTATTATCACAAACAAGGAAAAAACCCCAAACACAAAGTTAGATCAGCTCCTGGCCTATGCCTAGTGCCTACAGGCATATGCAGTCTGGAGCCTGCATCTGTTTGGTCTCCCAGTATTTTCAGTAAAATTCCAGTGGTATTAATATATCCCAGCTCTAAAAGACAACCAAAACAGATTTACCCTTTGGTACAAACCATGTGTGACAGTATCAGTAGGTCAGAGCTCTTCCTGATAAATGCAACAGAGCAATGAATGCTACTGCTGCACAAAACAGATTTTTAAAAACTTACTGACTTTAGCATGAGATAAAAAACATATGCTGAAAACTACATAAAAATACTTTCTTGGAAAAAAAAGCTTTCTATCCTGCAAAGTCAAGCTAGGAACCACAGAGGAATTTTGTTTGGAACGGACCTTTGGAGATCACCTGATGCAGCCCCTGCTCAAAGTACAGCTAACTTCAAAGCTGGATCAGGCTGCTCGTAGCTTTGTTCAAGTTTCATCCATCTTCACAGCTTCTCTGGGAAACTAATTTTCAGTACCTTTTCTGAGAAGATTTTTTTCTTTAAATTTAATTGCAATTTCCCTTATTGCAGCACTTGCCCACTGACTCTTGACCTTTGCTGTATACCTCTGAGACAAACTTGGCTCTCTCCTCACAGCCTAACTGCCTATCAGGTATTTGAAGGCAACAATGTCAAACTGACAACCTCCTGCTAAGTGCTGGAATTTCCATATGAGCTTATTGTAACACTTTTCATTCTACTTTCATCTAGCTCCTTGAGTGAACACACAGAACTAAAACCCATGGAAAAAAGTGGTTGCAACAGAAACTGCAGTGTCACTGCAAACCTTAAAATCCTTTATCAGCTGTCTAAATAACCTCCTATCAAGAAGTTTCATGTATATATGGTATTACTTATCCACTACCCACAAAAATCATCTTGCAGATAAAACAATACTTTCTGAGGTTTTGAAAATCTCTTGGTACAATTAATAGATCAAGTAACACATGAAACGAAGATAAAACATAAAGGTTCAGAGTTATCAGCTGCCAACAAGTTCTAAAGGATATCTGAAACAAGCAACCACTAAACGCTTAACTCTAGGTAGCTTTTCTCTTTGAACTCCGAAGGAGCAAAAGTCCATAGGATTTAATACTTACAGCACCAGCTTGTCAATTGTTCTGAGCTCTGGTAAATCCAGAGTTGCTAACTCTCCAATATATTCCAAAAGGAAGCCAAACAATTTCTGTGAGAAGCATAATATGTTAAAATTATTAAGTTTTTCTTCATTGTACATATTCTTAAACACACTTAGAAAATTGAGATTATCATGTTAATTCTACTGTTACTCACAACATAAAAGCATGTATATTTTATACTGCTCCCTGAATACTTATTAAAACTTTGGAATTAAAAGTTACTTCAAACATAAAAGAAAACATACTTCCAACTTTGCTTTGTTTCCCACTGCAAGGCTTGGATGATTGCATTTCTGAATCCTCTCCAGTATAATAAGCTGTTGCTCTGTTGTTCTTCCAGCCAATAAAGACTTAAATGTCTCATAGGACTCAGGAACTAGAAAATAAAAACCAAAAATCTCAAACTTTACATCTTTAATTCAAGTGAATGTGCAACAAATTTCCCATCCAAAAAAGCTATTGTTCAGAAAAAAAGAAACCACAGATGTTTTAAATAATTACCTTTTAAACACTAATAATCTATTAGCATATACGTAGCATTAGTTCTATGAACATGTGTCAGAAAATAACATGTTTTTCAATGTTCAATACTCAAGTTATCCTCTACTTACCACATATACCAAGCAGCACAACTGTGTTGACACAAAGCAGAATTAAACCTAAACACATATTCAAACAAAAATTTACCATAATAGTTAGCTTTATGTTTAATTCACACCTAATTAACTTTTGTGGAAGAACATTAAGAAAAGTAACGATTTGTCCACAAACAGAAAATTATTTAAAAAAACCCCAAAAACCCAACAACCCTGGCATATATTTAGGTTTTTTACAGAAGTCAACGTGCTAGAAGACATCCTAACTAGTTGTGTTTTTTGACTTATTTTAATATGAATAGTTTCTGGCTAAAGCAAACCCTGAATTCAGTTCAAAATGCTTTGTGTAGTAAGTCATCTTCTTCTGACAGAAAAACAAGCACTTCAGGAAGTTGTTTGAAAGGTTGTTTAATCTTGCAACAGATAATTCTGTCAGAGAAATCTACACTATGACAATAGTCAGATGAATTATGTACTTAATATGAATGAATGTTTTGTGTACTACTTGAAACATGTCTCCTCCTTCCTGCCAGGCATAGACCCAAGACCAGTCAAACTTTTGAGTGTCTCTGCAATAATACAATAATACAATATTACATCACAGCGATTAAACTTCAGAATCCTGTCTCTTCAAGCATCTTGATGTTACTGTGACGTAGATAGAAACACACAGTAAACACACAACAGGTGTTCAGGTAGAGAAGCAGAAAGGAAGGAGATTCTAGTTTATTGTTGATTTCGTATATATAAGTTTCTGGACAGTGATTAGAGATTGGACAGAGAAGTTCCCACCTCTCCATCTTCACTGGTCACTTGAGAAGTCCATCAGGTGATATCTTTTACAAAGGAATGTAAACATGATTCTTGTTTATCTTACAATTCATGAGAATTGACTCTACTATACTAAAACAAATCAGAAAGCTTATTTTCAGGGACAACATCTTCTGACAAAAATGTCAGTCTGAACACCAGAGAAACTGTAAGTACAGATTACAGAATACTGTTCTAGCTTCTCTTAGGTAAAACAGTAGAACTTTGGATTGGATAAGCTGGTTGCCTTTAAGAAGAAGTGTAAGTATTTTTATTTTACTCCCCTGTTTTTATCTTCCAATTCTGATGCTGCTCAGAGGCATAGAAACTGCTCTGGGATGAAACAGATCTGGTTCCTACTTCTTCAAGCATGACTAAGCTTGCTCACTAAGAACAGCAGTTACTGGCTGCTCTTCGAATAGTAGAAGACAACTATGAAGCAAAACTTCATGAATGAATGCAAGACCTACAGGGCAGAGAACCTGACTGGATGTTACAAACACCCTGACAAACAAGGGATCTCTGGATCCGTCCTTTGCTTACCAGCAAATGTATAGGGGAGCTCTGATTTGACAGCTTCTCTCTTTGGATCTAATTTCTCCTCATTCTGTGATTCATTTTCATTTGCCTTGTGTTTCTTTTCTTCTTTATTCCCTGGAGCTTCTTCTTCACTTTCAAGATCTGACTCAAGATCAGAGTGGCTATCTGCAGCATCATTCTCCTCATCTTCACTTGCAGATTCTTCCTGACTTTCTTCTTGATTCTCATTATCTTCTTCCTCTCCTTCCTCCTCTTCTTTCTTCTCCTCATTTTCAAGATTAATTTTTCCATCCTGTCCACAGGGAAAAGCCAGTTAAAACGCTGATGAAGTGGCAGCACCTCACCACAATCAAAGCTATCTTATATAAGCATAAAGAGAATTTGAGCCCTCCTACACTGACCAAGCAGTGAATGCCAGCAGTGCCAACCAAGAAGGGATACTAGGGAGAGAACATACATATAGATATAAAAAAGTAGGGTATTTTCAAGGGGCTGTAAAAAACTGGAAGAAGAGGTAATATATGAGGAACAGAAGCCACACAGAAGGAAAACTAGCAGATGACACAAAAAAGATTTGAACATCGCTTACAGAAACATTCTTAGTATAAAAATATATTCATCCTATGTGTTAAAATAGCATATCAGATACATATTTTGTCCCATACTGATTTTATTAATCATCAGTTTAAATTCACATTCACAACTGGTATTCCCCCCTTCAAGGAGAACAGCAGTTGCTTTGTTACTTATGTATGAGAGGACAGAATCTGCACACACATGTGCACCACAGTCAGGGTGACTAGTAATATCAGCTTTAAGGTTATGTTGCTCTGCCACCTTATTCAAAGATATGTCAGAAATCTACTCATCTTTAGACTGAAATTTGAAGCTGTATCAATACAGTGAAAATTAAAAAAAATAAAATACCAGAAATGCTAGAGAGCCTCCTCTTCAACCCAGCAGGCCGGTGGCAGAGAAGGCTACTCTAATAGCAGGAATACAGTCAAGAGACTTGACACTTGTAAGACCACACAGAACACAGCATTCAGTTTTGGGCCTTCAAATACAATAAAGGTATTGATAAACTGCAGCAAGTTCAGCAGAAAGTCACCAAGACTGCTGGGGCTGGGGCACCTGCTCTGTGAGAAGAGGCATACTTGGGCTTATTCAGCCTGAATATTAAAAAAACCTCTTCACAGTAAGGGCAGTCACTGCACCTCTCTCTGAGCAGCCTCCATTCTTGGAGATTTTCCAAAAACACATTGGATATGAGTAAACTGGTGATTTCATAGTTGACCCTGCTCTGAGCAGGAGGTTGGACTAAATGTCTCCACAGAGTTCTCTTGCCAACTGTTTTTCCTAACCTTCTTTGCAGACCTCTGACAATTCTTACCTTGTATGACAATAAGCGTCTGTCATCTTTATCCAGGATAAAGCCATCAGCTAGATCATCAGCTGACATGTGGCTGGGTCTCTTTTTATTTGCCTCTTCATCTATTCCATGCATTCGACGTAATCGATCTGCCTGTGTTTCACAAGAAATACCACACACATATATGAGACATTTAGATCAATCAGGTAACTATACCAAAATGGAAGATCTCTCAAATACTACAACTAAGAAAACACAAGGAAAGAACAGTTAATTTGGATTACTCAAAAAGTTGGCGTAAACAAAAAAAACCAGCAACTTGAAAAGTTACAGGCAAAAGCTTGACAATATCTTTTTTTTTTGTAGAGAGCGCAGTCTGGTAAGAGCACACAGACAATTGGATTAGCTTATTTAAAAGGCTTTCAAACTGTGTTAACAAGAAGCATTGTGTTCTCTCACTTTAAAATTTAATCTCTCTTGCTTATAGGACATTATTACTAGAAAAAAAAAAAAGATGATAAAGTGTTTCAGGATTCTGAAAGTCTGTTTATCTGTTTCACACGTGTGTAACAAGTTTGTACTGAATGCAACCATATCCTAGGATATTTGGGAAACAGACTGAGCATCAAACTTTAAGACATTAAGAGTAGAAAAGAAAAAAGTATCTCTCTGTTCTGCTATTAGATACTGAGCTGCTCTGATGTAATCTGAAGGTACTGAATTCCATACAGTCTTACAAGTGTTCTTAGTATATCAAAACAAAAAGAAAGAAAAAAGAGTGAAACATTTACCAAATTATTCCATCTTCCCATAAGACTTAGCACTCCATGTAACAGAAATAGCATGCAACATTTCCCAAGACATTCCTATCCCTCTGCAAAGCAAAGCTATGCACATACTACCACTGAAAGGCTCTTGCAACAGCAGAAGACAATAAATGACTTGCCCAGTGTATTAATTCAACTGCTGTGCAACATGATACACCACTAACTTAGAAGCACCTCTCAACTGAAAAATTTAAAATATTTAAAGGAAAATCAAAGTAACGTTACATTTTTATTGAAGGAAGATTGACTCATTTCATAAACCTCCACAGTCACATACTAACGCCTATGGTTTGGGGATTTCTTTGTTTTAATATCAGATTACAAACACAAACAGAAGATTTCCTGAATTCACCCTCTGATGAATTGCAGTTCAGTACAGCCACTTGCAATCTAAGGTCAAGCAATGAATTTAAGCAGTCACTCCCAAAAGACAGGCCCCAAACAATCTCAGCCATAAATGGTATACCTCGAGCTTCTGGAGTCGGGCCTGCTCCTCTTTGGCCAATTCTTCTTCTGTCTTCAGCCTTTCAGAAGGTTTTGCTTTCATCTCAAATCCAAGTTCTCGAACAATCATATCATATTCATCAGGCTAAAGAAATATTTATGCAATTGTTTATTATCTTAAGTTTCATCATTCTGCTTTGCAGCCATCCCTCTGCCAGACTAACAGTTAAGAAATCAGACTGTTAAGCTAAAAGGAAAAGACTGCTTCCAAAGCAAGCTGTTAAGAACACCCAACTCAGAATTAAGACAAAGAATGGTAACAACAGTTGAAGAGAAATTCTCCTGGAATTTCCCCCTTCCCTACTTAAGTTACTCACAACTGAAAAACTTAAAAAGAGTATCTTAAATAAAAACTGGATTACTTATTACTTAAAACCCCCTTCAAAAATATTGTTTATTAATAAAACACAGCCAGAATTAATAAATTAATAAATTATAATTTATATTTCACTTTTCATTGTCATATGAGATAAGCCTTTGCTAGGCTAGATAGAAGTCTACCTTAAAGAAAATAAAAAGGGGTGCTGACATTCCATTAGCTTCAACACGCTGTGGAGCAACTTAAACCCAAAAATCAATACACCAAAATATGAACTTTTGGTCCAGTATCTTTTGTTGTACTTTGAGAGCAGTTTTAATGCAAGACTAAACTAATCAACTGATGTTATAAAATCTAGATTCTACTGCAAAACAATAAATGGAAATTCACAATATTCTGCAAGATAATACACATTTCTAGCAGAAAAATAAAAAAGTTTAATACAATGCCTTCTCTTAGACTTAAAAGTTTATTTCCCTTAGTATAGAATACAAATGATAGAAAAAGAATGAGACCGTGAGATATCTACTCAAAAGTAAATTATTTTCATTCCCTTTTTGAAAGGAACAGAACCCAATTTCAACAAGGAAATGTCTATTGTCAAGTACAAGCTGTTTTATCAAAGGAACACTCCAGAGGCACTCAAAATAAGTCAGTGTTCCCAACAATTTTAATTTTTCAAGAAAATGTATTTGTCCTACAAATAAGCTGTAGTCAAGAGTGTTGGTCTGCAACCTCCCTCTCACTTGATAACTAAAGAAAAGCAATAACTAATTAAAATGAGAGATAGCGTACAAAACCTTATATTCCTCCAACTAATCACCGTCCTAAAACTGCAGCACTCCTTCCATGGGAACAGCAGCAAACATTTTGTTTTATGAAGTGATGAACTTGGCCTCATACCTCAGCCACTGCAAGTCAAAACTACAAGTTGCTAGAACCAAAGACATTATCCTGGTCAAGACCTCACCTTGGGTTTTTCTGCTTCTTTGTCCTTTCTCTCTGACTTTGGCGTTTTGTGGGCAATAAGGGTTTGGATTTCTTTCCAGTCTTTGTCAAGTTTTTCTGTCAGTTCTAGGGCACTTTCTCTCCGAGTTTGCCTCTCTTGCTAGAAAAATAAACCAAAAACAAATGCAGCAGTTATATTCAGATGGGCATGACATAGCATTTACAACTTAAAACCAAAATGCTGTCTTTAAAAATGAATAATTTCAAATAGTTAACAATATGAACCTGCAAACACTCTTTGTGGAAGAAGCAGTATAGAGGTATGCTGAATGGTACAAGGGTTGCATTCAGAAAACAAGTGTGAACACGAGGGGAGATTTGGGGATACAAAAGAATGGCAGATACACAAATTATATCTAAAATGCCTAAAAAATCAGACTTTATTCAAGGAACATTGACTCATCTCAGACAGCTTCTTCCTTTGTTTTCTATGCCACTATTATTCTATTCTACAAACACAGGAATGGTGACAGCTTCTTAATCATGCTCACTTATACTTCAGGGCTAAAAGCTCACCTTTTCTTGTTTAGATTTGGCTATCATCTCTTCGATGAGTTCTTTCCTAGATTTAGGTTTTTCCTCTTCTTCATCTTGCTGCTCACTTGATTTCACTTTTTTACGAAGGAGGCCTCCACCCCCTCCAAAGTGAGCAGCAGTTAATTCAGCTAGAAAAAAAAAAAGTAGAATGTGAATCTTTCAAATCCACACAGGACTCCAAGAGTGCTGCTGCTGGGACAGCATTTCCCTATTCTTTGAGAATGGGAGCAATATTAACTATTGAACCAATCATGCATTAGCCCCATCACTACAGGAATGGCCATACCAAAAGAGACTGCGTCAGACACATAATTTACACTGACAAATACTTGGTATGAGGTAGGATTGTGGGTTTTTTCCAAGGATTTATCCAACAGGTAGGTCCAAAGATGCAAGAAAGCAACCAGAAAACTCACACTTCAGATTCTGGACAAAGGGTTCAAAATCCAGGTACTTCTTTATGCTAAAAAGTTCCCAGAGTAAAGAAGCTTGCCAGTAGTATGTCTCACTTAACCCCTGCTAAAATTCTGTGTGTGGCTAAGAAGGAATCAAATCTAATTTAAAAATTCCAACCAAGAACATGATAGTCTTTCTCACTGAGAGACAGTACTGAACAAATGATGAACACATTTACCAATAATAAAATTACCAGTGAAACACCAGCTGGCACTTCTTACCTGACAGTGCTCCTCTTTCTTCTGTGTCACTGTCACTATCAACAATATCATTTAGTTTTTCAATTTCTGCCAAAGACTGGCCATAGTGAGTCAATTCCTCATCTTCATTAAGATTATAGATATTCTTCTTTCCATAATTTTGCTAAAAAACGTAAAACAAACCCATGAAATATCAAAAGATCTTCAGATCCCAGGCAACAAAATAACACAGCCTTTAGTTTTAGTACTAGTTGAGGGGATTCTTCTGCCAGCGTTTTGCTGGAACTTAACACTGGAATAAGGCATTGCCAGACCAATATTTTCATTCAAATACATTTTAAGTGAGAGTCTGTCATGTCTCTCTTATAGTAAGGTACAAATGGACTAACTCAGGAAACCTGGGGAAGCTGAAGTTTTATACATGTATCAGTAACATCAATTTTTAATTACTGCATTTCAGGCCTAATGAAACAGACTTCAACCTATAAAAATGACACAGCTTAATACTGGAGAATAAGCATGATGAGGCAGAAAGGACAGTACTGCACATTCAATTCCCAGCACAGAATGACAGCAAGTCACAGAGTTCTACTCAGCTACTGAATATACTTGATGGTGACTGACTGCCTTTTCCTAATTTAACACCTAAAACAAAGCAGTCAAAGAAAACCAACTGATCAATGAATCTGCTTATAACTAGCTTTCTTGCATGTCAGTGCTCAAAGAAATCTCTGCTTCAAACAGCTGTCTTGCAAAACCAAAAAGATTTAATGAAAAAAAATCTATTTCCACAAATAACTTGTAATTTACAAGTTATACATTTCTTGTAAGTTCCAAACCTGTAAAATCAAAAATAAAGCATTACCCTGCAAAACCGTCTATTAAGGGGGCGCTCCCAACCTAAAAATTCAAGTGTGCCTTGTGGGATTTTTTTTGTTTTGTTTTTTTTTGGTTTTTTTGAATCATTTACCTGTCTTTCCAGAGCAAATCGTCTGATCATCTTTTCCTCGGCAGTTATTTTGGTGTTATATTCACCAAACCGTTTATCTTTAAACACATTTGTCTTTTCTCTTTCTTTATATTCTTTCAGCAATGTTTGATTGCGCTACAAGGAAAAAGACAAAAGGAGATAAAATTGAAAGAAGAGTAACTACATCCAAAGTCAATGTAAAAAAGACTCCATAGTACCTTGTCAACATAATAATATTGCCATCATATCATTAATATTAATTTACCAGAATGCAATGAAAGAAAAGGAAAATTAACACAAAAAGAAGATGGGAAGCTCATACAATACATTCAGATTAAGTTCTCTTTTAAGAACCCGTGTGAAGATAAAATGTTACATTGTATCTCACCTTTATTTTATCATATACCAAACCTGTGCATTTACGCTGAAGAATTCTGATACATTTCAAGCTTAGTAAACTAAGAATAACACATTAAAGAAAGGAAAAAAAAAAAGCCAGCAAAAGCCAGCTGAACTTTTCTTGGTCATTTCATCTAAAACATAAAATACTCAAGTGGATCCACACATCTAGCCCTGTGTCACCATTGAGCGTGGGGAAGTCAAGAATCAAGTCAGTAAAAAGAAGCTTATCACACCTATACAAGGTACTTACTATGGGTTCTACTTTTGGGACAGATATGGAGACAGGTTTACTTTCCAATGCCAGTGGCCTAATTCATGACAATTATCTGATTTATCTTATTATAAAATAAAACCTCAAATCCTAAAATGTGATGCACCGCATTCATGAAGTCTTCTAAAATCTTGACTAATAGCAACAAAATCTGAAAACTAATTTACAATTTCATGCTGAAGATATTATATAGTTTCTAAAGAAAGAAAATATTGACTGTGTTTAGACTGAAGAAACATCCATTTTTATTTGAAGAACATTAACTGATTCTTACACTAAGATACTGTGCCCTTCATATTACCAGAACCTCAGAAAGCTCCGCAATAAAAGAAAAGGCTGGCTTTCCTACTCTAGACCTTCAAAGCCTCACTGAGCATTCACAATTTTCAGATGCTGCTGTAAATGACACTAAAACTCAGGTTTCATCTAATATTGTGCCAGTTCTACTTCAGTTTATCTACTTCTTACTGTGACCATATAAATATCATAAAGCAGATATTCTGTATATAAACATTAATACCTTTTAATATGCTGGGTAACAAAAAGCATTTCTGTGCTTTTTTTGTACTCAATTATTTAATTACTTCTCCTATTGACAAAAAAGAAAATACTTAATGCATCACCTTTCACAATACACATAAAATGATAAATTATCTCTTTGCTTTTGCTGCACTTGGCCTTCCAGTAAGCACTTTAAATCCTGTTCAACAACAGCATGTATATAACATGCCAGAGAATCTCAGGGACATACTTTCAAATCACACTTTTTTCAGCTTTAACTTAATCTACAGAGGCTTTAACTTCTTTGCTGGTTTGTCTGAAGTGACAGACCACTAAAAAGTCCAATGTTTCATCGAAGAGTAAGGTAGGCTGTTGGAATTCCAGACGCATAGTATCACACATTCTCCCTTTTGCATCACAGATTTTGGTCAGGTAGCTACTGATGGCAATAGAGAAAGACAATGAAGTTTTAAAAAATGGTAGAAGAATTGAAGATAAAAAATTTACTCTTCTTAAGTTGTATGGTCATTCTTATAATAGCAGGGGACAGGACATTACATCCTAACATACTTCTGTAACACAACTATTTAACCAGTGCACAAAAAATCTCCTGCATTTGTTTTCCAGATCAAATGTAGTTTCTTTGTAGCTACACATTTCTCACTGCATCCCGACCTTAGTGCCCTTTCAATCGTTCACTATCACACCGAAGGTACAATATTATCTGGTGATCACCAGAACCAACCAATGTAACGAACACCGACTCTGGTCCAGTACGTACATGTACCATTGTATTCTGGACCTGGGTAACTTGAGAATCACTGCCACACAAGCAGTAAGGAAGACTTGTACTACCGAACCCTGTGGGTAGTACTGGCCGGAGCCATTCCCCGAGCTCTCCATCCCTCCCAGAGCACTCCCAGGTGACCGGCACTCCTGTGCG
Organism: Sitta carolinensis; assembly: GCA_032173965.1. NCBI lineage: Eukaryota > Metazoa > Chordata > Aves > Passeriformes > Sittidae > Sitta > Sitta carolinensis. The sequence continues at coordinate 51,442,477 of CM063285.1, read as the reverse complement.
CAACAGAGCTAGTCGCTTATTTCACCTGAGGGCTCCAGCCTTATCATCTCCCCACATCCACAGATACTATCCTTCCTCCCTGCTCTGGATGTCCTCTTACCTTCTTGATGGCTTTGGACCGTGAGACACCAGGCAGCCCCACATCATTTTTGGTCTTCCTCCCCAGGATGTCAAACTTCTGCCTGTTAACTTTCACTTCAAAGGGGTTGCTCTTCACCACGGCCATCGCCGACTTCACGGAGCCCTTTGCTGTGGAGGGCACTGACACCTTTCTCTTCCGCTTCGCCGCCTTCCCCATCTCTGCTCCGGCTGCCCGTGGGGACGCGGTGCGGAGGCGGCGGATCAGCCCTCAGTGTGCGGGGCCACGGCTGGAGGTGCGAACGGGGCGAGTAAAATGGCGCCCAAGGGGAGTGCAAAAACCCCCGAATTCCCCCTTGGCCTGACCCCTGCCCTCCGCCACAGCTCCGTGAAGCCGGAGGGGCGTGGAGCGGAGGAGAAGAGGGAAGAGGGAGGAGGGAGAAGAGAGAGAAGAGAGAGAAGAGAGAGAAGAGAGAAGAGAGAAGCGCGACTCAAGGCGCCCCCTCACCCTGCTGTGCCCAGCACTACCACATGCGCACCGGCATCTCGGCACCTCTCGCGAGAGCTTTGCTCAAGTACCGCGATAGTTACCTCTCCGCTCCCCGCCCGCTTCGGGACGAGGCCGGGGCAGGTCTGGCGCACTACACATCCCAGCAGGCCCGCGAGAAATCGCGCGCGTGTCCCCGGCGTACACCGCGCTCTGCCTGCTGGGACTTGCAGTCCCGGTAGTGGCGAGGGGGCGGCCGCGCAGGGGCGGTGCTGCCCGAGGCGGGCGGAGGAGCCATGGCCGGGGCGGGCGGGCGCTGCCCGCTCTCCGTCTCCGCCCTCGGGGAGGGGGAGCGCGGTGCCGGGGCGAGCAGCGGGTGATGGGGAAGAGGCGAGCGCAGTGCTGAAGTCCTCCGGGGCCGGATGAGCCGAGGCTTGGCGCCGCAGCGGTGGCGGGGCTGGAGGAGGGGGCGAAGGAAGCTGTAGGGGCGGCCCCCGCTCCGGCTGCCCTGAGGGGAAGGAGCCCCCGACCATGGAAATCGAGAACATCGTGGCCAACACGGTGCTGCTGAAAGCCCGGGAGGGTGAGAGCCGCGGGGCGAGGCGAAGAGGGAGGGGAAGCGGGAGTTCGAGGCGGGGCGGGCTGAGGACGTATGCCGGGGGAGGAAAAGGGTCTGAGGTGAGGGGGAAAGGGGCCCGCGAGGAGGGGGAGAGGAAGTGATGGAGGAGAGGCTGGGAGGGAGGAGAGGCTGCCGGGCAGGGGGTCCGGCCGGGGCGGGCACCCCTCGGGGTGGCGGCAGGAGCCCTCCCGGGGCGGGCAGCGAGTCCCGGGCAGTGCCCTGAGGCACCTGCCCTGCTCCTCCCGCGGGATCTCTTGGGAGTTACTGGCTTCTGGCTTTGCTTCTGAAAAAACACTCCTTCCTCCTTCCCCCTTGATTCTAATAGTGTTTTTACTGGTTGTTTTTAAAATGTCGTTAATCTGTAGTTCTCAGTTTGTTTATAAATATAAGTGTATATGGATATAAACGATAAAGTGATATGAATCTTCTCTGTAAAAACCTTGCACTCCATCTTGCTGAAATTCCTGCCTGTGAAAAACGTAGCTGTTGAATGCGACCTGTACTTTATAGTCTAATATTTTGTATTATTCTAACACACAAGCGTGCTATTTTCCTCTAGACTAGCCCTTACAGTTTGACTCCCTAGAACACCTTGAGTTGAAAATTCCTCCCCCCAGCTAACAAACGTTTTGGGCAGATAATTAGTTTTAGTATAGCACGTGGTTGCTATTTAAAATAACATCCAGAACTAAGATTGCCCTACTGCTTTTTCATGTGTATAACTGTCCGTTAAATGGCCACTCGAAAGTCTGCCTGGATTACCAGTGTACTTTGTGCAGAGTATATTTTTCAACTATGAAATATGCATATACTTTCTGGATTCATCCTGCTTGTCTTAATTGTGTTGAGAAGTCCTATTAGTTAAGCTGGAGCTGTTTAAAGCGAGTAAGAACAGCAGAATCTGCCTCTCTATGTTTTGCAAGTTCCTCCGACTTTAAATGGGTTTGGCACTTATGCCATATGTGTATCCAGTTAAATTTGCCTTAAGCAGCAAGCGAGGAAAATCAGCTTTTTGACTTTGAAGTGGGGTTTAAAAAACAGAACAGTGATCACAATTTTGGGCCATTTTCCAACCTTAGCTGAAGAGACCACCTCAAACTAGAGGACATGTTTTGGCTGGTTTCACTGACGGTAACATGTCTGTGGTGCTGCTGCCTGAATTTGGAATTTGCATTGAAGTGATCTGAGAAATGAAGGGAAAGTGGAATCTGGCTCAAAACTTTACTGTGCCCAAACCCTCACCACAAAGAGTGGAGTGGTAATCTGCAGAGGCTTTTAAGTGGCTGCTTAATGTCAGGCTGCCTCTTTAGTTAAGGTTTCACTGTGTTTAAAATAAATTATAGTGGTAGAACTGACCAAACAAGATATTTTAATGAACTAAATGAAAGTCTGAGAGCAGCTGTTGTGAAGATCAGTTCTACCTGGTGTGAAACTTAAGAAAGTAATGGTAATAATCTGTTACTCTCTTTGTACCTTCAATTGGCCTGGGCTCTGTTACATAAGCATGCACAAAAAATGTGAATTCTGGCTTTGAAACTTTAGAACTCCATTGGTCAATTGGTAGAAGGTCTTTTAACTTATCATGTCTCTATCCCTGTGCATGGGGTACTTTTTATGTCACATTTTTCAAAACACAACCTTGAAATGAAATGAAAGTATTTTCTTTCTGTTGCATGCTCTGGCTGGTCTGGGAATGTCTGGTTTACTCCATCTGTCAAGACCATTCCATAAAATCCCTTTCCCCGCTCTATTCTTATGTGCCTGATAGACTGCCAGGCAATGGAATTTGCAAAGTTAGTGTGTGAGATAGATGTTTTAATATATATTCTTTGCAAAAGGGACTCACAACTGGGACAGAAGAGCAGACTTTCAAATTACTTTCCTTCCCACATTTCTCTTATCACACTCTACAGTGTATGGAGAGGTGGGATAGCATGGAAAAGTGCAGAATTATTTCTTATGGAAGAAAATAAAATCCAAAGCTAATATAGAATAGCAGCTTCACTGATTTTCATGTATAGGCTTTAGCCATGTTAGTAATCCTTTCTCCTCAGTGTGGGTGAGAGAGGGTGTTCACCTGGATAAACATATCAGTTGTACAAGCAAATAAAATAGCATGTAAACTACTCTGCTCTTGCTCTTTCTTTGCAGTGCATGTCAAATGAAATCAGTGACCCTTAATTATGGCTTGCATGGGTCAGTCTAACTTGAGACTCTTTTCTGATGTGGAGATGAGAGTTAGTAAAAGTTTGTACCCTTGAATACATCTTACGAAGTCTTTTAACTCCAGAGATATGTCTTTCATTTTGTAAATATAGAAACAATAAGAGATGTGTACCTGTCTACTGGTGGAAGAGTATGGCAGGTGCCTAATGAGAATTCAGAAATTCCCAATAAATAACACCAAATCTTACCTGAGTGTGTAAACCAAATTTAACAATCAAAATCATGATACCAGGTTTTACACACAATTTTCCTCTAATTTTAGGTACTCTAATACTTCTGGATGTGACTGTTGTTAGGATGTGAATATCATTTGGGTTTTGCATTTGTAGGTCTGCACAATCAGCACACCTTGAACAGCAAGGTACATGTCTACCATTTACATCTGATTTGATACATGGAAAGTAAATTTGATGTATGTTACTAGAGAGCAAGGAACTCAGATAAAATGAGTCTTTTCTTGCTACTTTCTTCTCCTGTACAATAAAATAAAATGCTGTTGCTGTCTGTTTGTAGACTGTCTACCTCCTCACTAAGTCTTACTGTTGATTTATTTCATTAGGTGCATGAATCTTCTACTTCGATTTGCATGAGGACAACATCTATTTATAGGAGTTTACTAATTCCATTTTTCAGGTCATAGGAAACTCCAGCTTCCTCCCAGCCTCAAAACTTTAAATTTTGTCTTTAAGAGGATGTTTGTAGCTTTTAATAACACACCATTTTAATAAAAGCCTGTCTCTTTTCATTAGACTTATAATCTGTAGCAACTGCAGCACTTCCTTATGGTAAGAATGGAAGCATCAGGATTCCTTATCTTTTTTTAAAACCACTTGGTAAATAATCAAATGCCAGTTCTTTGCACATGTGGCTCTTAGTGATAATATATGATTCTTGAACATACTGACAACTAGAAGACGATATGATGGCACAAAAGTACCATTTGGTACTTCATGGATGAAAGACTCAGGAGTCAGGAGCTGTACTGGGAGTTTTTCTTTCCTTGTCCAGTTTTTCAGTTTACGTGCTTGTGCTGAAAGCTGGCCTGTCCATGGAGGGATTTGCCTTCAGATGAAAACTGCAGTGCAACTGCGGTGCAAGGTGTTTTGGGATTCCCTGTCCCAGTTCCCTGGGTTAAGTGGTCCTCTGTGTCAATCCCACTCTTTCCTCTTGTGCTTACATTGCTTTTTGAGAGAGATCTGTATGTGGGAAAGAAAAAGGAAAACTTCCACTTAAGGTGAACCCAATGGTGGAACAAGCACAGGTGGCTCAAAAAACCAAGAGATTATAAAGCAAATTCAAAGTTGATCTTATGAGTGCTGAAGTGCAGGAACTGAGATACAAAACCAGGTAAGTGTTAAGTGATAGTGATGTATGAACTGAGATTGCAAGCTTTCACATTAGCTAGTCCATGTTCTCCTTACTCAGATTTGTGTTAAAGAGTAGTGTACAACAATATGTTTTCCAGTTGTGTACAGGAGCAGAGAAATTAACACATTCATTTTTCGCCAGCAGAAAATTATTTGAAAATAGTTTTGCTTGAAGGACATGGAAGAATTTGTCCCATAAATGGAGAGAAATAATAAATATAAACAAGGTTATTGTGAAAAACAAAAAAAAAAAGCTCTCCCCCCAATTTTTATTTTATATTCCCTTTTCTCTTTATATTTATATCTTCTGTTTTTATTTCAGTCACTCTCAGTAAATCCTTTGACTATATGTAAGCCCCAAAATTCATTTTAGCATCCCACACATAGTCTGTGATGTTGGGAAGGAAAGAAATTAATTTCTGTGTGTTTTAAACTGCTTACAAGTCTTTCTTTTTTCATTACCTAAAGTAATAGTCTCAAAAATACACCCAAAGGGTAGATGCATCGTTCCTTTGAAGTCAGTGGCAGTTGACTCGGGGTGAGGATCTATGCCAAGAGTACATTTTAAACATACCTGGTCCATTTGCATCCACTTTAAAATTAATTTATACTGCTATGGCAGGAGCACTTTGGCAATGAGAATTGGGTTTGCTGTTAGGCATAGAATATCCTCTGTGTCTTGGTTGATTTTGGCTAAGTTAAGGTCATGCCTTCAACAAGCTTTCCCCAGCTCTGGGCTGTATGGTTCTAGCCTGTGGTTGCAGAATGGGTGAGGAAGTTTCCAGCTGGAACCATGAACCAATCTGGGGTATGTGGGTTTTTGAGGTGGTTTTTTTTTTTCTTGTGTTGCTGGGTGTTTTGGGTTTGGGGTTTTCTTCCCAAAATTAGTTTTCAGTGGATCAGTAAGCTCCTGCAGATTTGATAATTGCTAGGTGCAGTCCAAGGATGGATTTGTAAGGAAGGAATGTGATCACACTTTGGCTTAAGTGAAACCTGTAAAATACTTGTTTCAGAATAATTGTCTTAATAATGTATTCTTCACAGAAAATAAGCAGTCCACTCAAATAGTGAGTTTTATCTTGTCTGGACATGAAAGTAATTGGAATAATTCTGCAAGCAAAATAAATCCTACTTTTGCTTGCAGTATAAGGTAATATTTCAGTAAAGTGTTGATGAAGGTGTGCTATTTTGTGTGCGTTTGTAACTAGGAGGATAATTCTGTGGAGATTGCTCAGATCACTGTGGTTTGGCTATTGAACCAAACTAAATTCTTTAATTATTTCAGGGGTAGGACAAGTGGGAAAGCAAGGCACACGCAAAAAGCCCACCAGCAGCAATTATTAATTTTAACATGAGAGTGTGGAGAGTTTTTGTAGTTCCTTTCAATTGTTGTCAGTTCTTCCCTCATTTGCCTCCTATGTTCTATTGCACTCTTATTGCATTGTGCTTTAAATTGCTGTAAACTCATTGTGGCAGGAAACATGTCTTCCTGTGTTTGTACAGAATTATGCACAATGCCTGCCTTTTTGTCCTTTATTTAATGAACTGTAAGGAGAATGCATGTGGGCAAGTTGGAATCTTAAATAATTACATTTACTAAATAAACACAACATGAGAGGTCTAGTAATTGATACATGCTGCTTCTTTGCTTATTTCAAATGTGGCAATTACAATAGAAGTTTCACAATCAGCTTAAAGGAAATTTATTTCTTTAATATCTGTTGCACTCTTAGTGTACCATCATGCTAAAAAAATCTTTGTTTGTTGACTGTAAAATTGCAGTGTTCTTGGTCGTTTTTTTCCTCTCCTAAGCCCTGACCATTGGCTGGTTATAGACATATCGAAATGTATTCAGAGATGTTACAATGTTTGACTGTGAGAAGAGATTTGTAAATTTAGTTCAGATCAGTTACATTTACTTGAGTTGATACAAGCTTGCCATTCCGCACCTAATTGGTGAAGTGCAGAGGCTGCGCAGAGTGTGTGCACTGGCATTCCTACATGTGCACATGATCACTGGAGCTGCATAGAGAGCCCATGTGAAGAACCAGTTGTTCGAGTGGTTATAGCTGTGGGAACAATAAATGATTGTGCACATAAACAAACTGCACAAATGTTCACGTAGAGAGCTGGGCTTTTAACTGCTTGCAGTGTTACTGCCTTGACAGTCAGATGAGTAAGGGCACTTGAGTATTACTTTGCTGAAGTCCAACTCCATGTACTTGAATCCAGGAGTGTGAGGTCTATTATCTTATAAATGCCATAATGATCTGTAATCTACAGATATCTTTTGTTTGTTTATTGTACTACTTGCGTTTTTCCTTCTGTTTGCATTCAGAAGTACCTTGGCCTTTGTAATGCTGGTGAGTTAGGTGCTAACCTTGTGTTGAAACCTGAATTTTCAGCCAGGTGATTCTCATAAGTTTACTGAGAACTGGCCAGATTGTATTTATCATATGTCTGGGAAAAAAACCCCAAATAACAACAAACTTTTCTCCATAGAAAAGCATTACCACTTTGTATAACGCAGTGTTAAGCTGTTACCAGGCTTGAGTTGATACAAGTTTGTATTTTATCAAAATACAACTTGATACGAGGTGTATTTTGTCAAAAAATACTTGTGACCTGCAGAATGGAGAAGGCCATTGGGAAACCCCACAGCAATACCGTATAAGCTGTCTCTAGAACTGGAAGCATGACAGCCTTCCTCAAGTGATGGTATGTGTAAGCTTGTCTTCTAGTCTGAACTTGGGGCTATCCCAGTGTTATATAGTGTGCAATCTGAGGAACTGAGGTATTAATTCCACGCTGTTTTGTGTCTTGAAAGTGGATCTTGCCCAATAAGGGCATAAAATCAAAATTTGTTACTCAGTGTGTAGTGTTTATAAATGCCTGTATAGCATAAGGACATAGTTAAACAGGAATGTTTTTAATCTTTTTTAGTGAAAGGTTTTAATCCTTATTGTGAGTGGTTTGAAGGAAAATGTGTCTGAAACTATGAGAAGATTTGAATTCATGTGAGTTTTAAATCTATTAGGAAACTTGCCTGCAACTGCCTCTGCTGTGGGAAAGACATATTTCCAGGCAGTGTATGTTCCCGGCTTATTTTCGTGTGTCTCAGTGTAGATGGTGTAGAGCTCCTGCACCAATTGTTTTGCATTTTTCCTTGAATCAGTTGATTTGATTTATACACTAAAGGCGTGCTGTAAGTTGTCATCTTGTTGCAGTTTTAAGTTTTCAGGGTTTATCTGGGTGTGGTCAAGTATGAGTTTCTCAGCTGGTATCTGACAATCTGGTTTGTGGAATTAGTTTTGCAAGAATGAAGTTGTAGCAATCGTGCACCCCAGTGCTACAGAGCTGTGTGCTGCTCAGCCTCCCAGTGCTTCTCAGCCTCAGATACATGGTGCTTGACCTGCACAGGCAGGAGAGCTGAGGCACAGAGGTCCCCAAAAAACTCCATGCAAGAATCTCAGTGTCAGTGCAGTAGCCAGTAAAGTAGGATTCTGCAAGACAGAAGCCAAATTTTTTGTCTCAAGGAAAACTCACTTGAATAATGTTCGGTGAACATTGTGCTCACTGAAATGAGGGTCATTCTGCAGATCAGAAGGAAGAGCTCTCTGGACTCTGAGAAGTGCATCTGAGGATTTAAAAGAAATTCTTCTTTCTTGACATAGGTTGCAGCCACAGCAGTTTCATTTTTTGCAACTGGTTGTGGTTTTACTGATGAATAAGCCAACTGCATTGCCTTACATACATTTTTCAAATATTACTCTGAAGGTTAAAAAAAAGTCGAAATAAAGCATCAAAACATTTTGCCCATACCATATTCTAGTGCAGTGATCTAACTGAATTTAGATTTATCTATCTTTTTAAGAAGCAAAAATGGGAAAAGAGTTAAATGTTGAAATTGTAACTCTAAGAAGTAATTTGGGGAGAAGGAAGAGGTAAAGTTCTTGAGTACCTAAAAATGTAATTGAAGTTTCTCCTCGCTATAAGAGTCGCTTCAAGCTGGACATTGCTCTTAGCCATGATTCCATCCGAAAGAGGCAAAAGCAGTATTTTATCTGGGCCACAGAGGTCATCCAGAAAGCACTTTAACCTAATGGCTTTCTGGCTCTTCTGTTGCAAAGTGAGCTGTTGGTCTTTCTGGAAGAATTTTATCTGAAGTATTTTAGAATGAGATTCAGAATAGAAGCGCTAAGATCAATATTAAGACACTTTCAAACCACAACTGTTATAATTTGATTTGATACTTCTTTTAAACTGCCTCAGAAATGGAAAAGGATTTTTCAATTACGGAATGACATGACAAAGAAATTGGCCTCTTGCCATAACTTTTCCCAGAAATGGCTCTTTACGTTACTGGGACCTACAGACTTTTACAGTGCATTTGCTGTAAATACAAGAACATTCAGTACGGAGAAAAGTGAGAGCAAGTCGATTTAGTTCATACTGTTAAGCACTTGATTCTTGTGTTTCATTAATAAATTATATATAGCCTTTACTGACTTCTGTAGGATGGTGGATTCAGTTGCATTCTAGCATGTGTTCTTTTTGTAAAGTGAAGTTCATAAAGGTCACATCGTAAGTTAGCGGCCAATTATTTGGGCATGATACAGCACTTTTTGTGTTGGACTTGAAGTAAAATGCACTAGGGATCCTCTCCCTTTTTTTTGGGTTGGGATGGGTTGGATTTTTCTTTGATGGTGCTTCAGAACATGATATTCTTTATATATATCACAGTTCATTTTGCATTTTCCAAACAGCATTATGATATGAATCTGGGGTCAGTTTATCATTCCTGATCAGTACTGATTGTCTGGTGTCATGCGCAATTAAATCTTTCAGGACAGTTTCTGACAGAAGAAATTTAACTTCTGTGGACCTTGCAGCTTAGTGTTTTTTTCAGTTACATATCTAAACCTGACACTTCTATCCATTGTTTTTCATGATCTCATAATCTATACCTAGACCTAGTTATTCAATGTATGAGTATAGACTATCTGTATTAATATTTCTTGATTTTCTTTGTGTTTGTGTTATTTGATTTTCTTCTAGCATATATTCAACTTATTTTTAAGTTTAAAAATATTTTGTTAAAATAGTCACAGTTTGTTTTAATGATGCTGGTAATTACAGCCTCATTATTAGTTCTGATACTGTTTGAAATATGGGATGGGAAGCAGATTCCAGATTTTGTTTTCTAAAATTTTATGGAAGGCAAATGACCTGCATAGTGATTATTAGAAAATTAATTGCAGAAGAAGTTTGGGTTTTTTTAGAGCGTAGCTGTCAGTTCAAAGAATGTCCATTTTTTTTACCTTTCTAGGGATACTAGAGTTGAGAATGGTTTGTTGCAGCAGCACAGTAAGATGTCAATATTCCTGTTAGCAAGGATTGTGTAAATTTGGTATGAACCAAGGTACACTAAGGTGCACTAAGACTGGTCTTACTGCATTGGTGGAATGGTTCAAGAAGCTGAATGTTTGAGTGAAATACAGATTTTGTTATTCTGAAGATGTTAGTTCCTTTCACCCTAATGATTTAATTCTGAAAGAGTTTGGTACCCTTTGCTGCTTAGTTTCTATTCAGGTTACACTGGGTAACTCCCTTCCTTTTTCTCCCATTGTGGTTAGCATTATGTACTGCTTTGGTAGGGTGAGAAAACTTCTGCGCAGATTTGCTGCTGCTCTGTCATGTGGAAATGCATCTCGTCTTATCACTTAATAAAATCTTTCAAAATCTTTTGCAGCACTAAATTACTCTTCCACAGAAATATTTTGGATCTGAAAGTGTTTTATATGTTCCTGCCTATCTCTGCTTTTTTGATGAGTATGCATATCTTCTGTAAATGAAATTGGCCAAGGTAATGTGCTGAAAGTCTAATGTAACATAGAAAATGTAGCAAAGATATATTTTTTTAGAAACTGAGAAAAATACTATGGTAGTTTTTTAAAATCAATACTGATTTAACAGTAGTGCTGTGAAATCTGAAGCACTGAAAATATCTAAATTTTACAACAACTAATTTCTTCCTGGTATCCTTGTATGTCTAGAGTAAATCGTGTGTATTTGAGCTATGCCCTCTTGTTTATTAGTGGGATCTACTCTTACTACTATTACTGCCCTTTAAGAGAGAATATATATGTACATCTTTATTATACAGGGATGTGTTTAAGAACTTTGTTCTTGGTATTTTGTTACTCAACTTTATTTTCTTCCATTCTTTACCATGGTTGAGAGATCATTATTAAAATATTTTTGTTCCATCTTTCATGTTCCAGTTTTGTGTGAGATTTTCAAAATACCTAGTTATTTGTCTTTTCTCTGCAGACATATACTACATACACAGCCAAAATGTGAAATATTTATCTTGGACAAGACTTTACATGAAACATGAAAAAAATGCATAGAAGTTCTTCGATATCACATTTGTTATTGGTTTGGACATCCTTGTAGATGGATTTCTTTCTAGGCATGAAAAGTTGTCTGTCTGACACATCTGTGTAGAACTGACCTAATTTTATGCTGTTAATGTTATGTTCAATTTTACTCTGACACGGTATTTTGTTTTACATTGTTCATATTTTATTCTAGGCAAACGGAGTGGGCGTAGTAAAAAATGGAAAGAGATGCTGAAGCTGCCCCCTGTCAGTCACTGTGAGGGCATTCGGTGCTCCATTGGTGAGTGTCCTGTAGAATAAAGCCTCTCCTTTGAGAGAAGGGTAAGAGTTTGGTGCTCTTCATGGAGAGGATTCTGTCTTGCTTCTAAATGCTAAATAGCAAAAATGATAATATATGATGGAGAACTTATGAGAAAATAAAATTTATTAGAAGATAAAAACTGTATCACAGCTCCTTGTTGGTTAAAGGAAACTGTTCCTAGAGGATAGATTTACAAAACCTTGAACTAGAAAAAGTAATTACATTATAAATTGATGGTAATGTATTCTACCCTCTTTCTTAATGTCTTGTAATAGTTTTTTTAACCTTCTTATTATCTTGTATTCCCCCTTTCCAAACACTCTTGTTTGCTTGGGTATTGCTGTTTCATAGTATGGTTGCTTTCTGCACCCTAACCTAAATTAACCTCAAACATATAAGTCAGTGTGTTTTTAGTAAATGAGATAGACTGAAGAGTGTTTCACTATTCTTTAGGATCATTGCATATTTATGGTATCTTTGATAAATATGTTTATGTAAAATCTTCATGTTTTAGTGATATTTTTCTGACCTCAAATGGGAGTAATGACTATCCTGCTACAAAAATAATTTTTTTTTTTCCCCAGAAAGAGACTATAACCAGCTTTGTGACAAACAGCCAATAGGAAGACTTCTCTTCAGACAGTTCTGTGATTCCAGACCAGATTTGAAAAGATGCATTGAATTTCTGGATGCAGTGGTAAGCAGTGAGAAATGGATGATGGCTATCAATTGGCAGTTGCTTATATATTCCTGTATGTAAATATTTGATTTTTGTGCTGGTTTTGCTGGGATAGAGTTAATTTTCTTCATTGTAGCTCATTTTGTGCTATATTGTGGATTTTAGAACAAGATAATGTTGATAACAAGGATGTTTTAATTCTTGCTGAACAGTGATTACACAGTGTCAAAGCCTTTGTGTTCCTCATGCTATCCTAAAAGTGAGGAGACCAATGGTGCACCAAAACTTGAGAGTGGACACATCCAGGACAACTGAGCCCAAGGGATATCCCATCCCATATGGTGCAGTGCTCAGCAATACAAGCTGGGGGAAAGAAAGAGGAAGGGGGGAAGTTATAATTTGCCAGCCAGCTGTTATACATGAGAATGAAGCCTGCTTTCTTGGAAATAGCCAAATTTCTCACTACCGAAGGGAAGAAATAAATGAATTTCTTACTTTGCTTTGCTTGTACCCCCAGCTTTGCTTTATCAAACTGTCTTTATTTCAAGCCGTAAGATTTCTCACTTCTGACCTTCTGGTTACTAGTGGGGGAAAGTAAATGAGCACCTGTATGGGGTTTAGCTGCCTGCTTGGTTTAAGACACAACCATTTTATTAATTTTCTCTATACACCTCTGTTTCATAGAGGTATGCTGTGTACTTGAAAACATAGTGTGATCTACTCTTTGCTAACTGTGGTAACTTACAGATATCAGAAAACTGTCTTTGTTACTTAAAGGAAAATGTTTAGTGTTTACTATAAAGTCTCTGCCATCTTGGTATAGTCAGAGCTACAGAAATGGGCATGATGGGAAAGAGAAGCAATTTTAGGAAGCTGCTTGGCTTCTAGAGCCTGAAAGGATGTCTGTGTTATGAATATTACTTGCTTTACTCAGGCTTCAAAATGTCATAAACATAGACTTAAAAGTGTTGCAACTTGCATGGAAGCCCTAGGCTACACAGCATGTGCTAATTAAAAACAATACAATGGAGAGAGTTCTCTAAATTTCTGTCTGTGGAAGGAGGAAAACCAATTTTTTTGAGACTAAGGGTAAAGGTCTTGATATATTTACATCTTGATATCTAATTCTGAAGAACAAGGGGAGGAAGGAAGTGTGCCCACAGCTATATTTTGAAAAAAATCCTCAGCCCTCTTGGGGAGGGCAAAAGTAATGAGAAGATTAGGCAGGCACAAAACAGCCCTTAAGAGGAGAGAATAACAGCTCAGAGGTTTTGATTCTTTGTCCCTCATACTTAATCCAAGAGCAGTAAAATAGAGTCTCAAATTGAGATTGCTGCTAAAAGAGCAGGTTTTCTCATTCCAGCCATTTTTGTTTTCATGTGCAGAGAATAAATGACCAAAGAAGACAGAAGTAGGGTAGCACTGCTGATTGCATGCATCCCAAACTACAATATTGGAATGCAAGATGGCTCTGGAAGAGGCAGAGTGTAATGAATGTACATGGGATTATTGCTCTGCTTCCCATTTCACTGTATCTTCCTTCCTCTGTGGGAGTAAAAACTGAGGCACTAGATCAGGTAAAAAGGAATTTGAGTGTCAAATAAGTGGAATTGTTTATATTTGTTAATGAATCTGTGTGCAATTGGGCTTACTCCCCAGGTGTGTTTTACTTTAGTGACTCCAGGGAGCTGTTTGAGCACCAAATTCCAGAGACTAGATTGACAGTTGGAGACTGAACAGATTGGATGGAAATTCAGGACAGTGGAGCTTTCATTCCTGAAGTGAATATAAACCAGAGCCTGTAGTGAGTGCCATGCACTGACAACTGTGGATGTTACAGTTACAGTTGTTAACTTAATGGTTACAACTTCTGTACACATTTTAATCCTTATATTTTAGATAAGGAGTAGCAGAATCTTTGGCAGCACAAAAGTGAATGAATCTTAGGCATGACTGTAAGGCAGGTGTGTCCTTGCTCTACAGATGTAATTTTCAGGTAAAACTGTCTCTAAGAAGTAACTGTTTTTGACTAACTGAAAAATTTGAATTGTTTTGAAATATGCAGCCTATAATGTTGTATGTATGGCAACACTTCTGTGAACTAACAAAGACTGGCATAGCCGAGATAATCTGATGTAAGGGACAGTTTCACAATTTACTTTTTTTTTTTTCTATTTGCTGTTTAGCTTCCATTTGAAAAATCAGGGTGAAGAATTCTTCTTGGGAATCATTGAAACAAGATAATCTTTATTTGGTGACTCTCATGATCTGAAACTAGCATCCTGTCTTGATTAAGGATGTGAGATAAAATACCTGCTATCTCTGGTTCCTGATGGTTCCTGAGTTATCCTGATTCCCTTTTGTGGACTTCAGCACTGGATTTCAGCAAGCTTGTTCTTTTGGGGGTCAAGGGGTTTTCTTTGTTGGTTTTCTTTGTAAGGCAATGCAGGAAGCAAAAGCTGAGGCTGTGTGCTTTTCACCTTGACTTTCGCCAAGTTTAGGTTTTTAAAATGTTAAAGAAATTCCAGACTTAGTCTTTTGGGAAAAAAAATCCCAAAATGAAATGCCATAGCCTTAAAAACCTTAGTTTTAATAGAGTTTTCTGACTCTTTTACATGAAGCGATGTGATTTCAGCAGTGTGATTATTACAGGAGTCCAAAATCAAGACAGTACCAATACTATGTTATCTGAGTCTGGTAAGCTTCAATTCTTGGGAAGGTGTCACCTAAAATCGCACTGACTGGAGTCAGTTTGGCTTTACAGAAAGAAGAGTTGTGAAATTATTGAATATAAGTGACAGAAGTTAAAGCAAGGAATTAGAGTTATCCAATCTAATGACTCATTTCACTAGCTAGGGGCAGGGTTACTCACATATGAAAAGGAATGGGTGACAGCTCAAACTTCCCTGTAAGTAAGAGAGTTTTTTGGAAAGGCCATCTCTCAAACTTCCTTTTAAATAACACTATCCACTTAAAAAAAAAGTATGCCTAACTATTTGTATTAAATTAGTGTTAAAGGTGCTAAGTACATGGCTGAACTTGAGGTTGATAAACTTTTCCACTTGCTCAGGCTGATTAGCAGTTGCAGAAGAATTCCTTACCATTAGACTTTTGGTTGTGGAATTGAACAGCTTGCAAATAATGGCTTGCATTTGGATTGATTGATTTGAGTAGCATGCTGAAGTGGGTGATACCACAATGTCTCAGTAGAAAAAGATGTCGATGACTTAGTAGTTAGTCAGTGTGGATTCGTTGTCATTAAAGACAGAATTAGAAATCAGGGATTCTGTTGTTTCCAGTGTTGTGTATGGTGTGTGTGTTTGATTCGCAAACTGTCAGTTTTTAGTGTTCTAGTTTTCTTTATAAAGGTAAATAACTTCTGATTACATCAATTA
Organism: Sitta carolinensis; assembly: GCA_032173965.1. Classification (NCBI taxonomy): domain Eukaryota; kingdom Metazoa; phylum Chordata; class Aves; order Passeriformes; family Sittidae; genus Sitta; species Sitta carolinensis. The sequence goes on along the minus strand of CM063285.1, from coordinate 51,426,921 downwards.
CTTGTAATTTCCAATGGGGTTTCTAATGATTGTTGTCCCAGTATGTCCAACTGTTGTTTGACACAGTCATTCATTCCAAAAGTCTGCCATGTATTCTTTGTTCCTAGGTGCATACATGTACATCCTGAAATGTGAAATAAGTTTTGATTGAGTTGGCCCAGCTAACAAACCTACTATGTGTTGCTGTTTGAGATTGCTCTTTTCAAATTCATCTTTTCCCAGGCTTTATGTTGTCTTTAAATGTTATAACTTCTGATGTCTGCTTCTAGATTATTCCATAAAATTATTAATAGTAAATAGTTCTTGGAGTTTTTCAGTAGTAGTATCTGTGTGGTGATTTGTTGGTTGTGGGTTTTTTCCATAAGTAAGTAGCTACTTCTGGAGCTCCATTCAGCTGCCAGTTGTTTATCTGCAAAACACACTGTGTTGCACAGTTCTCTTTTTCTACATCTCAGTACCAGATGTTACCAAGTCAAAAACTTTCAAAATTTGTAGCTACTCAGTTTTATTTTTTCAAATAATGATGTAGGATTTGGTTTCGATTTCATTTATAAACTTGTAGAAAACAGTTTTATCCTGGTTTTACCCAAAATTGTAACAAAGAATAATACATGAAGGGAAAAAAGCACAGAAGAAAAAGCTGACTATTGTACTCTTAATTATTTTCCATCTGGGTCATTCAGTCCTACAATACTACATAAATACTATTTCATTTAATTGATCTAGTTTAACCTCTATTATGCAGTTTCTGTAATTGCATTTAGACTAATTGTTAGGATTTGTATGTTTTACAAAGATTAAATTTCATATGCTTTTGTTTTTCCTTAGGACTGTTCTTCATACTTGTTTCACTATATAGCCTTCTGTTCCTTTTATATTAGGAGTATCATGTTCTTCATGATAAAATTTACCTATCATCATGTAAAAGATGCCAAGTGGCTCTGAACATAATATAATTTTCAATTCCATTCCCCTAGGCAGAATATGAGGTATCTTCAGACGAAAAGCGCATAGACTGTGGCCTCAAAGTTTTAGAGACATACTTCACTAATGGGGTAAATATATTGCAAAAGATTTTCTCAAGTGTTTTGTAAGTGGCAGATAAATAGAGAGATCTAAATGGTTGCATTATTTTTAGTATATTGACTTTCAAACTTTATTGATCCCATTTTTGTCTTTCAGATAGGTATGCTGCCTTCTAAAATTCTGCTCAATTAATTTGAGCAGAAAACTTGACTGATCTCTGCTTCTGTAACTACTACAATTACAATTTATTCTCCATTTAACAACTAAAGAAAAAAATTGCAGTCTGAAATCTTTTAGATTCCTGTGTGGCCTTGGTTAGTTTGCTGTAAATTTTCAGAATTGCTGCAAGTTTTCACAAAGTGAGACGCTGCTTTCTTTTGAAGCATTCTGTTACTTTCAGTTTTCCATGGTAATCATTAATAGCTGATTTTTTACATTTATCAAGACTGTTTTATTCGGTATCCAGCAGAAGCTTTTTCTGTGGATATATAATTAGATATTTGCTTTTTATGAATAGATGCTCCTTCTGCTTCTCTTGCTTTGATCATCATATACAAAAGGTCTTGAAGATGCCTTAAAAGCAGATAGACTCTAAATTTGCCACATCTTTTTGAGAGTTTCTTTGGGACTACCATAAATAATTTAAAAAAAAAAACCCAGAGATTTCTTTAGTCAGGTTTGAAATAGTTTCCCAGCCTGTGTTTGTCTTTCTTTCCATTCTGCCAAGCCCAAGAGGTGACTTGCTTTTTTGGTGGTAGTCTTATGGAAAGAAAAAGAAATTTGACTTATTGCCAAATTTATTCCCCCAGATACTGAAATAGTAAATAACTGAAATAACTTTCAATGCATTGTTCTGTAACAGGAAATAAAGAAATATTTCTCTCAAACACTACTTTCTTGATTTTCTCTTTAATCAAACTGTTCCTTTCCTTTTCCATATTAAAAATTGTAATTAATGTTTGAATATAAAACTTCTAGTTTTTCTATTGATTTTACATGCTTTCATTGTTGCTTTCCTTTCTTTTTTATTATGTTAAGTCTGCAGCACACTTGCCAGAAATACCTCAGGAAACAGTAAATGAATGTAAAGCAAGACTGGAAAAGAACCCTTCTAAGGATCTTTTCATGGACTGTACTAGGTAAGTTAAAAATGCCTAGTGCTAAATTTTAGAATTACAGGAGAAATTTGTGTGTTTCTAAGAAAAGTGAAAGATGAACTTGTTATACCCAGAAGTACTGAAATGTGAGTCCCTGAAATGAGTAAATGAGTAAAGTAAGAAACTCGGAACAGATTTATCAGTGGACTAGATTTCCTTCAGATGTGATTTAGATATTTGACTTCTGCAGAGTTTTTTCTTTAATGCTGGTTTTGCATAAAATTACACTGTTATCTGCCACCAAAAATTCTGTAAGATAAATGGAATTTCTCTTTATTGTATTCTTACTTTTTGAGTGACTGTCTTCCATGATGAAGGTACTCAAAAGAATATGAAGTTTTAAGTTGAAGCTTGAAAGGTTTCTGAACAATGTTAGACATTTAAGGTTCTTGAAAACAGGTTTAACTGAGGCCAACACTTGTGTCATTAAGATGGCTGATTAGAGGATCACTTGTGATAGTTAACACAAAACAATACAATTTTGTTTTGTTCTGCAGTCATAAAGTGATATTTCACACAGTAGTAGCAGGGGAGGCTTTTCTTGGAGGGATGGTACATGTTTATGAGTGTTCCATGTCTTTCTAAAGCCTTTATGTTTCTAATATTTCTGGTTCTTCAAGGCGTGCTTGATCATGTCTGAAGGATGACTACAGGTTTTGTCACTGCTTGGATCATCTCCCTGGCAACAGAAATAAGCATGCTTTGTAACAAGCTGAGATTATAAGATTGAAAGGGGTGTGTGAGAACACCTCATAAAACATGTCTCAAATGTAGTGTCTCATGTAGGTCATTCCCTTTCCCCTGTCCAGTAAATACCTGGCTACAGTTTGAATGACTTGTTTCCCTCCCCACCTCCATCTTGGTGTGTTTCTTTGAAGGGAATGATAATGTACTTGGTGTTCAATGTTTGGCTATGGCATTTGGTAATTCAACTTCAAATCTTAGGAAAAAAAAATGATTTACCAGTCTCCAAAGAATGTGTGAAACCTTGTATGTACTTTCAGAGATCATATTTGCAGGGTCATACATGCCAAAAGTAGCTGCTGAGAAGCTGATGTTTAAGTGTATTTGAAGACAATAAAAATGCAGAGGAAGGCACTCACTTTGTGACACGTTTAGGTTAAAACCATTGCAGAGCACACTGGTGATGTTTTTCTGCCTTCAGCTTTATCAATATGTTTAAATATATGTCTGTAGATTGATAGCACCTCCTGCTTCAACAACCTTTTTCAGAATAAGATGGATTTTATTTTTCTGTGTATTTTCCTGCCAGAATTGTCCATGAATACCTAAGCAAAAGACCTTTTGAAGCTTACCAGGAGAGTGTGTATTTTTCCCGTTTCTTACAGTGGAAATGGCTGGAAAAGTAAGTTTATTTATAATGTTTGCATTATAATTTAGCTTTGCTTTGTGGCAAATTGTGATTTTTATGCTGGAAATGCTGTAGAGCTGAATGCTGAATGAGATTGCCTATCTAAGAAATTATGAACTGAAAGAAAAGATGTAATGGATGATGTTGATGGACAGCAAGAGAGCCAATACTCCAATGGAACTGTCTGTCTGTAGCCTCTAAGTCTTAAGTCTTTAAGTGGTGTTGGGTAAATGCAAATTCAGAAATCTTTGGCTGCCAAGTGCAGTGGAATACCAATCTTTCTTGGGAATACTACCATTCTTTATTTTCAAACTTTGTCTAATTAGTAGTTAATAACAGATAAATCTGGTGTTATAACCCACTGGGTGATTGGATAACTACTAGGGGTTTTATATATATATATATATATATTTATCAGAATCTAGTTTGGACTTTCAAATCAATCCTAGAAGAGTGTCCAGACACTTTCAGAAGGCTGAAATTGGTACAATTTGATTCAAACTCAGCTCCCTGGGTATGTGATCACATATTCAAACATTACGGTGCTTGAGCACTGATTTTGTTGTAAATTCCAATTATCCAATGTCTTTATTTTACTGAATTGGTAGCAAAAGCCAGTAAGAAAACTAGGGAAGTTACTCAAATTTTCTACTAAATGAACCTCCACTATTGTCCTGAGAACAAAGCTGCAGTAACAATGAATGCTTATTTAAAGCAAAACACAGGAAAACCCACTACTTTGTAATAGCCCTGCTCTGACACATTTAGGAGAGTTTCAGCATAGAGTGATCAACAGCTCTACTGCCTCCAGTTATCTGTTCCTCCTCTGCATCAATACCTTAACAATTTGGCTCCTGAACTGCTCTTGCCTACCACAACTCTTACTTTTGTGAAAAAACAGTGTGAGATCAGAAATGGTTTACCTTTTAGATGCCACATTGTAAGCATGATCCCATTGAAATGCAGTCTGCATGTCAGCGTGTCAGTTAAGGGAGGCAACAGGAGGTGATAAACGGCCTGCGATGAGAACACCTAAGGCTCTAACTGTGGCAGCAAAGGGCCGAGCTGACCAGCTCTTCCTCCTGCCACTGGCAGTGCCTGGTGACCACAGGAGGGAGCCCACGTTTCTTAGCAGAGCACCCCTTTCGTTTGAAATTCAGTTTATTATAGTACTTCTACATGAGGTTAAGGCAATATTTGTTCAGAAATGCGCCCAAACAGAAAGGAGAAAATGAGGACAGACCTCGGGGTGGGGAGGGATTACTAACGTTTGTAATTCCCGTTGCAGTGATTGTTTCTTTCTGTTAATCAGGCAGCCAGTAACCAAACACACGTTTAGACATTACCGAGTACTAGGCAAAGGTGGATTTGGAGAGGTGAGTATAGAAATATCTTTCTGCAAGGCAGTTCTTAAGGAATAAAAAAAAAGGAGAGCCTGTTTAACTCGTCTCTATCAATCTACATTTGACACATCACCTGGCAAACTGTTGTCGATACAAACTGTTTTAATGTGTTAGTTTAAGCATTGTAGCTCATGCACAAAGCTGCAGTAAACTTGTACTGACTGACAACAGTTGCTTCTATTTAGAAATTTAATTTGGAAATGAGAATTTAGTTGAAAATTTTTCATTATGTAGAATATTCATGAACCTAATTTAAAATCTATAGATTTTATTAGTTCTGTTTATATTGCCCCTTAACATATTTTAACCAGAGCCCTATGTGGAAGGAGAAGGCATGCTACTAAATTACCTTTATGTTTCTCCTGTATGATTGTGATGTGAATATTTGTCCTTAACACATACTAGGACACCTAAAACTGCTATTATAGTCACTCATTTCACTAACAGATCCACAGTTTTACTAAACTATTCAACCAACCCCGAAAGAAATGTGTTTGCCTCTGTATAATCACTTTTTCTACTTCTGCTCCAGTTTTTGTGAACCTTTGAAGTTGTTTCATGAGCAAAGGCTCTGTATTGATATTTACAGACCATAATTTTCTGAGAGCATTAGAGTTTGAAAGGAAAATTAAATTTTATCATGTTTAAAATAAAAATTCTAAAAAACGTCAAGCATCTCTGACATACTGTCCTTTTTGTAGGTGTGTGCCTGTCAAGTACGAGCAACAGGAAAAATGTATGCTTGCAAAAAGCTAGAAAAAAAGAGAATAAAGAAGAGAAAAGGAGAATCAATGGCTCTAAATGAAAAAAGGATTCTAGAAAAAGTGAATAGTAGGTTTGTAGTAAGTATCTACTGCCAATCTATTTTCAGAAATATATCTCATTTTGTTTACTTCATTTCAGTCTCTTCCAGGAGCTTGTGGGCACAAAACTTTTTTTTAAACTGATTTATGGAGTACATGACTGTAGAGAGAAATGATTATACAATAATAAATATGCTTTGTGTGTGATTTGGAATAGTTCTTTGCACAGGGAATTTTTTTGGTCCATGTGCTTTTTTTTCTCATAGCCAGAACATTAGTCTGTGTTTCAGCTGATGCCACTGAATCTTTATCTTCTGTTTAACAGTTGAGTTTTTAAATCCTGAGGTATTTTCATGGCATTTGTCACTCTGTTGCTGATATATTTTAAGATAAACATGACATTTTAATAGTTTATTGATTCAGGTTATATGGCTTTGCTGTGTACCAAGGCTTAAAGAGATATCTTGGATATGAAGCAACTTTTTAATGGAGCTTCCACATAATGGAAATCTTAATTTTAATACCTAAACCTGATACTATTATGTAAATTATGGTCTGTTAGTAGCTCTAATTACTAAGCAGTGAAAGAAGTTAAAATGTTCAAAGATACACCAAGTGAAACTTTCCCCAGGTGAGGTTTCCTTTTTAATTGAAATGTCATTTAAATATTAATTTCAAATACATTTTGCTTTGGTTTAAAATCCATTTACTTATAAATTTTGTGTTGCAGTTCACAGGATTTTAAAGTACCTGTTTTACAAGATAGTAGAAGTTATATATAAATACATGTGTATAAAATATGTATGTATGTATTTTCTAATAAGTTTTATGTATTAAAAAAACCCCCACTGTAGAATACTACCAGCTAGAAAAAAAAAATGCTGGTCAGATGCATTAATCTTTTAAACTATAGTAAATTATGGTTTTGTATAAGTATGCTAATTTTTTTTTGCACAAGGCTTCTGGGCTTAAATTGATTGAAACTGAATCCGGAGAGTACCTGAATTTATCCATAAATTACTAAAACAGTGAAACTTCTGGTTTTGAGTAACATTTTTTTAACATATGTAAACTCTGTAAATCAGTAATTGATCCAAGCTGAATTTGAAATCGCTTTATAAAATTGAGCATGAGTTATTTTCCTCTTGGTGTCCAATGGTGGGTTTATGTGCAACAGAGAAGATCCAGGTCTAGCATTTGCAGTGATACTGTTTTTGAAGTGAGTAGTTAACTTGTCATGCCTCTGTCACAAGTACAGTCATAAATAGCTGGACACATCAGTTAAAACCACCAATGGGAATCTATGCCTCAAGTAGCTGATTTCTGTATTTATTTAGTTTTATTACTTAGTATTGTATTTACACTTTTGAAGGAAGACTTTGGATCTATTACTGAATTAAAGCAATTCTTTACTTGTACTGCATTTAAAATACATTTATTGAATAAAAAAAAATAAAACCCTGCTGATTTTTTTACCTAGCTTGTTTACCTAATGTAAGCTAAGTATATGTTTGAATTCCATTGCTCTTAGTACAAGTTATGTAATTTTGAAGACCTACCAAGATGATCATCTACGTAGCATAGCTTTTTCTATTGAAAATGAATTTGTAACTTAAACAGTTAAATTTTGTAGTATATTACATTGTGCTAAATAAGGAGGGGTTTTTTAATACACAAGCCTACTTTAAAACTTTGAATGCGCTTAAATTTTACCTGAAACCTGAAAAAAAATGTGGTGTGTTGTCCTTGCCTATCAGCACCACCTTTCAAGTACAGTGAGAAGAAAGACTGTAAGGAGTTGCACTGAGTCTTTACTGTTGGCAAGTTCTAAATCAGGGAAATATGCAGGTACTTGGGGTAGGAGTAGAAACTACACATTTGGTTTAAAATTGAGTTTCTCTAGGGTAGTTTTGAATCTTGTAGTTCAGGAAGATGGTTTGGCAGTGCATAATTTCTGACACACTAATAAAATAAGGACTATGCTCATGTTATCTGGACAAAGAGTATTACAGGTAACATGCAGCTGAGGGGCATCATCGTAACTATTTACTGGGTGGAGCTCTGTGTTACATAAACAGATCTGCTGCTAGGCTTTTGTCCTGTGTCTATGGTTTGTGTACATAGATAAATTCCTCTGAATTCCTTTGTGTCTTCCAGTACTCTACAAGAGTTATTTTCCACTTGCATGTTTTGTTCTTTTTGCTTTGAAAAGGAATTAATAAGTTGATTGTATTGGAAAAAAGATATGTGAATTATTTTGATGTTTATGAATGAATAATGGTTGTGTTCTCACCCTGCCTGTTTTTAGGTTAGTTTATCCTATACATATGAGACAAAAGATGCCCTGTGTTTAGTATTAACCATAATGAATGGAGGGGATCTGAAGTTTCACATATATAACATGGGAAATCCTGGCTTTGATGAAGAAAGGGCTATTTTCTATGCTGCAGAACTGTGCTGTGGTCTGGAGGATTTGCAAAGGGAGAGAATTGTTTACAGGTGAGTGTCATCTTCTGTTACTTGTACTTTTTCACATCTCTTCAGCAGTGAACATATTAATTGTTTCCTACTAAAACAGGTTTGTATTTAATTTTGTAGGAAAAGAATTTTAAAAAATTGTTTAGTTGGCATATCCCTAGGATTATATCTCTTATGTCTTCTCGGTCTTGATGATTGATAAATTTTAAAACAGTATAAAGTCGATTCAAGGTTTACTTGTAAAATGAAATTGAACTATGATTTACAAATCAAATTAATTAATTATTTTAATAAATAAGTGTTAGGAGTATGGGATTGTATTCCTGCCCACTCTAAAGTAGTTCACAGAGGGCTCCAGAAGTCCCTGGTTGCATTGCAGGTTACACTTATAAGGGTAACAGGATAGTCTTAGCCTATGTCAAAGTCAAAGCTCCTTCTGTTTTAATTTCAGATTCCTCCAATAAACTTATTATTGCCTTTGAATTAATGAAACTATCAGAAGCTTTATGCATTGCAGTTGAGATTGTATTATTTTAATGCGCTGTTTTGTCTCTGTACATATGTCATTTAACTCCTGGTATGCATTAATATTACAGAACAAGCAAAACAAACTTAGTGGCTTGTTAGAAAGCAAGAGTGCTTTCTTTCTGCTTCTGCTGTGTAACACCAAGTACCACTTGTTTCAAAGAATATTTTAAGTATAACTTCAATATGTGTTAATGTATAATTAATATATGAGTCTTAGTCTTTTCCCTCCCCAGTGTAGAAGACCAACACACACACATAGAGTGGGAAATGGCATTACCAGAGTGAATCAGCTTATGCTGGTGGTTGAATGTGGTTCCCTAGAGAATTCAACCAATCTTGCACTATTACATTGTGTTTTGGCATACACGTAGGAGGGAAGCAGGGGTGAGAGATTTCATCAGCTACAAGTAGGTCATTTCACATTGCCCGAATGGAAACAAAACTGATTGTTTAAAATACAAAATAACAACAAAAAAGAAAAACCAAACCAAGGACCCCAAACCTCAGCCCTGTGTTTGGCCCGATTTGTTAGCTGTTTGCCTACAAGATGACCTTCAAACACATAGATCAAATCCTAGTGTTCTTCAGTTTTTTTAAACTCTGATCTCTCCTGGTTTCTCTGCTACTGTAATCTTATAGTTAATATCCATTTATTAACATTATGAGGATTGCCCAGACTTAAAAGCATGAGAAGCAGAGCATGTTTATGACTTTTGTATACAGTTAATCTCACAAGATAATGAAACTTTACTATGATATACATACTACAGAACATCAAATAACCAATATTTGGGGGAAAAAACCCTGCTTAGATTTCTTCATGAACAGTTGTCTCTCATTTAGAATGTCAACTCTAGACTCATTCTTCCTACAATTTTTTCTTTTATGTTATTCAATCTCTTCTTCTTGTCACAACTGTGTGTGTGTATGTATATATACTTATTGGTTTTAATAATCTATTCCAATAACTGATTCTTTAGCCAACTACTTTATGGTGAAATAAAAGTCAGAGACCATATCAGTCCACATGCTTACTGATGTATACCACAGATACACACACACACACATATATATAACATATATAAAGAAAATAAATTAACAAGATACATTATAACTAACTATAGTGCACTATTATAAATAATAACATACATTAGGCATTTTATGTAGATTTTCATGCCTATGTATATGTATGTATAGCCTCGGGAGAATCTGCTAGGGGATAAATCCTAGAACAATTTCTGATTCAGCTTCAGTGACTCCCAACATTTTCCTTGAGCAGGGGAAAATGCAAACTTTCCATTCAATATTTTCTTTTGTTCTCAAAGTAAAAATGCACAAAGTGCAAAATTACAATGATGAATTTATCGCCCTTGTAGAATTTCCTAAGTCTTGCTGTCATTTAATAGTTAAAAAATGGTGTTTGTGGAGCTTTGATGTTTACAGAAAAGTAATAGGAAACTTACAGAAAGTTATTGCAAAGAATCCTAACTAGATGAAGTATCTGGAAAGCTTTAGAAGTTGCATGTCCAAGTTTAAGAAATTTGAGTTGGAATGGATGATATTAAGCCTGTGCTTAGTCTTGGGATTATTACTCTTTGTTGATATTCTGATGCCTTGGGGTCAAGTACAGCAAGGAGTCAGCATTAAACTGCAGCAATCACTTGTGTTTTACCATTGGGGAATTGTAAAGCTGATAGTCCTCAGGAGAAATGTTTTTGACTTAGGAGCATAAATTTGGGTATAAATGCTGGTTCTTTATATCAGGATTTTAGTGCTCTGTTGCCTTTGTGAATGTGAATGGATTAAAGAGTTCAGGGAAAGTAGATCTTGAGTTCTCAAGTTAAAATATTCCTATTATAGGCCATCAACTTCACAGCTTTTTTTTCTTTATAGGTGGAACAGGAAGAATTGCTTGAGTCAGAACCAAGAAGTCTTCTGTTGAATCTGTTGCATTTAGGGCTAATAGTTTTGTCTTTGTTTAATTCATATTTCTGTTGTTTAATTTGTAGAGACTTGAAGCCTGAGAATATACTTCTTGATGACTGTGGTAAGTAAAAATTAAAATTAATTTTGAAATCAGGAATTACACCTTTAATTAATACCATGCAAGAAATGTACGTGTTTTCTTCATTATAAAAGAGACCTAATTGGAGAATCTTAATTTAGCAAAGAAAACACTGCCTTGCTTTTTAGAAAGCAGGGGAAAACTTAGGGGGAGTCAACCACGATTGTTTGAAGGGTTGATTTTCTACCTTCAGATAGTTACTTTTTCCCTTTTGCTCCTCCTTTTTCTCCTCCTCTTGATTTAAGATCACTAAAACTTTTGTACGGATTTGTTTTGTTTGTCTTTTCTTCAACTATGGAGACATGATTTGTTAGATGGGGGGGGGGAGCAGAATTTTACTTAGTAAACCAGAATGTTTAGATAGTAAGAAGAAGTCTGAAGTATTTCTGTTTTAACATTTCGTCTAAAAGAGGTCTGATGGTCCCGATGCATATATGGCTGGAAAGAATCAAGGTAGTACAAACAATATGAAGAAATGTTTGTAGTCGTTTGTTTGTCAAAAGCCAAATAAATTTTCCTTAAAGACTTTGTATGCAAGTCATTACCAGGATCTTTTGAATTGACTGCATGTGCAGGAGTTCTCTTCTAAGCTGAGGATGAATATTACAAGTTTGTTCTTGTAACTGCTGTGCATTTTAGTTGAGGAAAAACTGTTTTTGAAGTCATTAGCACAGTATTTTTTTTAAAGTCAGCATGTTCTGACTGATAAATTTCAAAAAAGATGATTCTTGAGAGAAGTCACTTTCCAAGAGCTAAAGCTTTATTAGACATCAAATGCATTCTTTAATTTTTCTCTCCAGCAATGTCTTGGAAAAGCTGAAGGCTTCTTTGAGGAAAAATGTAGCCTTCCTTGCAGGACTGCACTAGAATGCTTCCTTTCTGCCAGGGTTATTTTGATCTAGTTCCAGAGAGCACAGGAGACTAATTAGAAAATCGCTTCAGGAGCTCAGATCGTGCACTTGAAAAGGGGTACATCGGATATCAGGGAATACAAGAGCATCTGAATGTATTTAAAATAGCATTTGCTGCTCCAGAGCATTTACTGATTTCCAGCCAGTATAAGAGTGCTACTTTCTCCACACTCTTCTCTCTCTCTCTCTCTCTCCATTCCCTGATTATCTAATACATGTACGTAAGAAATCAATGTGCTGTTAACTAATATTAATGCTGTAGAGCTTTTTGAGTGCCACAGCATATATGCACAAAGGTTAATTGGGTATTGGGATGGGCTACCCAGAGCGGTGTGCAGTGTCCACTCTTTGAGGTTTGCTAGATAAGTCTTTAAAAAGCCTTGGACACCTTGGGCTGCCTGCTTGCTCAGAAGCTTTTGCTAGAGACCTTCTGAAGTCCCTTCCAGCCTGAATCACTCTGTGAGTCTGTGGTGTTTCTGTAAACAGTATCCCTGTCCTTATAACCAGCATTAGAAATAAGTGTGGATTTTGTGCTTTTTTTTCTTTTTCAGCAATGACTCTTTCAACAAAATTGTTTTAAAATTCAGTTGAAAATGTAACTGTCCTTTCTTTTATCTAGACTTCTACATTTTTATTGAGAAAGTACTTTGTGTTTTTACATTAAAATATCAATATAATTCTTGTCTTGAAATGTCTTGAATGTGCATGAAACAGTTAATGAGTTTATCTAACAAAGAATTATATCTGTTCATTGGAATATAAAGGAAGGTGGGGTGGATTTATTCCCATTGCCCTGCTTGGACTGGTTCCCTAATGAGCAGTGCATGACAAACCAGTCTATTGGCAGATGATTTCTCTGTTAGAGGTACAGCTGTGAAAGCCATGTGTGATAGGGGAAGGTCGTCACCCCAAGAGATTTGGCTGATAAAGTGCAATAGAAGCTGTTATCCACTTAGGAGTGATTCATGAGAAGGGGAAATCCCAGAATTGAACCGACATATTACAATAAATAGTTCTCAGTAGGTTACTGACTGGGCTGCTCTTGGTTTAGAGTGGGAGTGGGGATAGCAATTCCAAGTACTCGTGTTTGGCATTATTGGGGTACTTCATTATAGGAAAACAAGCTCTCTCAGTACAGATTACAGTTTCTCACATTTGGACTAAATTCAGTTAATTTTGAAGTTTTATTAAGAAATCAGAAAGCTAAGTGCTTGTGGTGGGTATACAGAATGGAAAACCACAAGTGTTTGATGCATAGATACAGAATCTCAAATGAGCATTTCTATTTGTCCAAGAACAGCAGCCTATGCCAAAGCTAGGAATTAGAGTGCTTAAGAGCAAATTATTTTTGTATGACCTTCAGAAAATCAGTTCTATCTGTGCCTCCCTTCATATTTTTAAGGAGGAGCTGAATATGACACTCTTTTCTAGTTAAGCTAAATAAATTTATGCCTATATGAATGTTTTGATACTTCGTAGTGGGGTTTTTTATGAAGTATGCAGTAGAAATTTTTCGTTTTAAAAGTGATAGTACTTCATTATTTTTGCTGACTGTGTCTAATTTATTTTAACATAAATAGGACATATCAGGATTTCAGATCTTGGATTAGCTGTGCAGATTCCAGAAGGTGAAACTGTCCGAGGACGTGTTGGGACTGTTGGTTACATGGGTATGTAAAGCATCCTTTGCTAGTAACATTTTATCAGAATACTTGCTTCTGTAAATGTAAGAACTCTATTGGACCTGGATTAGTTACTAGACATGTTATGGGAAGAAGGAAGTTATAATATGCATTAGTAGATATTAGTACTTAATTATAAGCCTACTGATAAACTTGAAAACTTATCTGAAAATTCTAGCTTTAGACAGAACTTTAAGGAAGCACCTAATTATTTCTGAGATTCAAAGAGATTTATGGTCACAGGTAAACAGAGAAATTAAAAAAAACCCTGTGACAATAGATTTCTTCCCATGCTTTGGAAACATTAATTCTCAGGGTTTTTTTCACTCTCTGAAGAATACTGGTTTTAAGCATTAAAGAAATTAAGTTTTTCTCTTGGCTATAAACAGAGTTCTCACTGTAGAAATTAAAGTTTCTTCCAAGTACAGAGGAGTCACACAAACCTGTCTGCACCGAGGCCAAAGAGAGTACCTGAGTGTTTTTCCAATATATCCAATTAGTCAATTTAAAGTGAAATGTTGTGGGTGTCTGTTTGGTTTTGTTTTGTAGCTCCAGAGGTGCTCAAAAACGAAAAGTATACATTCAGTCCAGATTGGTGGGGTCTTGGCTGTTTGATTTATGAAATGATTGAAGGACAGTCTCCATTCAGGAAGCATAAGGAAAGAGTTAAACGGGATGAGATTGACCGGAGAGTAAAGGAAGACCAGGAAACATACTCAGACAAGTTTTCAGAGGAGGCAAAATCCATCTGCAGGATGGTGGGTGAAGAGACGTAGAGGTTTGAAAATTAAATTTCTAATCCTTTTAAACAGACCAACTACTTTATTTTAAAATCTTGAAAATTTTTCAGAACAGGATTTCTTAAACCTTTCTTTAGTTCACATGAAAGTCTGTGGTTGTTCATGAACTGTTCAGTTATGAAACTTAAAGAATTCAGAACTTGTATCAAGATGAAGGAAAGCTACATAAATTGATTATTCATCACATGAATGAAATGGTCTAGTACTGCTCAGACCACTTGTAAATATAGATGGAGTACAATAGCATGCTCAACTTGGATACTGTATGGGAACAAGTGGCTAAATAGTACACCAGTTTCTTCACCTAAAACAATATCTACAAGACAATAGCTTTTTTATTCTATCTTGCCTGTTCTCAAATTTATTCAGAAAGCTTCACAAGTTTTCTGTACTAGTTCATGCAAGATACGTGCAGTACTTAGGCCCATACAAAAAACTGTCTCTATTTCCTGAAAGGAAAGCCTACTGCAAAGTCTGTACTGTAAAGTCTTCTCAACATGGCATAAATTAAAATATTTTCATATAACTTTGGGCATAATCTTCAAATCATGTGCTTTCAGGGATTCTTTTGTCTATTGAAATTATATTTGTTCCCTGAATGTTGTTGTTTGGGTTTCCAGTTAATTTTGATACATGATAGATTTACATAATAAGAGGCAAAACAAACTGGTTGAAAGACATTGTATGTAGATATTTTTTTTTTGAGTCATGGGATTGTATCATGGATCAGCTTTTTTTCCATGTATCTGCAGTTACTTGCGAAAAATCCAGGGGAGCGCCTGGGTTGCACTGAAGGAGGAGCTGCTGTTGTAAAGCAACATCCTATTTTCAAGAACATTAACTTCAAGAGGCTGGAAGCTAACATGTTAGAACCTCCATTCTTGCCAGATGTAAGTAGGTGAGACAGATTTGATTAGTATCTAAAAAGGCAAGAACTGTCATAATTCTATGTTAGCAGTCATATGAACTCCAGAGAAACCTTTAAAGTTACCTACATTGGTAGGAGAATGCCATTGTAGCTATTGATGATAACTAATTGTTCTGTGGCATTTCATCTGAGATCACAGAACAATTTACAATAGTGGTATTTCCCTAGGGAGCTTTGTGGCTGATTTCTTAGCCCTTAAAAGTCCACTTCCATTGCTCAGATGCAGAAGAAATGAGGAATAGCTTTGAAGAAAATACTCCAGAGTTGAAAGGAAGGTGATAGAAGATGAGCGAATTATGACAACCATTAAGAAATCCAGACAAGCTATTTCTGGCTTTGGTATTTCTTTTCTTTTACTTGCAGGATAGATAGAATTGCTCCGGTGCCTTATGAAGAGAGTCTTTGTATTTCTGTTCCATAGAATAGTGTAATTTGGTGATCAGCAATGTGAAATGTGAAATTGCAGACATTTAGCTCCCTTTTGCTCATTTAGGGAAAAAAAATCCCCAAAATAAAGTCTCCAAATCCAAAACTTTAATGAAGCAATCTTGTATTGTACTGCAGCCACGTGCCGTTTATTGTAAAGACGTCCTGGACATTGAGCAGTTCTCAACAGTAAAAGGAGTGAACCTGGATACCACAGATGATGACTTCTATTCCAAATTTGTGACAGGTTGTGTCTCAATCCCTTGGCAAAATGAGGTAATGTACATTTCATAGATTATTTTCTTTTGTACAGCAGTATATAGAATATTTAATAAAAGATAATAATTATTTTCTCTAGGAGATGAAAAGAGGTTTCTGCTTTAGACTTCTTTGCTGAGAGGCTTCAGAAAATATTTTTTCCTGAAAACATAAACAACTTGCTAACAATTGAGCTCTATGGTAAATTTGCAGAAAGAGAATCTGACATCTTGTCATGACAGGTACAAACAGTATGAGTGCCAGTAGGACCACCTTTTCCTTGTTCTTCAGTCACATGTTGTTCAGTATTGCTCTTCACAGGAGAGGGATGGAATGTTATTCCAAGCGTTCAAAAGCAAGTATGTGCAGTGTAAGCTGTTTGTGTATAACCTGTGTATCAATAGAGTATCCAAGTGACAGTAATACAGAATTGCAGACTCACCTTTTTCAAGGTTTCAAAACAAACAGTTCAATATCAGTTGAGTCAGGCTTTCCCTTAAAAGTTTTTTTCGAGTGCCTAGTGAATGAATATTCTAGTAGTCTGCAGAGAGTACTAGAATTTTGCTGCCTCTGCAATTCAAATCCTCTTTACTGTTTCAACAAGAGCACTCAGGAACAATTACTTAAAAGTGTAGTCCTTGTTATGAATACTTTCCCTCCATTATAATTTATTTGAGACTTTCTGAAATTACTATTGTCTTGAATTCTACTAGTGTTGTTTCCCTCCCAGTATGACTGCATTTTATTTAAAGCTCGAACACAAAAGATGAGCAATTTCTGAACAATTTGGAGGAAAAAGTACATTCCCTTTTGTTTTCCTTTTGATATTTTGCATTACATTAAGGGTATTTGAAAAGGTGTCATTTGACATAAAAGGTTTTCACTGAGAACACTGAACTTGGAGGAAGAAGTATTTCCTATACTATGTTGTAGTTCTCAACTTCAGAATATGATGTAGTCATTAAAAAATCTACTGCAGCTTAATAACTAACCCTGCAGAGAGGGATAAAGATGGAAGTAGTTGTGGAATTCTTGCAACAGCAATTCCTTCCTTTAAAGGAAGAACTGCAGATTTCATCGTACATTTGTGCTTATTTTTTCTTTTAATTCATGTTACTGAACTTTCCCTCAAATTTTTGCCTCTCAAGACTCTCTCACCATTCCATAATTTACCCAATGTCGTGGTTTACAGCAAAAGCAGGCTGCACATCTTCTTACTCCTCTTTTATGCCCTGTCTCCCTCTACAAGGTATATTCATTTGGCTGCCTGCTGTTGTGACAGATGTGTACCGGTGGCACTTACTGGTAAATGCCAGCAGCATTTGGTCATTAGCCACTCCCCCTTCTGACCCTGCCTGTTGGTTACATTTTGGCATTCACTCTTCCTGCTGTCCTTTCTGTACCCAGTAATTGTGGGTTTATTTCTTTTGTTTCTTTGTACACAGACAAAGATTATTTCAAAATCCCTTGTTTCTCTCCAGAGACCCATCTTCATTATTTTTTTTCCTCCCATGTCATGTTTATTAAGTTCAGTCCAGGGCATAGAGATATTAAATTTTTTTTTTTGCAGGACTGCTCTGAAATGAACAGGATACCTGAAAGGAAAATCTGTTTCTGGTTGTAAAAGGTTCTTTTTATTGCATCATGAGCAGAAGAAAGGCAAGAATGCAAAAAAAGCAAGGGAGCACCTGATGCTTACCTGTGTGAGAGTGCTGTCATTGCTGTTCTTTAGTTGGTTGAGTGCACAAGGAGAGTCCATGTCAGCTTTGTGCCTCCTTTTGGAGACAGTGATGGAGTTTGGCTGATGAATTTTCAAGAGTTAGGAGTACCCAGCCAGAGTAAATAGATAATACCTGGAACTTGTTTGAGAGGCTTTTATGGATCTTTCATTTATATTTTGTATGTTTCAAAGATGATTGAAACGGGATGCTTTGAAGATATCAATGCACATGAAACTGATGGTACTGTGTCACCAGATAGAGAGAAGTCTCCTAAGCCAAAGAGAGGCTTCTTTCACAGACTTTTTAGTGGAGAGGTAAGGGCATTTCTTTTCTTTCATAAAGAAATTAACTTCCATTCCTTTTTTAAAAATTATTATTAATAATTTGTGATAAGAAAACCAAGTTGTTCACTGCATACTGAAACTAATGAAATCTGTTTTGTTATGGCTTTGCCCTTCCCACCGCATTTCAGAAATTATGGCAATCCCTATAACCCAGGAAGCTTTCCTGCCTCAGCATTCTGTCCTCCTCTAGTTACCTGGGTAAAAGGTAGTGGATTCTGTTAAAAGCTGTGCTATAGAACTTTCTTTGCTGAAGAGGGTAATTTGGGTCTTGCTTCTTATGTATTTTAGCATTTTTTAATGAAAACTGTGGCTATGTCTTCTGAGGTCCTGTGTAAAATCTAGTAATAAATAAATTTATAAGCAAAAATAAGTATATATCCAATCAATAAGTAAATAAGTAGAAATATCCCCAAAATAAACGAGAAGCATCATGAAACAAAATATCTTAGGCAGGTTAATACCTTCACCAAAACAATGACATAATAGATCCTTACATAGCTGATAATGCACAGCCTTTTCTTACACACGGACTTCTACTCTTTAGGAGATTTTCTTGTTCAGAGAATTGAGTATTTACCACCTAGAAGACACATCATGTATTTTAATTGTCTGCAGGATGTAAGAAATGGACTATTTGTATGGGCTTGCAGTTGAAGATGTTATGCAATTCTGCTTGCTCAGTGTGCCTGCACTTAGGAAGGAATTATCTTGAGAAGTTTGAGTATATTCCAATAGCGAACACTTGGGTAGAAATTACTTTTGCTTTCAAGCAGAAATGGAATTTTAAAATTGCTAGGTGCATGTCATTAAGTAGCCACAGCAAGGCTGTGTATTAAAATTGCATGAAGCAATTTTTTGTCTTCAGCTGGCAATTCACCTTTCTAAAATGGTACAATGCTAATGGAATGTATAATAGTACTCTCATTTTTAGTTCACCTTTTCAAATACACTTTTCCCCCACTTTGAGTAACGTACTAGAAGGGGTGGTTGAGTGTACTCATACTCTCACAGAGCTAAAGTTAAAGCTTGTGTCTTACTGTAGTCTTTTCCTTCCAAAAATCAGCAGGATTCATACTGTCACAAGATATTCTATGTATTGAGAAGAAGTCCTAAAATGTATTTCTATGTATTGAGAATATATATAATATATTCTATGCATTGAGAACAAGTCCTAAAAAATGAATATGGTTTGAGAGCTTTCAGTTGGTTTTGAACTAATAGGTCTGCGATTAATTGTCTTGTGAGTTAAAAGAAGGAAAGAACTTTAATTAAATTTTAACAATTTGAGATTTGGGATTGAGATTGTGGATTCTTTTGAATTTCTGAAAGCATTTAGTTAGGATGGAGTAAAATGTGCTGGAAAAAGGCTTGACCCCCCAGCCTTCCTGTGCCCCATAAAACACACAAATAAACAATAGTATTAGTTCCTCAGCTGAGCTGTCTCTTTGTCTTCTCTTGCAGGTCTGCTTTAAATCTGATTGCAGTGATGATGAGCAGGAGTCCTCCAGACTTTAAATCATTTTATGCTCATTAGAAAGGATGAGCAAATGTTACATGTTTTATATCTCTGTAGCAAATTGTATTATATATATTTTTTATCTGAGTTCAAGGATTTTTGTACATTTGTACTTCATTTGTTTTAAGATGTATATTTTCACTAAAGCTTAATTGTACAAAAAGCAATGAGTGCCATTTGAGTGAGTGTGTTTCTGTATGTATTTGGTTTATCTTGATTTTTTTTTCCCAGTGGAATGAATCTAGAAATACTAAAAGGATTTTAAAGCACAGAGAAAACATCTATGGCATCACTGTAACGTGACTTTGTATGCTCCTGATAAAACTCTTCTTGATCATTAGGATCTTTATTAGCAGTTTTCTTAACTGTAAAATTGCTGTACTGCTAAATTTAATAATTTTGGTATTTCCCAGCAGCAGGGCAGTGCTATTATCTAATGTATCTCTCAAGCAACTGCTAAGAAAAGAAAAAAGGAATTCAGTGCACTGTGGTCAGCTATTAGGAATTGCTCTTTTTTATCAGGTGCTGTAGAATCTCTTTCTGTATTTCTGTATAATGAGAACCTTGAACATTTAGCTTAATCTTGTAAAAAGCTGAAGTATCCCATTCTTCTCTTTTCTACTCATTGTACTCATACTCTCTGTAGAGTTTCTTGGCATGAACCATGCAAGTCAACCTATGCCAAAATTTTATAACTATATTTTGAAAAGTTGGTTGTCTTTACTGAAAGGATTTCTTTTTACCTGTGGGGACACGGTTTTATTTTATTTTCTGTAAATGAAATTGTTTTTAACTCCATGTAGGATATTATGGTTTTATAATGAGTTAAAAAACAAAGCATGGGCTCTTCTTACTAATGTCCTCTCTGCTTATGTTGTAATATGCAATGTTCTAGGGTTGACAGCGATCACTGCCACTGGGGGAAGTATTGAATTTAATTATGTAAATATTTCTTTTCTTACAGCCTTTTAAAACAGAAACATTAAAACATGCCTTTAATGATTGCTTAATACAGATGTGGAGCTAGTATTGAAGTTTGTTATGATTACCTAATGTCCATTAGTAAAACTGACAAAAGCTGCTTGAAAGCTAGGCAAACTTCCATTCTTCTGGACTCACAGTAGGTCAGACCCTTTATTTCGTAAAGTTTCTAGTAAAACTATTCATCTGGGTGTGAGAGTCCATTTAAAGAGCACATTTCAGTAAGAGCCTCTTCTGTTTTCAAAATTGAGTTGGGTACTTGAAATATAATGGAATCCCTTGGAGTTGGAGACATGATTTTGGTTAGATATTTTGTTCTGTATTCTGAAGATTTGTGTCAACTGTGCATGCATTTTTTTTTATCCTGTCAAATCTCTGGGGCACCAACCAGGCCACACATGTATTGTACACACAGAGCAACTGAATAGTCCCTCACCTCTGAAAGGTCTCTCTTGTGATCTGCAGACACACTGGAAGAAACTTCAGCTGCTTCTGAGAAACTCACAAGATACATTTGATATTCAAGCCTATCAGGTTTTAATTTATGGCGTTTGGCGTCTAAAGACAAAGTTTTAATGGATTAGAATCTGAAAAAAATTGGAAAACCAGTGTGTTGCAGAACCCTACTGGGGCTCATCTGGTGTCTCTCTGAAATTGTTCCTCTTGGCTACTGGCCGCAGAAATGAGGCATGAGACTATTTTCCTGTGTTTTCAGTGCATTTTCACTGCTCCAGTTTAAAACAGCACACAAGACAGCAAAATGACTCTTTTAGAGAGTACAAAGGGAGAAATTGGCAGAGGGTGAGAGAGTTTGAATGAATTACTGGAAGATGGTCTGATGTAATAGTGAAAGGCTTGACAGAAATATCTGAAGTAAGGGTGTTGGCTAGAATCATTATGTGTGAGACAATGAGCTGGCAGTCTGACCTGAACTTCTTTAGTTTGTACCACAGCAATAGAAGAACTCTAAAAAGATGGGAATGGAAAAACGGGAAAGTAACAAAAGTGGTTAATAAATATCTACGTGGTTGGAGAAGTGATCATTTCTCTGATTAAGGGGTTTGAATTTTTAAGATCTTAGGCTTGCTGTTCTGAGGCAAAGGTGACCGTATAAACACCAGACATATGGAATGATGGTCTGGATTTAATGTCCACGTAGAGTAACTTGAAATTTGAGCAAAAATACCATGGACACAAGCTGAATAATTTTTATGAAGAAAATACAGGAATTTGCTTTAACAAAAAAAAAAAAATCTGAAAGTCTATTTATCATGTATTTCAAGTTTTCTTTCTGTATTGGACGGAGAGGAATCTTAACTTTAAAAAAATACAATCAACTTCTCTATTTTGGAGAGTTGAGGCTTAACACATTTTCCAGGAATCTGTGAAGAAAGAGGGCTAAATAAAGAGAAAAGCAAAATTGTTCCTAAAAAGTGGTTATTTACATGTCCACTTTTTTTGGATGAAGGAACTCCTTATTAAAAAGTGATATTTTGGGGGTTTTTTTGAAGTTTTACTTAGTTTAATTTCACAAGTGTTTTCTTAAGTTCAGGACAGTACTATCGAATTGTTTTTGAGTGAGTTTTTGCAGGATTATGACCTAAATTCCATTAGTTTTGGGGTTTGCTTTTTTTTTTTTGGTTAGTTGATTGGTTCTTCTCCAGTAGGCTCAAGATGGCATTATTGTACTATAAATTTGTCCTTTTTGGCTAGAAATACAAGCACATAATAATGACTAGATCTTATCTGATGTGAATGCCCTGAAAAATTAGAAAAATCAAGCAATTGAAAGGATCAGCAGTCTCCTTACACAGTACATGGAGGGGAAGGTGCTATGCTGTTTAATTTAAGGTGATAACCTTGGTTAAAGGTCTTTGCTGGAGGATTAGGAGCTTGGAAATGCATCTTGAAAGCAGGGAAAGGCTAAGGAGAGGGGAGAACACCTGAAAGCAAAATATCATGGTGCGAGAAGTTTAATATGAACTTAGCTCTTGATTTTTTTAGGACAAAACTGGGACAAAGAAGGGGGAAAATAGCAGGTTGTGTTTACTGATTACGTAGGTTTCTACTTTCATGAAACTGTTGGGGTGGGATGGGGGAAGCCAACGTAACTTGTAATTCAGCATGACTTCATTCTCTAGACCCATGTGTTAGAAGGCTTTAATATCAGTAAGACAAAGCAATGTTCTACTGGTGCAAGATTTGGAAAGACCTCTGGAATTCTATGGAGTTATTTGCATGAGATCAACCCCCCTTTCCTGTGGCATGTGTTTCCAAGCATTTGTGTATGTAAATCTTCATGTCTGCTTGTGCATACCTCAAACCTCTCTGTTTAGCTCAAAATTCAGAAACTGTGAGACAATGTACCAGTGTCTTATTGGTTTACTTGATGCTTTTCAATGTTGTGACCAGCAGAATAGAATCATGCCTCAGGGTTGTTTTTTTGTATTAAAAAAGCTGTCAGCTTTCCCTTGCCCCTGAGGTGCATTCATAATAGAGATGGTGTTGTTTCTGGATTATAACAATAGAACAGTTTCAGCTGAAAAAATGAGCACTTAAAACTAATAGTAAGTAGGAAAAAAACTGTGGTATGTCTGTAACAAGAGCGTTATTGACAAACCTTAGCCTTATTGACAAACCTTAGCCTTCAACAGCTCGTCTCTTTTCTTTTTTCCCCCAAGTCATTCTTAAAACAGCAGTCCTGAATGGTTTTAAGTATGAAAGAGAATTATCTCCAAATTAAAATAAAATCATCTAGTTTGTAAATCAATGATAGAGGCTATTAAAACCAACTAACAATCCATTCTTAGAGTGAACTTCAATTAGTTTTCAAACTACACTGATGTAAGAATTTTTTCATTGCCCTTTGTACAAACAGAGAATACTTGTTTACAAGTTACTAAAATATGGCAACAAATTTAATATTTTTCTATGGTTTACAATTTAGCATTATATGAATTTCACATTGGAATTATCTTCATTTTAGTATAGATTTTGAGAAAACACTTCTCTTTAGGAAGTGAAATTTGCATTATTGGAAAGCATCTTTAAGCTGAAGTCATATTTACTTTGATTTGAATTACTCACCTGGCTTATTTTGGTGATGATGATGTCTCTTCTGCTGAATGAACAATTCTTTTTTATTTCATCATTATTCTTGTAGTGTAACTTAAGTTTTGCACATGAGATGTAAGTAACTTTTTTTCCATGATCCAGTTGTGTCCAAAACACCAGAATTATTTCCAAGCATAGGAAGCTGACTGTTAAATGTGATGTGTTATTTCCAGCATCTCCAAACCACTGACTGTTCTTGTGTGAGCTGTTTTCCTGGATGTTCTAGCATTGTAATTCCTGAAATAAAAGCAAAACTCTGCCACATATCTCAACTACATGTATTACTGTCTAACGTGATTTATTTACCATGTCTATGGTGGTAGCTGGGATAGGAGAAAAAAAAAGAGGAAATTCGAAATAAAAAAAAAATCCAATTTCTTGAAGCAGAAAATGTCTGTTGGATAGTGTAAGTTCTTTACCAATGTAAGACAGTTGAATCCAGGAAAAAGTGTCCTAGTTCTACTGTACTGGCTCAGTTGATACCTTATCTCACCGTTTGGATCTAGATTTCCGCATAAATTTCCATGTGAAAATACAGAATTATCGGGATGGGCTGTTTCTCATTAGCACATGTATTGTCATTTTATAACATGAGTTGAAGGACAAAGTCCATAAATGCTCTACAAAAGGGCTTCAAATTGAATGACCTTAAAACGATACAACCGTGCTGTGACATATTGCAGATTAGCCGTGCATATGCCAAACCACATGGCCCTGCAGTCTCATGGAGTAGTCCCAATTACCTGCTGAAGTGTTCGTGGAAATGCAGAAATGCTGGCCAAAGTGGGACTTCAGGATAGGGTGAAAAATACTCTTGACATGTTCATCTTAAAAGCGTTAAATCAAGAGGTAACTTAAGAGACAAGGTAAGAACATATTTCTTTTTCTCCTGGAGGCTGAGATTAATTAGTTGTCATCCCCTAAATTTAAGATAATCTTTTAGGTATGCACTGTTAATTGGAACTTCATTTTTCTTTGAGGTAATGCCGACTTTACAGAAACGCTTGTTCTCTAATCTTGCCTTGCGTTTTCTTGCCCCTTGCCTGGTTTACACCGCTTTATTTTCGCCAGTGTGGGTGTTCGTGGGACAGATCAGTGACAATGGTATGCGCAGACCCATGGATCAGTCAGGTGGGACCGGCAGAACCTACTGATAAGGTATTCACCAAAAACCCCCTGATACCCTGAGCTACCTTCCAGTTAGCTCAGCTCACAGTTAATGAGCCTCTCGGTGCCGATGGAGCTCGGAAGCACCGGGGGAACCAAGAGCAGTGAGCTTGTGGGCAGGCACTGCCTTGGCGCTCCTGCCTGTGAGTCAGCAGCCACGGGGGACTGGCACACTTTGATCGAAAGCTTCACAACAGCCTTGCAAAGGCTGGATCGGTTGGGGGCTTGTTTAATCTTTGATAAGAGCTTATGGTCTTTTTGCTGTGCTTATATTTATTTCAAAGTGTGGAGCGGCACATGCACAATGTGCAGAATTCCAACTCTGCTGTCATCTTTTATCATGTATCATTTGCTAAATAAAAAATTCATGATCATCCACATGTTCCAGAGAAAAACTTCTGCAAGCTTTATCATAAAATAATCAGGGAAAATACTGGTTTTACTTTAAAAGCTCACAATGTGGAGCATTTTTATAATGAAATAAGATTTTGCTTTAAGCTGAATTGCTTTCAGGACTAGTGATAAGTTCCTTTTCAAAGGATTGTTTTAAATAATTTGACTTTTATTAACATGCTAGTGAAGTTAATTGGCAGAGGACTATTCTATTGATCATTTGTCAAGAATGTGATCTATGACTTCTGTTGGCCTGAATCTTCAGACACGAGCTTTGCTTCATTTCTGCACGTCTGCTAACAATAACCAAATTGAATTACTGGAAATTTATTTTCTTAGAAGTTCCAAGTGCCGTTCTCCATCTTTAGTGCTGGAACCAGTCTCATGTGTGTGAGAAGCTCAGTTGCCAGTTCTTATCAGCTGTCACGTAAAGTCTGTATTAACAAGTAGATGTATTAAAATCAGTGGTTGCAATTGGAAACTTCACAGTATTATTGATTTCTAAGTGTTTAGTAACTGAATCAATGATTTAAATATTCTATACTGTCTCTCTTGTATCCTGTATGTTTAATATGTCTGCGCAAGTCCAGTGTTAGGAGAGGAGTGCTAAAAGGCCAGCCCGTACGCTGCCAAGTGTTAAGCGTCCTGTTCCTGTAACAGACTCTGCAGTCTAAAATAAACGCGGAGCGCCGGCAGCGCCTTTGGCCGCCACTCGCGCGGAGCGGCTGCAGCGTCACCTGCAGCGCACCGTGCCCTGCGCGCACGGAGCGGGCACGCTCGCCGCGCTGGGGCGACCCGAGCGGTGCCGTGAGAGCGCGGCTCCCCGCGGGGCGGTGCCGGGGCTGCCGGAGGCTCCCGGGGCTGCCACAGGCTCCCGGGCCGGCTCCCGCCCGCGGCAGCCGCACCCCGCCGGCCCGAACCCGGCTCCGCCGCGGCCCCGCGCACCGCCGGCGCCACCCCCTGCCGCCAGGGGGCGCCGCAGAGCGGCGCCCGGGCACGCGCCGGGAGGCGGCTCCTCCTTTTGATTGGCCAGCGTGCCCGTCGCTCTCGCTGCTGCCCCGCCCCTTTCGCGGCCCGCGTGCTTCTCCGTGTTCCTACGGGAAGGCGCGCTTGACGCCAGGCCGGGGTGCTGTGTGCGCATGCGCAGCCGAGCCCCGGGCCGCGTCCCCCTCCGGGAGGGGCGGGGGAGCTCCGGGGCGGGGCGCGCGCGGGGGCCGACGGGACGGGTCCAAGATGGCGGCGGGGCGGACCGGAGGCGCCTGCGGCCCCGAGCGGCGCCCGCCCCATTCATCGCGGCTGTGACTGGCCCGGGCCCGCGAGAGCGCCGGCAGAGCGCCGGGAGCGTGCCCGAGGGCAGCGGCAGCGGCACGGCACTCAGACCCGCCAGGCGCCTGCCACAGGGCGGGTCGGAGCGCGGGCCGGTGCCGCCGGCGCGGGCGGAGCGGACATGGCCACCATGGAGAAGTTGACGAAGGCCTTCGAGTCGCTGCGCTCCTTCCAGCAGCAGCAGGGCCCGGCTGCCCTCCCCGAGGAGCCGCTCCAGAGACCGTGAGTGCCCCGCGCCCGGGCCTGGGGTTCCCGACACGCGTGTCCCGGGCCGGCCCGTTCTGCTCCCGCGGGCGGCCCGCCGCCGGGCCCGGCGCTGCCCCGTCCCTTGGCCGGAGGTTGCTCCCGCAGACCTGTCGGGGTGCTGCTCTCCGTTCTCTGCAGCAGTTCAGATGTGGAATAACTTTTGGGGCAAGTGCGTTTCAAAATTCACCGTTGCGGGAAAGGAACGGGAAGTACAGCAATGCTGTGTGGGTTTCATAGGCTGGTTCTAGGAAGGAAAACCTTATTTTCACCTAGTACACTGCTGCAAAAAAGACAAAAACCCTTCAGCGTGACTTGAATGAAGCACTACTTTCAGCATTTTCTGATAACTGCTGAAGCGCTTTTTCTGAGACCTTGTTTTTCTGTGCTTGATGCTTTGTGCATGAGTGTCTTTTCTCTGAACTCTCTCCAGGTGATTGTACAGCTTTCTTGAAATGAGGATTCAAGGCTGAGCAAGAAAAACTTTTTCCACTCTGTAATTCACTTTGCACATCTTGAAGTGTTGATTGTTGTTCAGTTGGATTTCTTCTTTTTTATCAGAACAGTGCCCTGAAAGTTTATGTTGAAGTTACAAACAAGTTTTGGTGTTTGTGAATTGGAAATTTAATTAGAGTTGAAATCCGAGCTCTGATACTTTCAGAAGGCGTTGTTGTGGATATGTGTGACCAAGTTCATTTAAAGTCATATGCTGTACAGAGACCCAAGAGGGGTTAGTTTAAATATTTCTTTTTCCTTTCTTAAATGTAAGGGATGGTGCGTTAGATGCATGAGATACTCAGGTTTCCCCTTGAGGGACATTACTGGGTGGACCAGGGCAAGGAGCTGTTCAGCACCACGGTGCTGCCCCTTGCATCCTCTGACCCCAGCTTTCATTGAGCACGTGTGAAGGCAGTGAGGTTTTTACGGGATAAAGACGTGAGTCACGCTAATGCTTTTTTTCCTGCTGTTGGGGAGAAGGGAGAAGCAGAAGGGTTGAGGAGCAGGTAACTTCTACTTGGCAGTTTCCTGTGGCGTTGGCAGAGGAAGCAAAGCAGTGGCACTGGGCTCTTGGCCACCTGCTCCTACTGCACATTCTGATATGGTTGCCAACTAAATTACCACGGTTGGTGCTGTTTCTCTTTGGAGAGTGTTGTCGCAAACAATCACAGTGCATTTTTACACTTTTGATGCTTAATAGGTGAAAAAATTCATCTTCTTTATGAGCTAGTTGTTTTTTGGTGCCTTACTGGTGTGCAGGGACTAATTGCTCTTTTTCGTTCATTTTTTTGGCTTTGTGTGACATGGATGAACATCTATCTCCAGTCTTTCCTGTGTGCTGTTCAAATTTCTGTCTTGAAAGTTACTGGTGAGAGAGAGGTCATGGTATTTAAAGAGAAAATCCTTAAAATTATTTGTGATGCTTGCTGAGGGATATTATGCTTGGTTCAATGGTCTAAATTTAGGCATATTCTACTGTAAACATTAAAAAATTAGTGTTGGAGTTGTCCTTCTTGACTTTGCTTTGTGTTTAAAAATAGGCTGTTTTCAGAAAGCTGATGGGATTGTATGCCCCCAGGAACTGTACAAATTCAGTGACAGCATTGAGCCTCATAAAAGCCAGTGAAAAGCTATTGTGGCAGACTTTGCTGAGGCTTCCCAGACTTTTAGTGAAATAGTAGACGACGCGTTGAATGTCATTCACAATATTACCTGCATTTATTTATTTTCTTGTTTGTAGTAGACTGGGAAGGAAAACTGTGTTTGGGGAGAAGCGTTCATATTTGTTGTGGTTCTATGTAAATAACACTTAAATCTCTTGTAGTTGTGTGTAGGAAGTTCCTATCATCTATTGAGGACTATGTCCTGCTATGAAATGTTTTAAGATCAGAGAGATTGGAGTAGAGAAGAATTAATTGTTTACCCGGCACATATCTATATCTTTCTTCACTTTATTGTAAGACTATGACTTTAGAACTTTTGATAATACTGATACCCTGTCTTTTTTAATTAAAATATTAATCAAGTCCAAGCTTTTACCAAGAAGGTAGGGGGTTTTTATGTTTCAAGAGATTTTAATCAGCAATAATCATGTGTTATGTTTACATTATGCCTTACAGTCAAATGTCAGTCTCTGGTCCTTTCTTACTTATCTCTTGTTGGGGTTTTTTTCCCTTCTATGTAAACTTAACTTTAGCTCTCTGTCCTATTGCTTTTATGCACTTCTGCTTATGCAACTAATTTTCTTCCTTATATTTTTCCAGCTTTTTCAGACTCTTACATTTTGTTAGAAATTGGAGTTTATTGGATTGCAAAGCTCCCACTAACTTAAAAGTTTACTAGTATGGTGTAAAAATTTCGAGTTTTGATTTGTGGATTCCTTACATTTTCTCTTGTCAATTTGTTCAATAGCCGCTTACTGTAATTGTTTTCAATTTTTTTAACATTTGATTCTAACCATCACCTTTACAGCAGAAAGCACTGCAAAAGCCCAAGCAATGTGCTTTTTTCTATACTTTTCATTTTTCTGTGTCTTTTATGTTTGACGGAAGCAGTGGTTGTAGATTGGTTTGATCAGTGCTATATGGAGGCATTATTTTTTTTTTAGCATTAATATTTTACTTTACTGAAGATCACACAAACTACATGGATATTGCCCTGCTTGTCAGAAGTGGTTCCTTGATGCTTTTTTTTCATTACCATGTCTAGGGTGTAGTAGACTAGTTCTAGTTAACAATCCATCACTGCCTGCATTACTACACCTTGTGTCCAGTGTTCCCCTTATTTGGACAGAGTTTATTTCTTGATCCACTCATATTTCTGTTTGTTATTAAAAGAACAGGTTTTTAGTTTGTATTTTTACAGTTTATTAGTTTTTAGTTTCTGTTATTTTTCTCAGGATTAATGTCAAGCTATTTGGTTTTGCTCTTTTTTCTTATCACTGGCTCTGCTTTAGAACTTCTGTACTCTTCACATATTCTTAATTTCAAGGCCTAGTAAAAATTAGCATTGGTTAGCTGCATCTTCTTGTAGTCGTCTCATCTGGACTCAGAAGGCAAAATTATCAAAATTATCTGGGCTTGCTGGTTTTCTTACATGGTTTGTTAATCTTCCCGGTCTGTAGAAGTACACAGAAGATTAAACTCCTCTGTGAGATGGAGCTTTCCTGTTGATAACTGCTGCTTCCAGTATCTCCTGACTTCTGTTACTCATCAGATGTGTGTGATTGATTTGTCAAATGTGTGATGCTGTTGTTGCTCCCCCCCCCACTCCGGATGCTTATCAGCAGTTTGCCTGTGGAATTCAAGCTACTTCTGCATAAAGCTTTGTTTGGTTTTTTAAGCTAAAAAAAATTGTGTTTTTTCTCTAGATACTGTTCTGTTACCCTTCTCCCTTTGTAGGCACTGAAAATATGTGCATATACATAATGTACATTAAGCATTTTCCTTCCACCTTTCATTTCTTTATTTTTTTTTTTTAAGTTGTATTTTCTCTAGCCAGGCCTTTTTAAATTTTGAAGTTACTTATTTCAGCAAGGTGTAGATTATGCATTAGTGGAGCTCTCTGTTTACAGAAATTGCCCAAGAGATTGATCTCTGCTAGTCTGAGCAGTATTGAACACCACTGCCTGCCTTGCTCAGGGCTACGTTATGTGTAGATAATAGAGAACTTTATTCTGGAAGTAGCCTTTGTCAGCAGGATTTTCAATAGGTCTAGTATCTGAAATACTGGGCTTATGGGCAGGTTCAGATGTGCCTGTTCTATTTTTGGGCTGAATATGTACTGAAAAAGGTGCTCGTAAGAGATTGGGACTGCTGGGTAAAATTAGCATGAACATTGAAATGATTTGATAATTTTTCGAGGTGGCTGCTCACATCTGTAGTGTTGATGTTGCAAAATCAGCTGGACATCTTGGACAGTATTTGGTGTTTTGTTAGAGGTGATCTGAAATGCTGCTCAAGACTCTGGCTCTTTTTCAAGATGGAGAGAAAGAAAGACATTGTGTATTTTGAACAATTTCAGGTTGCTCTTATTCTGCCAGAGTCTTAAGTCCAAGAAAAGATCCTCTTTGCTGTTTAGTTTGCCTAAATAAAATATTGCCAAACTATAACAGAAAACATGAGTTTGTTCAGAGCTGTTCTTTAAAATTGTAAAAGTAGAAAGTATTTCTGGAGTCAGGTGAGATTCTTTGTGAGAAAAACTGAAATCTTGGGAACACAGACTTTTGAACCCCTCACTTCCAGTCTGGTGGTTGTGACATCAGAAAAGGGACAGGGATGCTATCAAAGAATGAATTATTTTTCAAAAACCTCTGCTATTATTTGAACTGAAGTTCCTGAATAGTGCAATGTAGTTCTTTAAAAATGCTTGTCTAACACTGTATTTTGAGTTAGCTGAATTTAAGGTGCTTATTGGCTACTTGCTGTTGGTCCTTGATGTTGTATTACTGCTGTTAATGTAACTCAAGGCTGTGCACATTGTTTTCCAACTGCTAGTTCAGAAACAGTTTTGCTTTTTCATGATTTTTTGCAATTTTTTACTGAAAGAATTAAATACTAAGAATGATCAGTTTTCACTTGGAAAACAAAAGGGAATATTGTCTGTGAGTGTGAGTGAAGAAGCTGGTAATTCTTTATTGTGAAACAGACTCAGGAGAAATACCTTTGGGTGGGTGGTTTTGCTCCAGTATTGCTACTGGTTAATTATTTAAAAGTAACATCTGCTTTCCTAGAAGTGATTCTGTGTTAGTAAAGTTAGGAGTAGGAGAGACTGCACACCTAAATAAAATTTCAGTCAGAGCTGGGAATCTGTCACGCTCTCTTATTTCCAGTTCCCTTATTGGGGGTGGAGCAGGGAAGAGCTGCTATTCCAAGAGCTTGTATCATGTTAAAGTGAATGCTAAACACATTTTTCGAAGGAGAAGCTTTTCATGTTGTGCTCTCTATTGTTTGTTTGTTGTAGATACACATTCTTTGTTTCTGTGCATTTTGTTCTCTTCGGTGTACACTCAGCTTGGCCTTTCCTGGGCTATACTGAGTGTTACTATAGAGATGTTATTATCAGTGGGCAGACTGTGCCTAGGGCTTTGCTGGTTTTGTAATTACCTTTGGAGGAATGTAGTGTATGTTAGCATTGTTTTGTCATCCTTTCCAGTTCAGATGCAAAACGATCTATTTAATCGAACTCGAAGTTTCAAGACATTGGCAGACAAAAAAATCTAGGGTGATACTGTGTAGGAGGAGCTATTTCTTATTTTCATGGCTTATTTTCTCCAGCCTTTTCCTTTCTGTCAGTTTCTTTTATTTTGGCTTTGTTCTAGGACTGCCTTATTTTTTCCAACCTTTCCCTTTACTCTTCTTCATTCTTCAGTTTTCATTCCCAAGCATTTTCTCAGGGGAAGTTATGGAATTAAAGTGATATTCCCTGTTAAATGATTCCTTCTTCATTCTTTTTCTAAGTTTCTATTTCTCCTTGGTTTGTGTGCCCGTGTGCTCTCTGCAGCAGCTGCAGATGAAGTCCCGGGTCTGTAGGTAGTTGGTGTACAGCTGTTTGTGGAGTGACCACCAAGTGCAAATGTAGCTTTTTCTTGTATAATGATTAGAGAGTACTTTAGCAAGATGTTTGAATGGTCACTTTTGAACTCATTATCATTGTTTTCTTCCTTTAGAAAGAAAGAACTTTCAGCTACCAAGAAAGATCGGGTGAATCATTGTCTCACAATATGTGAAAACATAGTTGCGCAGTCGCTAAGGTAAGGCAATGTCTTTAATTTATTGATTATTTATTAAGGTCTTTCATTCATTAGGATGAATAACAACTTTGAAGTGTTAGTTGTTGGGAGGATTCCTTATAATTGCTCATTTAAATGCTTAGTTTCTATTTAAAACTGAAATGGCTTTTTTTTTTTTTTTTAACCAACTCAAAATCTAAGAAGGACTTTTATTTACCTGTTGGTGGAGTGAGCACTTTGCTTCTACTGCAGACAGAGAAACTTAGGCACAGAAGTCAAATACCTTACCATGTTATGGAGGAAAGAGTTGGGAAATGATCTTCCAACTCCTAATGAAGTGCTTTAGTACACTGAATGTCTTCTCCTCTTGTATATGTGTGTTTAGTATATATGTAGTTGGATTATAAAACCCTTTCGAAAACATAATTGGTGTTCATTTTCATAGTGCATATTGTAGTTTTCTGTTTGTTTATTTAGAAATTCCCCAGAATTTCAGAAACTGCTGGGCATTGCTATGGAACTCTTTCTCCTCTGCAGCGAGGATGGAGAATCTGATGTCCGGATGGTTGCAGATGAATGCCTTAATAAAGTTATTAAAGTAAGAGCATTTACTATCAGATTTTCTCTTCTTGAGGCAGTGTCCTGTCTGAATTCATACTGATCTTATTTTAGTTGCCTTTCTTACTGTCAGTAATATCTCATAATGTAAGAGGCTAAGTAAGCTTCTTTGATAAATTCTGTATGTGCTCTTTCTCTCTTAGGAGAGGTTTTTATGCCCAGATCAACATATGTAACTTTGTCTTATGTAATTCATTGTTCTGATCTATTCTTGTCTTCAATTGTTCATTAACTTTGTTCTCTTCAACTTAACCAAAACAAGAATGTAGGCTTTTTCTGAAATCATCTCGTTGTGTGGGAGGAATACTCCTATTATTGTTCTGTAAACATAAAGGCACTTAGCATGAGGAAAGGTAAAAATATTATTTAAAAACTTATTGAAAGGTAGTGTGGTTTGCTGAGACTTGGAGGAGGAGATTTCAGGCAGTAATTAGAATAAATACAGTGTTCTGGCGATTGTTTATTCCCCTGCTGTGATCCAGAATGAAGAGCTTGTTGGAGAACAGCAGCTGGGCATGCAAGGTCTAAATCTTGATTCAAAGTATCTTAAAACAAACCTTTTGAGTCATGTGTGGAAGCTGCTGCTTCCAGAACAGGCTTGACTTCTCTTTTTTTGTGTTTGTTTTTTTTCTGAAATACTTGAACTCTAAGACACTATTATGTACCTGCATAAATAATCTAGTTGATGTGAAGTATAAGTGCTTTAGAAATATGTAGATAATAATTTTCTTTTGCATGAAGTTTCCTCGTAGAAGCAAGAAAACTAAACATTGATACTTGAATGAATTAAGTTTTGGGGATTGAGCTTGTGGCTGAAAGTTATATGGAGAAAGCTTACAGGTTGTGTAGTGTGTTCCATAACGATAGGGGATGAGGAAGTGCGAGTTCTTGCTTTTTAGTTTTGCCCAGTAGCACTTTGCACTTTTCACTTTGGTTTGAATGTTTTTTTCTGTTTGAGGAAGAGCACTCTGTGAGATGCAGACATTATTATTTAACTTAATTAGCTTTAAAAGCTGCTCTGAAACAGTTCTAAAGAATGTAATTTCCTACTTTCCATGAAACACTTATGTAGGCTTGGTATAAAATTTACCTCATAAATTCTTTAGTCTACTTAATAGTGTTGCTCTCTGGCGTGTTTCAGGGTAACTTGAAAAACCTAATTTTTTTTCCAAATGTTTGTATGGTAGTTTATTTAGCTTTCAAGATCAAAGTGGTTTTAAATGATGGCATTTTCTATCAGTCGTTAAGCTTGCCAGTTGGTCTCAACTCTGAAGTGGTAACAGTTGTGATATTCCACACCATGGATATATCAGACTGTTATGGAAACTGGGTGTACTTTATATTCTGTTTCTTTGCATTATGTTGTGTGGAAGCAATTTAACAACTTAGGCAGACATTTCTGTATAAGTGCAGAAACAAAAAGATGCCCAGTTTTATTTTTGGTTGTGCATGTACCAGTGATGCTTGTGGTAAGCAGAACAGAGGTGTTGGGCCCCTAAGCTTGCATTTTAGTCAAAGTTCAGCCTTTTTTAGTACCTCAGACATTTTTAGAGGATAATTCTTTAGCTAGTCTGATGCTTTGTAGCTTCCCTTGAAATCAAAGACTATAGATGTAAGCATTACTTGTGTAACTGTAATGTGTGTCTGTCTGGAGTTTATGCTCATTATATCTAGAAAACTCACTCCTCTGTGCAGACAAGGCTGAGCATGTAACTTTTGATAAACACTCTGTAAGTCATCTTTAAGTATCACTACACTTACCTAGCAGAAGACAGTATAAATGGCTCAAAATTTAAATAACCTTGGTGATACCTTTGAAAGGAAAAGTACCAAGTTGGGACTTTGCAGGTTTCTGCAAAGGGTAAGGTCAAGCTGTTGTCTCTGAAGCTGATGCATGATGTAGTATTCCCTGTGCTAATGATACAGGTGGGACTGTTCACACAGATTGCAATACAATTTGCTTCAGTAATTGGAATTTATTATTGTAGCAATTTACAGCTGACTATGCTTTTTTCCAACCGGGATGACATTATAGATTTTAGCTTACTAAAAATATAGCTGTACACTAAAGAAAAGAGTTCCTTCAATTGGTTGTGTTGAAAGGACAACTTAGCCTTGAAGCCAAATAGTTGCTGGTGCCTTTTTGTGTTGCATGATATCCTCGTATATATAGGGGCAGTGAACGCTCTCATAAAAACGTGAGTTTTGTGAAATAAATCTTACCTGCTGCCCTCTAGGCACCTGCAGTCTATAGTTGGGGTGCTTACGTTAATATAAAGATACAACTGTGGTAAGAGTTTTCTGGGGAGGGCGATGCCATGGTATTGTAACAGCTGGTGTAATTGGGGTGAATGGAGTTTTGGAGCATACAATTTTAGGCTGGGGAAATCATGCTCTGGAGGAGCCACAGACTCTTCACTGACTGTACTGAAGCAGTCGTGGCCTCTAGCTCAGTGGGTGCCATTAGACTTTGTAGTCATCATGAGTAATCCTGTGAAGATGTGCACTTATGATGATCAGGAAGGCAGTTAGAAAATTAGAAATTAGCAAATTATTGTGCAAGAAATAAAAAAAATTAATACTAAACATTGTAGCACTGTATGAATCCACAGTGTAGGCACTTTCACATTATATGGAGGTCTCATCAGAGCAAGAGGTGGTGGAATTATTCATAAATTGTAGTACACACTAGAGAAAAAAGTGGAGGAAGAAGGGTAACCACATCTGTACAAGAGATTATATTTTCTTATCTTATTCTCTGATACTTTGAAAGTAGAGAATGATCAAGTTGGGGTGAACAGAAAATTACTACTTTTCTGTGCTTACTTTCATTTCATGTGCACTGGGTTTTAGCCAGGCTGCAGGTTTGAACTGCAGTGCATGCTCTGTTGCTGTATGCTTGATTGGATCCTGGGATGTGACACATGTGTGCTGTGCAGAACTCCTTGTGGTGTGTGTTACTAACTGGATGCAGAAAATAGGCTGATTTGTGAAACAAAGGGTTTTCAGGGGCTCTTAAAGGTAATGGTACAAATACAGCTTGAGAATAGTAAGAGCCTGCTTGACAGTGGTTGAGTATAGTAGGGAATGCCTTTTGCTGCTTGTGAATGCTATTCTGTTTTGATATTCTGTTCGTGTGTACCTGTTCCTGGTGATTGCCAGAAAGCACAGTAGGTTGGCTCTGCTTGTAGGCTGATCCCATATGGCCTTTTGCAGGTAGAGTTGGTGAAGCAGTCAATATTAACTGCAAACAACTGTTAGAGTTTGTTGAGTTTGTCCACATGTATGTGAAGGATAAAGGTGTCTCTTCTCAGTATTTATCACTTTCTTAATTATACATCAAATATAGGTACCATTAGATAGTTGTGTGCCTTGTTTGAAGCTGTTTTACTGCAGGTGTAACATTTTTCCTGCAAAACACCTCCCCTCTGATACAGTATGTTCTCAATGCATTTTACTGCAGGCTTTGATGGATTCCAATCTTCCCAGGTTACAGTTGGAACTGTATAAAGAGATTAAAAAGGTGAGTGATTTTTCTTTCATGTTCTTCTGAAATGTGGTGTTTAGTGTGTGTTCTAGTATATTGGAATGTAACATTAGTGTAAATTAGTAGTTTGTCTTTTAAGATCAAAATCAAAACTTCATTTTAGGAGGATTCATGACTGTTTTAATGTATTATTCTACTGAATTCCTCACTGTTGTCCCCATTGTTTTGATTTAACCACTCCTGAAAGCTTATCTGGCGGAAAATGCGTGAGGATTTGGTTTGAACAGCAATTTGAGTTAACCTTAGTGACTCCCCACCCAAAGGAGTAAGGCATATTCATGATGTTTATTCCACTGACTAAGCTGGAAAGAGTAACTCGAACCAAAAGGGTGATGAATAGTAGATGGAAGACAGTGACATTCTTAATTGACACAATCTCATGGAGAATTAAGGCTTGAAGTAACCTGATACAACTGCTTTATGAACATATGATGTGTACTTACAGCTTCTTACAGAGGCATAGGGAAAAATACTGAAGCATCTCTCTAGGTGTCAAAAGCTACAATTTAATTTTGTCCACAGAACAAATTTAGTAATAGCCTTTTTGAAAGTAGTGGCTGCAGAAGATAAATGCTGTGTGAAATGCTATGTTTAGGACAGTATCAATGAAATTGTGTTTCTTGCATCTATAAACATGTAGTCAAGCTTGTATAGAAAGAAAATACAGGTGTTACTTATCAGACAGTAATGATACTGTTTTTTTTGGTTTTTTTTTGGTTTTTTTTTTTTTTTGCTTTTGGGAGGGAATAATAGAACTCTAGAAGATAAGTGACAAAACCAATGTGCATAGCTTTTCTTCTGTTAGATGTAGGGCAATGTATGGATATCTTACTGTATTGCTGTACCTTAATGTCATGCAATATTTTTGAGGGTGTGGAAATGGACATTACCTAATTAACAGAAAACAGCCAACATATAAATGACTGAAGTTTCTGCACATTTATAACCAGGAGTGGGAGGAAATATTTTGTTGTTCAGTTGGTGTGTACTTCTTGACAGGTGCTCTTGGATTCATGACAGATGAGAGAGGTAGCATGTGCAACAGGAGCACCCAGCAGACTGAATTTTGTTTTTGCATCAGGATCACTTCAGAAGCCATGCCAGAATCTGTTGTTTGGCTGTGAACCTGAGAAATGCATGTTCTGTAATTCAGATGCAAGTATTTTTTACTTGTCATGCTAACAAGGCTGCAAGGCTTTGATAGACCAGCTGAAGAAAGTAATAAAGAAATGACAGTTTTTAAAGATCTCAACTCTTTCTTCAGGGGACTACTCAATTTGAGAAGCATTTTGTTTGGGTTTGAACTACATTAGGTCGTAGACATCCTCCTAGGTATCTATTGACTTTCATAGTTTTCTGTATTTCCAACAACACTAAAGAATTGTACTACATCCCTAGATACTAATGTAAGGGCATTCTGGTTCAGGTCAGGTGCTCAAATGAAGATGTCAGTCCAGGCAAATAGATACTAAACTTCAGCAGTCAATCCATTATGGAGTGCTACAGATCAATATGTTTATTTTTCCTTTGGTACACTCAGAAGCTGAATGTTATTTATTTGCTTATCATCACTGCTGTCAATTTTATGCTGTATTTATATCTCTGCAAGTGTTCCAGTGATTTTCAGACTCTCATATCATCAGTGTTTCTTTGTTGGCTGATGACTTTCTTGTGATATTTTAAGCAGATTTCAGCAGAGCATAGATCTCAGACACTTCCTTTTCTTTTGTGGTGTTCCTTACTATGCATTTTGGATTACTCAGAAAACTCCTAATACCAGCTAAAAAAATGACGGTAGTCATGCAACTGACTTGACTTCTGTTTGGCTAAAGGAAATTAATGGTTTCCAGACACCTCATATTTTTATCTGTTGAAGTAAAATGTACACTATTGTATATTATAGGCAGTTTTTTGTAGGAAATGGTTTTGCCTCATGAAATGTGATAGTTATATACTCTGTCTAGAATGGTGCTTCAAGAAGTCTGCGTGCTGCACTCTGGAGATTTGCTGAGCTTGCCCATCTAGTTCGGCCTCAAAAGTGCAGGTAAACACACTCTAGTAATAAACTTTCCAAAGAACCTTTAAAGAAATACAGATGTTAACAAAATGTTACTGTTTGGAAGTTTCAGGTATGTAATTAGGAGGTTGGAGGAACTGCTGTCACCTTTATTCTCTCTGAATTTATTTTATCAGTGTGTTTTTTAATGAAGTTTTAGTTCTATGCTAGACATTACTGTAAAAGGGGAAAACTTGTGAAGATAAGTGTTTTTTTTTTAAGTGTATTCTTCTCTGTGTTCAGAAGATTCTTCTTTTTTTTCCTGTGTTCTGTGTAGCTAACAGGTACATTCTTGTATGATTTAGTAATATCACAGAACTCAAGTATGAATTAAAAATACTTAGAAGGGTACAGTTGTTCTGGTCTCAAATTAGTTTTTCTCCTGTGCCATCCTTAGGCCGTATTTGGTGAACCTTTTGCCCTGTCTGACACGGATAAGTAAGAGACCCGAAGAATCGGTACAAGAGACGCTGGCTGCGGCAATACCCAAAATCATGGCAGCCTTTGGCAATTTCGCAAACGACAATGAGATTAAGGTACCTTTCTTCACCCTGGTAGTGCTCCCTGTTATATCCCAAAGCACGGTGAGTTACCAGCATTACCAGTCAGATGGTACCGAGAGCAGTGTTGCTGCTGCATGTCTGAATTAAGGCAGTAGTTGTCTTTGCTTGATGTGCATGAAGTAGTGCTTTGAATAAATGAAAAATATGTCTGCTGACTTCTTAGTTCTCTTCTGATAAAAAGTTTAGTAAGGTGTCTTTATTTTTAGGTTTTGT
The DNA here is from genome assembly GCA_032173965.1 of Sitta carolinensis. NCBI lineage: Eukaryota > Metazoa > Chordata > Aves > Passeriformes > Sittidae > Sitta > Sitta carolinensis. The sequence continues at coordinate 51,387,554 of CM063285.1, read as the reverse complement.
TGAAGGCTTTCATAGCTAACCTTAAATCCAGTTCCCCCACTATCCGTCGAACAGCAGCAGGATCAGCAGTAAGCATCTGTCAACATTCACGAAGAACACAGTACTTTTATGCCTGGTTATTGAATGTGCTTTTAGGTAAGAGGGCAAAAAAATTAATTCACTTTATGTGTGAGTAACATTACATGTTTTTCCATATAAGAATATGTATCACATTGCATATGTGAAAGGTTTTCAGATAAAGGAAAGGTACTTAGTCTACCAGATACAGTGCTGGTGCTTTCTCTATCTGGTGTTAAGTTAGAGGAAGATACTTCTAAAGCTATTTGTCTCTCTCTCTCTGTGCTGCAGTGCTAGTAAGTAATATTGAAAAGAAGAAGCTAAGGCTTAGGAAGCAAGTAACTTGTTGGAAAATGAGGAGGTCTAAGGATTCTGGGTGAACTTGAGCAGCATGAGGAGTCTGAAGACTTGTATGGTCCATCCTTGGCTGCTAGTGCAGCAGGTCTGAGGTGGAGGGTACCCTGCTGTGCTCTGGGCCATGATACACAGATCCTGTGACCTGTCTTAGAAGGACCACCTCATAGATTCTGTTATAACTTTAAGCAGAAATGGGCAGTTTTTTTAATTTAAAGCACACAACTTTGTATCAGGTACTGCTTCCATATTTCTTCAGCTGCATGGTCTTTGGGTTGTTTTGCAAGTCATGACAAGAGGCATCTCTGGGTTTCAGTGGAAACTTGCCTCAGTTTTCTCATTGACAAGGTGTTCTTTACCATGTAGACTGTATTGCAAAATGAGAGATAAGGAGGACCAATAAGGTGTTATCAAGTTAGCATTGCTGTTTTCAAGAAGTGTGAAAAATTCAAATGCTACATTGTGACTTTACTCCCTCTAAAGTGATGTGTGGTAATGTCCTTGGCAATGATTAAGAATTCAAACAGAGCTCCAAGAATTGATTCTGGTTTTTATTTTTCTCCTCCCTGTTTATAGAAGGTTGTGTTTTCTTCCATAGCTTATATGTAATGTATTGTAATGTGCTTTGGGGTGGGTTGTGATTAGCAGGTAGGTATATGGAAGAAAGTTCCCAAAACAGGGGAAGGTGCAAATATCTTCCATTAGGATAGTAGTGCATTTGTGAGCAAAGGAATTACACTTGGGTGTAAGCTGTCAAGTGGAGAGATGAGGCAGGTGAGAGGAGCAGGAGAGTCTAAATCATTTGGTGAAAGCATCAGCTATTAAAAAAAAAATTGTGTTTTTGTGTTTTTATAGAGTAAAAAGAGGGAAAGAAACAGGGAAGGTGAGACTGATCATTTCCCTATGTTGCTTAATTGAATGTCATTAGTATAAAATACTTATTTTCAAATGTTTCAAATGGAAAGCACTCTTAAGTTGCTGCTAGGTTTTAGTTGTTCTGTTTTGTTGTTTTTTTTAATTTAAAGAAGCTGTTACATGGACTACATATTTGTGTCTACTTTGTGTTGAATCTAACCACTGTAAGTCTGTAAGTTATTTGGCCACTTTGTTTCTCCCCTCAGGCTTGTTGGTTCCTGTAGAAGATGATCGTCCTACTCTTTTAATTTTGGGTGTTTTACTTACACTAAGGTATCTCATACCTTTATTGCAACAACAAGTAAAAGATACCAGCCTGAAAGGCAGTTTTGGTGTAACAAGGAAAGAAACAGAGATTTCACCTTCACCAGAACAACTTATACAGGTAAAATATACCTGAAGAGTACTAATTGGGAGGAAAATAAATAAATCCAGATCCAGCATTTGTCTGATACTGAACACTCTGAATTCTCACATTCCTATTTATCTTGATAAATAATAGTTGGTCCAGTGACTGTAGTTATTGATAAGTAATGACCAGAAATCCCAGAAAAATGAATCAGCAGTACTCGTTAGGTATGCCCAAAGGAGCCAAAAACGTGCCTTTGATGTGATCCTTCCTTCCATAGCAATGAAAAGAAACAACAGACTTCTACCATAAAGGCAGTTAAGGGACTACAACTGATTGACATTTTCCCCTTGGAAGATTGGGGTGAAGATCAGCTATACTAAGCATCAGTTATTCTTAATTCATTGCTGAAATTGGTGTTGTATAGGATAAGATACATAATATGTTCTGTCTTCATAGAGACTTATTCCAGTACTCTGCTGGCTTTCAGGTTTATGAACTGACTCTGCACTATACCCAGCATCAGGACCACAATGTTGTGACTGGAGCTTTAGAATTGCTCCAGCAGCTCTTTAGAACACCCCCCCCTGAACTGCTCCATGCCCTGACCACCTGTGGGGGCATTGCTCAGGTCAGTGTATCCAAAGATGAACCTGCCAGCAGGAGCCGCAGTGGGAGCATAGTGGAACTTATAGGTAAGCTCTGCTTTTGGTAGTTGGAGTAAAAGGAAATGAGCATACATCATCAGCTCTAGTTCTCAGTGTTAGCAAAAGCATGAAGGTTAAATGAAATGTATGAAGCTATGCATGGCATTCTTTTTTCCCCAGGTACAGTAGAAGTTCTTTCCCTCCTTTTAGGTGGGTGTAATTCATTGATTAATGGCAAGCTTCAGAGGATTTTTTCTTTTTACAGTTTGTGTTGGTGATTTTTTTAATTACACAAACCGAGTTAAATATGGTAACTTTTTTTTACCCCCCACAAAATGAATGTTGTTCTTACCAATCATCTGACAGCTGTGATTCATAAAAACAGATCTAATCAGAATTTGTATTAACTGAGAGCTCCTTGCTGAATACCAAAACCAGCATGAAATTAAAGCATGACTTAAGCTTGTCCTTAACTGTTAAAATCAGCTATCAGCTTTCTTGTCTGTGGAGTGCATGTTCTTGAAATTCTCTTAACTACTACACACCATTCAAAAGAATCACTCTTTGGATTTTTTTAAGGAGTCTGTATTGAATTAATGAGTCAGACAGTTTTGCTGCTTCTGGAAGGTAAATTATTAGCTGGAAGCAATCATAGCAGGGAAGTTTACAACACATTTTTGAAAGCAAACTATGCACAAGTGGCACAGAATATTAAAAGTAATCGGTGGTGAATGATCAAAAAACATTGGACTTTAAAAGCAACAAGTTTGCTATTTCTACCTGGCTTTGGTTTCTGTTTGTATTTTTTTCCCCATTCATGGCTATTAGAATTCCATTATGATTTCATTAGCTCTGTCTTTGCCCTGATGTGTTACTTTCTGTGATTTGCAGCTGGAGGGGGGTCTTCATGCAGCCCTGTTCTTGCAAGAAAGCATAAAGGTGATTATTTTTGAAAACAAATCTTTAATTACATTCCTTCCTGATTTTTTGGGGGTTGTTTTGTTTTCCCCCTCCCCACTTCATTGTCTTGCTGAACTTGGGTCTTCATTCACAATTGCCTGTGTTACCTGCTGAGCTTAATCATTATAAATAATGAAAGAATTCTGATGCAATTTCTGATATTGCAGTCAAGATATTCTAAAATCATTTAAAGCAATATAGTTTTATTTTTGCTGTAGTTCACTGGCAAAGTTATGTTGATGATTATTGATGCAGTTTTAACGTCTTAAGAGCACACGGTAAAATAATCTCTCTGAACAGGGCATTCTTCTTTTTCATGGTAATACTTAACCATTAATGTAACTTGCAAAATAGTTAACTTTCCTGGTTTTGTTAGGCCTGTTTTTTATTCTGTAATTCACTAATGCATGTGTATGTTTGCATGCTTCAATATGATGCTTTTTTATTTCTTTTTCTATTCTTGATGATTAATTTTATACATTTTTTGTCTTGCTGTGTATATTTTAATTTCTTTCTTCAATAGGTAAATCATTTAAGCAGGATTTTAAAGAATACAGTTTTCTCTGAAGTATTCTTTGCCCAGCTGTGCATGAAAGTACTTAATATTTAGTTGTATGTTTACACTTTGATTAAAACCAGTCATATCTTTATGACAGAATCAACCTAGGTACAACTGTGTAATAGTTTCATCACCTGCATTAGGTGAGCAAAATGTTGCTACTGCAGTGAAACTGTGTGAGTGCAGTGCAGTTACTGCAAGCATTAGTGAGCAAGAGATGTGCAATGCTGAAGAGAATAGCTTCAAGGAAAAGTAGTTTAACACTAAATGAGATTATATGTACTTGCAGGACCATTACAGCTTATACTTTTTCCACATATGTCTTTCAATCTTTATGTGCAGGGAATTTCTTTGGTATGCTTTAAGAGTATACCAAAATGTAAAGTAGTGGTTAAAGCTGAGTGAAATAGTGCTTACACTTACAGTTATTGTTTCTAGTTTAGAAAGGACAGATTAAAAGAATGGGTGTCTGAAAGTAGATATTGCTGCAGCATCCAAGGTGAGACAGAATGCAACAAATCAGAGCAATGCGTATCACATGTAAATAAAAGAATGGTAAATTATCATTTAAGTTCTTTGTCTTGTTGGTAGTCTTCAGTGTAACTTTGAAGTATTAATAATAGTATAAATTTAATTGAAGTACTTGGTAAAATGCTAATCTTTCTTTCACTTGGTGAGAAGGCACGTATGAGTTACCAACTTTCGTCCTTTTTCAAGATTGCAGTATGAAGACTTTGTGGTCTAAACAATGACAAACAATTTGAAGAAATCCCTTCACAGTTTTGTGCTTTGTACAGGCTTATTTTCGAATTGTGCATTGCTTGTTTCCTGCTGCGCTCCATTGTGGAAAGAAAGGAATATCCAAGCCTATTCCCTTTTCCTCCTTGAAGTCAGTTTGCAGTCTAGTATAGAGTAGTGGGCAACGCATGGGGCTTCTCAAACTGTAATGCTCCTTTGTGTGTAGGGGTGTAAAGTGAGGCTGATCTACAGAAATCTCTGTTTCACATCTTTGCAATCTTGCTGCATCTGACCAATTTCAGTTTTGAGCATCTGGCCTGCATTGGTTTGTTTATGTTTCAACTTCAGAAGATGATTTGCAAAAAAAGGCTGAAAATTCCTTTTGAAATCAAAGCCTGTGTTTTGAAAGCAACTTAACTGGATTTTTTTCTTATCAAATAGGGGAAAAGTATCCTGCTGCATATGTTATATACTCATTTAATACATTTAAGCATACAAAACCTAATGTGCTTAATGACTGTTTTTCAGTGTTCTTCTTTCACTTGCTTTTAGATGTGGTCAGCCATGGGAAGCAGAGGAACATCCTGGTTTGTTTCAGTGAAATGAATGTAAATGTGAAAAGTAATAGAGAAGAATATATTACATTTTGTGCTCTTTGTTGGGAACTTCTAGCAGGATTTTTTTCGTTCATTCATAGGAGTTTGTAGTTCTCAATTACTGTCAATTTACATAGAAGGTGTATGGAAATCCTATGTTTGCTTTTCTGCCTTACAGGTTTGAGTATCATAAATCATGCTTTTCAGATGAAGATAATTCTACAGTGGTACTGCTATATGTGAAAGCAGTGGAGAAAAATTAATACAAAAGCGTATTAATGCTTTTTTACCCCCAGTTAATTTTAATAAGGTACAAAGGTACTCACCCAGAGTTATCCAAACATTAGTTTCTTGCATTATGAATCTTAGACTACCAGTGCAGCTTGGTAGTCTAAGAAAAGTGGTCCTTCTCACAGCAGTTACTGTGAAACCCCCTGTCACAGCAGGGGACTTGCAACATCTGGAAGGATGCTCTTAGCAGCTCCTCTGCACTCCATGTGCTGTCCCCTGGACAGACTTGGCAGTGCAGTTGTGTCTTTGGTTGTCTTCCAGGCAGTGTGCATCTACAGGTGTCTTTCTCTTTCCACTGCCTGTAATTTAAGTAGATGATGCTCTGTGAGTAAGAGAACTCTGTGGTGGTTGGGTTATGTTAGAAGTGGTTCTCAAGTTTCTTTGGCTTCTTTGAAGAAGAGTTTTTGCCTTAGTAATCCTTATCTCTCAATGGTTGTCCATAGGTCATCACCCTGTCCCACCCGTGTTGTCTTGTGCTTCTAGTCTGCGCTGCTCTTCCCCCTGGGCTTTTTCCATTCTGTTATGTTTGGAGTTCCAAGCAGCCTTTGATAATTTTTATAGCTTTAAGGAGGCTACAAAAAGGAGATTATTTATTCTATTACTTGTGGTGCGTTGATGCCCTTCAGAGTTGAGGGCAGACATCCAGATGCTAGGTATCCAGTCCTTAGGAACAGCACATACTTGATGAAATTAGTGGGATCCTAAATGTAGTCTGCAAAAATAAACTAGAAGTAATAAGGTTCCTGAATGGTTGCACTGGTAAATAAAATTACTTAACTCTGTTTCCTTGTCACTGCTGCCTGTTTCTTTCCTGATGAATTAGTGAGGGACTGGATGTGCAGTTTATTCATTCCTTCTTCCTCTCATCTGTTACCTCTCACAGCTATGAAAAATTATTCGGATAAACTTTATAAAAAATAAATTTCATATCTGACTTCGTCTGTTCAAAACTTCAAGCTGATTATAAATTTTGAAAACTAAAGGATTTTCTTATATCACTTCTCAGGTAAAGTACTTCTTGGTGAAGAAGAGGGCTTGGATGATGATTCTGAAACCCGATCTGATGTCAGCACTGCATCGTTTGCAGGTACCTGCCTTTCTCTTTAGCAGGGCAGTCAGCAAATACATTCTGTTACTGCTCTATGCAAAATGCATGAGTGATGTGTTATGGTGGTGAGGAAGCATATGGGCATTCGAAGGATATGGTTAACAAAACTGAAACCATAAATACTGCTGAGTATAAAACTTAACGTAAGTTGACTGCATTCTTTGTTTAATGGGAGTTACTGATAGAGGTGGGGTGTCGTCTTTGATAAGATGCCTGTTTTCTTTCTTGGAGTTTAACTGTTTCATTACACACTTAGTCTGCTTTAGTGTGTGGTTTTGCCTGTGTGTTCATGTCAAGAGTGAAACACAAATTCAAACACTGGATTGACTCATAATGCCTGTGTTTTGCAGCATCTGTGAAGGGTGAGATGACCAGTGACCTGGCTTCTTCATCAGGTGTGTCGACAGCTGGCTCTGTGGGGAGCTCAGCCGCTGATCCCGCGGGACACGACATCATCACGGAGCAGCCCCGGTCGCAGCACACGCTGCAGTCAGACTCTGTGGACCTGGCCAGCTGTGATCTGACAAGTGCAGCTACTGAAGGGGATGATGAGGACGTGCTCAGTCGAAGCTCCAGCCAGATCAGTGCTGTCCAGTCAGATGCCACTATGGATTTGAATGATGGCACACAGGCTTCTTCACCAATTAGTGATAGCTCTCAGACTACTACAGAAGGTCCAGACTCCGCTGTAACCCCTTCAGACAGTTCTGAAATTGTAAGTGTGCAGCGGGCAGAGGGGGGATCTCCTTCTACTGAGGGGCCCGACATATCTCAGAGCTCTTCCATGGAGGGCCCCGACTTGGATTCGTCTCCGTACTCATCTTCTACGTTTCAGTCCTCAGCTAGTAACAGTGGAAAGGTCAGCAGCTCGCACCTCTGTTGGAGAGCTTGACCTCCTTTTAACACTTTCACTTCAGCAATAATGAAAAACTACAAAGCTGTAAACAGTGTGTTCTCTGGGTAGGTTAGCTGAAGGCATTATGGAGTTCGCTTACTGAAAGAGTGGCAGTATCAGAGTCTTGACATAAATACATCCTCTTAGTAGTATATCCTTAATTTTGTATAGATATAGTAATAATTGTTTTGGTGCAGGAGGGTTAATGGAAGTGTTAAAGGGTGAACAGTTATTTGGAATGATAAAGGAGTATTTTTGGAACACAGTGCTTCACAATGCTTCACACGACCTTCTGCCTTTGCTTTTACACTTCACAGCACAGCTCTTTTTTTTTTTTTTCTTTTTATTCCATCTTAAATATTTTTCCTATAATTGGCAAATACTGCATGATTTACAAATGTAGCAGTTACATATCTAATTAACACCTGAAATATGCATACAATATATCTATTTTAAGACATTTGTCTCTCTTGGGCAAGTGTATTGTGAGGTTATAATAAAAACAGCAAAAATACTGTTACTGGGAGCCAGAGCAGAAAATTCAAAGGGGGGAAAATTTAGAACTTCTTAAGACTTTTTCAAATATTATCAAACTTTTGACTCTATTTTTTTTGATAGTAATTTGGAAGAATAATAGTCTCTTAGCACTACAAAAAATAGTAGATTTATAATCATGCTAAGCAAATACTTTTGCAGTGTGAGGAATCAAGAACCAAAGGAGTGATGATAATTACTCTGTGAATTAAATGAAGGCAGTGCAGAGACCAAAGCAAGCAGGCATTTATTGACAAGGTGTGTTTATTGACACAATGTGTTTATGCAAATTTTTGTCAGGCTGTTCCATATGTCATTTGGCACGCTGTTCACAAGCAGTAGTTACATGTAGAACTATCCTTTCATACTTGACAGACTAAGTGGTTGTCCAAGTTACTGACACACAAGCTTTTTAATAAACAATTTCCAGGTGCTTGTAAAGACAGGAAGTAAGAGAAGAAGTGTCCTTTTTTCTGATAAAATTAATGTAGTTTTTTTTAACTTTATTGTCATTGATCATTATGATTAATTTTTATGGTTATTTTTCTATATACCAACTGCCTACTGCCTTGGTTCCAAGTGCCAAACTCTCTTCCAGATGAGTCCATTTCAGTAGTCTCTGCTTTTGAATGAAGAAATTAAAATATTTTAAATTTATTTGTCCTTTTTTGTTCCACACAGTGTTTGCTCAGTTTGACTTCACATATCCAGGACAAGTGAGGTTATGGGGCAGCTTAACTGCACGGGCCAAGTTCGGTTTCTGGCAGTAAAGGTGTTGGTTGTGATTTGTAACTGCTGAGAGAGAGACATTTGTGATGAGGGAGCAAGGGGAGCTGCAGGGGAGCAGTGGACTGAGTGTTTTACTTTGTTCCTGTGGTTAGCCAAGTTCATGGCTCAGCTGGGAGACTCTCAGATGGAGCTATGGCCTCCAATAGCCCCAGAGCTGCAGGAGGAGCGCAAGTGCTTTGAGGCTTACATGCAGATGGACACTAACATTTATCAGGCTCATATTTGCTTTCACGCTATTTCTAGATTACTAACACTGCATGTTTCAGCTTTAATACTCTGTGTGAAAATCAGTTATTTTAAGTCCTGTCCTTGCACTGTGTAGGTTTTGGAGGGTGCTGAAGGACAGTATTCTGGAATGCAAATTGGGCCGCTACAGGATGAGGAAGATGAAACTGCAAATATTCTCCAAGATGATGCATCAGAGTCCTTCAGAAATTCTTCTCTTGGTAAGTTGATAAATACAGGGGTGGGCCAGACTGGTGACACCATTAGGCTGGTGTTCATCAGGTGCATCTGCACTTCCAGCGGAGTGAAGTCTCATGTAACAGATATGAAAACCAAATAACTAGATGGATATGTAAAATAAGGAATGTATTTCATCACTTGTGATCAGTCACTTGTTTTGATCATTGCTAATTTATTTTTCATGTTTGTATAATTAAGTTTAATTAAAGTGCTTTTAGTTTGCATCTGAAATGGTATTTCATGAATTGCCTTTTTCTAAAGCTCTCCAGCAGTCTCACTTGCTGAAAACCATGAGCCATAGTCGGCAGCCCTCTGACAGCAGCGTGGATCGATTTACATCAAAAGAAGATGCAGCAGATGCTGGTGATCACGAGAACAAGGTGAGATGTAGTCGCAGTGGTCAGTTTTAAAGTTCAAAGCAATGAAGTTTAATAAAAATTTTGAAATTATATTTATGATGAAGTAAATTAGTAGTAAATGTGGGAAGCCTGTATATGTGATGTACCTCGTTATAGGTCAAAGTAACTCAGGTTGCACAGGGAATCTGAGTTACAGCCTGAATTTCATTTAACATAAGGTAAATATGTAAGTGTTCGTATCTTAAATGCAATAACCAGCAAAGCCATGCCAGAACACCCTGCTGAGAACACAAACCCTTTTTGTCTGTGCGTTAGTAGGCTACACTGATACTTTCTTACTTGAAATATCTTTGTGCTGGTTGCTACCTGTTTAGATAACTTCATGATCTCCTCAGAGGTTAGTCTTTGAGCCTTATGCCGTTCTCACTTCAAATTACTGATTTCCTTTTGCATTTATTTTTTTTACTTTATCTCTGGACCTTGTTCTGAGCTGGGGTAAAAGTTTCATTTGTGGGAGGCAGAATTAGATCATCCTGGACTCTCATGGAATTCTAAATGTGAAACTACAGAAAACTGTCAGTCTTATTTGGAAGCAACTTAGAAATAATTTGCTTTTCATACAAAGTTTCCAAAGTTTGATGGCAGCAAGTGGTTTAGCATGCTCTTCAGATGCAAACAGCAAGTCCAGGTAGTTTAGGAAAATCTACAATATAATGTTTCTGTAATGAAATTGAACCAGTTCTGATACTGGATATAAAAGTCTCCAAATCTTTACATTTTGAAGCCTTTTTTTTGGAATATATCTTAAACTACATATGAATATTATATATTCATTTCATAATTAAACCTTTATACATTTGAGGATGTACGGTATTTCTAAACCTTGTGCTAGTATTTTATTTCAATTGAAGATGAATTGTTCTCTGTATAAACATTGTGATCTGCCTTCTATAGCCCTCCAGGGTGAAGGGGGACATTGGGCACTACACTGACAGAGACTGTGCTCCTTTGGTGCACTGTGTCAGGCTGCTGTCGGCTTCCTTCCTGCTCACTGGGGACAAAGGAGGTACGTTTGTCTTGAGCTTCACTGCTTCTCTGTGTCTCTCAAAGTTGGAAATGTGATCGCTTTGCTCTGTCTTGGTTTCGATCTCACTTTAGTGGAAATATTGGACTTTTTCTGTGACAGTCCCTAAGCAACACATCTATTTTTTTTTAAAATACATCCAGGGATGGAAACTTAACCACATTCCTGTCACGGTATATGAGTGATTTAAGATGTTTGTTCTTTTTCCTTTTTCTAAACTCTTATTTGCTCATGTGCCCATATAATGTTTTGTTTTTTGGAAGGAGATGGGTTGGAATTATGTTAGGGCTGTATTTGAGTATTTCAAGTATATTTCAAATACAGTTAATTTGAGGGAAGCAAAAAAGCAGCCTGTATATCACTGCTGCTTCTGATAAACTAGAACTGCTTGCTTTGTCTTCACTTTTTTTTTTTTTCAGGCTAAGCTGTTTTATACAGTGTTATTAATTAAATTTAAAATAATTCAGGAAGCTTTTAAATACCTTCCTTCTAATAATTTTTGTTTCTTCCCTGCAGCTTTAGTTCCTGATAGAGATGTGAGAGTCAGTGTAAAAGCTTTGGCAGTTAGCTGTGTTGGAGCAGCCGTTGCACTTCACCCTGAGTCTTTCTTCAGCAAACTGTATAAAACACCTCTGGAGGCAATGGGAGAAGAGTATGGTATGTTGCAGTTCACATATTCCATTTTAGTAGTATGTTTGGGTTTTCAAATAATTGAGGCAACATCTACACTGAAAACTCCAAACCTGATTTAGTATTTGTGAACAAATATTGCACAAATTGGAATGAATGTGCTGTGTATGTGGTGAGGTATATTTTTTGTATTAAGGTTTAAGTTTCAGTGAATGAGCTTGTAGAGCTTCTGACAAGTTGAAGCTGTTTTAAAACAATGAGTAGGTAGCAGGGGTTTGTTTATTTTACAGATGTTTTCTTCCAATTTAATTTAGTCTTTATTCTTATAGATGGTTTCTAAGCCATTAGGTTCATTTTTACAAATGAATCACAGAGACCTGGAGTGTGCAGCTGGTTTGATACCATGACCAAAATGCTTATTCCGTTTTCCTGGAGTATTTTGTGTACAGTTGAAATAAATCACTAGTGTTTTTATATATGAACTCATTGGTCTGTGTGGTGTGATTGATCTGTAGATTGCATGCACAGAAAGGGATCTCTGAAGGAGATATGGTGGGCATATTTTGGATGTGCTGGTGTTGATTGTCCAATAGTTAAGACCTCCATTGTAACATTTTTATCAATCAATAAAGTCTCATACTAGTATTTTTAAAATAAAGTAGTTGTAACTTACTTTCTTAGAGGAGCAATATGTATCGGACATTCTGAACTACATTGACCATGGAGATCCCCAGATTAGAGGAGCTACTGCCATTCTCTGTGGAACAATTGTCAACTCCATTCTAATTAAATCCCGCTATGATGTGGAAAAGTGGCTAATAAATGTCAGAAGCTCAACAGGTAACAATTTATTTTACGGGTGTCTTTTTGTCTTTTAATATAATATTGCAATATTTAATTTCTCAAAATTAATTTTTTTTTTTTTTTTAGGGAATCTCTTTTCCTTGATAGACTGCATACCTCTGTTACAGAAAACACTGAAAGATGAGTCCTCTGTTACATGCAAACTGGCTTGTACAGCTGTGAGGGTAAGCAGTAGAAATTTATTTGCACCACTACAGATCACAGGGTTGTGAGTCATTACTGGGATGCTGCTACGTAGATGTTTAAACATGGAGCATAAAATGATTTCTTCCTGAAAAACTTTATTGGTGCAGAAAGTAATTGCATGGTTAGATTGTGCAGCATTATAATCTAATCATGGTTTAGATTATAAATTATAAATCATGAGAAATGTACTGGTACAAGCTTTAATGTTACATTAACCAACAGTAAGATGAGTGTGTTTGATAGAAGGGTTATATAGGCTAAACGGTGGAGTATGAACATATGACACCTGGTTGTAGCCTGTATTTGGAGAATAAAAATTAAATGAGAAATGACAGTAAAATAGTGATTATTTTCTGAAATAATATTTTTTAAAAGTGGGAAGGTGTCAGGAAAGCAAGCGGTTCAAATTGGGTGAAAGATCCCTCAGGCAATTGTTAAAATAGAAATGACAGCTGAATTGGTGAGTGGAACTTAAGAGTATGTGAATTTTATGTCTGTATTAAAATCTGTGGAAGGTGTTTGGTGAAAAAGTAGGGGGTGAAGGGGTGAGCGTTCTCTGAGGGTTTTTCCAGTGAAGTGTAACACAGACAAATTGGAGGCCAAAGGACATTCTTTTAATCGAGGAGAGGCACAGGGTGGGTAGCTATTGCAGCTTAAAGACAGCGAGGCAAAGCATAAATTTTAGTAAAATTTGGATAGTTTGAGTATGGAAATTACAGTTTTACATGCAAAGAGGAGGGGCTTGTGATACAACCGAGGGAAGGAAATCCAGATAGATAAATGAGGCTGTCTTTTTAAGCTTCTGTTCTGCAATCTTCATGTTTGTGTGTTGTGATTTCATGTGTGATTACACTTATGATAATAGCTTTTTAGAAGACTTCACCAAAACTGTGTGGTTCAGGCAACTTAATACTAGGCAACTTTGGCTCTTGCTTTTTCTCAGTGTATAATATGGCCTGACGTTACACATTTTGGTAGAAATGTTCTAAGCCTTTTGGGTTGTTAATCCTCAAACAAGAAAGTACATTTTGTGTAGTTCAAGAAGACATGGAAGTGTGGCGTTCTGTAACTTTTTCCAAAGGTCACGCATTGTGCCTGTAGTTGAACATTCAAATATGGGGGTACGACTTTTTCAAACACTTTGGAAATCAGAACCAGGTGTCTGAAAGTATCCTGTGGAAATTAGGAGACTGTTTTTGAACAGGTGAGAATATAGTCCTTGTGGTGTTTAAAGCCCTGTGTGCCCTCCTTCAGAGGGTTGCTGTCTTATCTGTGAAGCCTGCATTCCTCTCCAGAGGTTAATTTTAGCAGCAGATGTTTGCAGTTCACATGGAGATGGTGTTCTGGCCTTGCAGGGTACCTAGCTCTGGTGCTTGTCCTAGCTCTTAGGCAATAACTTTTTTTAGCATTCTAAAGAAAACAGGTGGTTTTTTTGATGACTTCTTTCTGCTTTTTGGAGAATCTCTTCTGTAATATAACTGAAAGTTGTTTTTCCTTCTCAGCATTGCATCATGAGCTTATGCAGTAGCAGTTACAGTGAACTAGGCTTGCAGCTGATTGTTGACCTCCTTACCCTGAAGAACAGCTCATATTGGCTCGTAAGGACAGAACTTCTGGAAACCCTTGCAGAGGTAGATTTTCGGTGAGTGTATTTTTCCATGGGTGTAGTAGCTGAAGGTGCAGAGAAGTATAGGAAACTATAACTGTAATGGTGTAATTTCATCTGAAGCATTAATGAATTTCATAAAACTAATTCAGATCAGTCAGTCCTGTGTGATTTCCATTGCCAGGTTATCACTGACTGCACAACCAAGCCCAGTCCCAGTATTGAAGTTCTTTGTTCACTGGTCTGTTGTATCAAGTCTTCTGTAAATGTGCGATCAGAGAGGGATCACATAATTTAGAATCTTAGTTTTTCTGTCCAGTTTTATGTATATTTTTAAAGAGGAAGTCCCTGACTTTTCTTTGGTCTCAGCTCTCTGTAATCACTCAGTTTGTGTTAATACTGAAATAAATGTGACTTGTTCTTTTTCTTCCATTCTCTGTTGATTCTTCCAAGCTGAAAGACAAAAGATGTTTATATGAAAATTCTTCAAGTTATCTTTGGTCATACAAAAGCCATACTATGCACATACTGTTTGTGAACAGTGATATTTGGAATGTGTTACTGTCTTTTCAAAGTAATCTGATGACTCTGCATGGGGAAGAATGCCATTATAATCATGGTCTTTAAATATTTTTTTTATTGGAAGTACTATTTTTCTTCAGTTACACTAGCCAGATAGTAGGTTAGCAAATAACTTACCTTTTCTAAAGGTTGCAAAAAGTGCAATTTTTACATTTTCCCTATAATTGTGTTTTTAAAAAATAAACAAGAAGAACCCTCAGAGTAGTGAAGAAAGAAATAACACACAATGTTAACTAATGTACTCTAAATTCTGTTTTGTCATAGGCTGGTCAACTTCTTGGAAACAAAAACTGAGAGCTTGCACAGAGGTGTTCATCATTATACTGGTGTAAGTAAATTATTTAATCAGTATATTGTGTTTCTGGATTAAGGTACCAGTGGAATGTCATCACTTTGTTTTTAAATTCTGTCAACGCTGATGGCTGTTGTATTTTCTGTGTAGGTAGACTCATGTTCCAAGATGTACTACAATTGGGAATATACTTACTATGGAGATCCAGCTGTCTTAGTTTTTTCTGGTGTATTTGTGTGTTTTCAGGCTTGTTCTTTTTTAACTTAAAAAATTGACATTTGTGTTCTTAGAGAATGTGATTGGCAGTGTTAAGGTAAAAGATGGTCTGGCATGCTTGTCTGACAGATGAAATCTCACTTGTTAACTCTCTTTTAACAATATGGTCAAGTGATGAAAACGGTCAGTGAACTTTATTTACTGTGCTAATTTATTTTGTAGCTATTAAAGCTTCAGGAGAGAGTACTTGAAAATGTTGTAATAAGTCTGCTTGGAGATGAAGATCCCAGAGTGAGACACGTGGCTGCAGCTTCATTAATGAGGTATATGTGACATTTTTTTTATAGGAAAAGAAAAAGTAGTTTAGAAAGATATTTACATATTGAATTAACCACTTGGGTGTTTTTAATATGCAAATATATATTATATATGCATATATATATTTGCTCAAGAGAGAGTTGGGAAATAAATGCATCTTTATGGTACCTGGAACTTGAATCATTCTGAATCATCAGGCAGTCTTACTTTGCTTTCTATTAGCAATCCAGTTACATTAAATTACATTCTGAGGGTATTAAATTGTATTGCATTCTGAGGGTCACTTTCAGTTTTCAGATTCTTCAGAATATTTTTCTTCATGCTGAAGTGGTTTGTTCAGTGTCCTGGCAGTGGCTGATTGACTTAAAATGTTGCAGTTCTACAGATTTGTCCCAGCTCCCAACCACTGATCTTACATAGTGTATCTTAAAACTTTTGTGCTCACTGATCATAGTGCAGGAGCTAAGTTTGTTTGCAAAGCAGATGTTTGCTGTCATCTTCTACAATTGCAGTTACTGTACAGATAAATGCACCAAAGAGTAAGGATTAGTTGGTAGTTTATTTACTGGAATTCAAATACTTAAATTTTATGTTTAAAGAAGTTGGGAGCATGTAATCCTGAATTCCTGGTATATTTTATTATTAGAGGAGTTTCTTTCCTAGTTTTTTCATACTATTAGTTGCTGTCCATTCCTAGTAACAAATAAAGGATAACAAAACTTTTAAAGTTCCGACATTTAAAAGTGTTTATATCACCAAAGCACCTTAGGAGAGGAATCATGAACTGTTGTATCATAGAGCTTGTTGCTTTTATGAAGGGCCTTGATTCTGAAATGAAGTTATTTTATTAACTGAGTAGTAACAAGTTGAAGTTTTTTTCTATCTTCATACTGACTTAGTGACAGGAGGTGTGTTAAGATTGGAAAAGACTTAACCTGCCCAAGACAGCTACTACAAGCTTGCAGAAACCCCTTGACACATCCAGTATGCACTTTCATTGCAAGTACTCAAACTGAGATTACAAAAACATGGGTACAGTAGCTTTTCACTAAGTTGAAAATATTGTTGTTCAAGGATACTGGATTTTATTTTATGTTTAGGTTTTACTGCATAGAAATCAGATGGTAAAAATTATTCTTTTCATGTAAAAATTAGTTCTAATTTGATAGAGATACTCGTTGGGAAAAATAACTGGGGGGAACAGGGAACAGGAGGTAGGTAATCTATGTAAGTGTTTGTTGTGTGTATGGGGAGGTATCTCCAGAAAAGACTTTTCCTTTTAAAATTACTGAATGTCTGGAGCAGTTGCTTTGTCCTGACTTGAACTCCTTGATTGTAATAAAGAACAGTTATATAAAGATGAATTCAGCTCAATGAATTTTGGTAACAACTTTTATTTACAATTTGATATGTTTAATTAGCATATGTAGTTTGCTGAACTGTATATTAAATGTACTTTAAACTGGGTGTTAAATAATATCTGAATAATAATTTTTCTTTTTCACACCTAATTTTCTTTCAGGCTTGTTCCAAAGCTGTTTTATAACTGTGATCAAGGACAGGCTGACCCAGTTGTGGCAGTGGCACGAGACCAAAGCAGTGTCTACCTGAAACTCCTCATGCATGAAACGCAGCCCCCATCTCACTTTGCAGTGAGCACTATCACCAGGTGTGTTACCTGTCTGGCCTTACTTCAAAAGGAATGGACACCCAAATTTTACTTTGCAATGTCTAGGATTTTAGTTAAATCCTGCAAATCCACGTGCTTATGAATTTCTTTTCTAGTCTGTAGGAGCACCTATAGTAGGTTTAAGCTCCACAAAAACTGACTCATGTTCAAAGAATATGCTGTGAGTTGCTGGTGATGTGCTCGCACACTGGGATAGTTTCTTCTCTCCATCCTGAAGTCACCCTACTTGTCCATTAAATTATAAAACCTGGTGCAGCTTTTCAAGCTAATTTTATGTATGTTACTGTTCTTCAGGTATGTGTATCCAGATTTGTAACTCTCCACATCCAGTTTAATGATCATAGTTGCAATAGGCTGTATACCCTTTATAATTTAAAAATAAATTCTTGTTTTGATAATGTGATCTTGTTTTTTTCCTGCCAGCTGTACTTTTTCTGTCTTACAGACAGTATGAGTTGTATATATTTATTGGGGCTGTTGGTTTCTATCAGCTTGTCATACAAATTTTTAATTATATACCTTTTGGTATATGATCTCGATCATGTCACTTAAAATGCATACTATAGTATGGAAGCAGTAGGACTTTGAGGATCCAGTGTTATTCTGGATAGAAAATAGACTTTTTCTACAGCAATAATCCAAAGTTTGTGAGCATGCCAAAATGTTGAATAGATTTGAGCAACAGCAAAGACTAATGTTAAATTGGTGGTCTTTTCTCAAGTATCTAGTTAGATATTGACAGTTGATCTACTATTTCTGTTTGCTAACAAAGAGGTTTTATTTATAAATTAAATGCATTTACTAATACAACCCCCAAAATATTACAGTATAAGATGGTATTTAGACTGTTCTCTGGTTTTGTACATTACAAGCAGTCTGTGAAATCCCTAATAGTAATTTAAGCTTAAATATTTAAAGTGTTTACGTAATCAAATTAATAATTTTTGATTGGGATGGGGGTTTTTAAATACATGTTTTAATGTTTTTATTTCAGAACATACAGAGGTTACAATATGCTGCAAAGTCCAACAGATGTCACTATGGAAAACAACCTTTCCAGGGTTATTGCAGCAATTTCTCATGCGTTGACGATGTCCACTACAAGAGCACTTACAGTGAGTTTTCTTATATTTGACTTATTGTACATATGAGTTTCTTTGAGTTTTCTTGCTTTGGTGGCTGACTCTTTCCTGTTTTGCTTGCTTGTTTTATTTTTTATGATTTCCTGACTTTATTTGTATCTGCAGCTTTTGTACTGTGACAAGGGCAGTAGTGATTGATTTAATTCTCACTCTTAAGATACCATGTTGCTAACTCTTCCCATGGTGAAACTTATTCTTTTCTTGGTGTTCACTTTTCAGTTTGGCTGCTGTGAAGCTTTGTGTCTTCTCTCCGCAACATTTCCAGTCTGCACCTGGAGTGTGGGATGGCACTGTGGGTATGTTCCCTCTTTTGTTAGTCAAGCTTCTGAAAGTCATGTTTCAAACAGAAGTGGACTTACTTAGGCATTGGAAGTTCTGGTTTAGGTATATGCTGTTAAGCTTCTTTTAGCAGTTCTTTGAGAACTTCATATAGAATACAGCAGATTATAACTTCAGGTTGTCAGGGTATGAAGTGCCAGCATTTGTCATCCCTGGAACCACGGTGTCTGTCACAGGAACTGGCTGCAGCTGCTCTTGCAGGAAGATAGATAGAGTCAGCATCTATGAAATATTATAGAGGAGAAAATATTCCATGCTTTTGAAAGGATTTTTATCTTTGGGATATTGTATTTTGTAGTATCTCTTTAAAATTTGAACATTAAAATTTTCATCTTTGTTTCATGTCTGTTTTGAAAAATGCTGGGTCAAGGAAGCTGGTTTGTCTTGGCTTCTATAATAGTCTCAGATGCATTTAAATTGTGCTCATTTGGCACACTGAGTGGGAACAGCAAATTTGGTATCTTTAATACTGAAGTGGTAGTGTCGGTAATACATGATAGCCCCAAATTACTTATATTCTGAAGAGTTTCTTCAGGATGAAAATGTACAGGTGGCAGCCTAAAAGCTTTGGTTTTGTCTCTGATTATTACTGCTGTGCCATGTGAGAGGAGTAAAAGTAGCTACTGGAGATGTGCACCTGTAGAGCTGTTGGGTTTTTAAATAGATTTAACATAATTTGTGTTGATTTTCTTTGTTGCTGTCACTGTGTCTCTTGCTGTATTCAGTTGGGAAATTTTGTCTTATTGTAAAACCAAAACCAAAAAAACAAGCCTCCCTCAGATGCTTTTCTTGTCAGCAGGCCCTTGCTTTCCTGGCTGGGCCTAAGTGTGGTGTGCTCTGTATATGTAGGATGAAAGGTGTGGTCCAGTGGTAACGAATGAATGAATTACTTCAGGATGTGAGCCGTACTTAGCTGGAAAATAAAATCAATGCATCTTCTCTTCTACCTAGCTTAAAAACGCTATTTTATATGCGTAACTAATATTTGTAAGTGATCCAGTGACATAGTCTTTGCCCTTTACTCTGATTCTTTCTTCACAAATCTTTGGCCAGTGTTCATACTAATTTGGATTGTATTTTATTTTTGTGGAATGATATGGACATTTATTGTTCTGGATAAGAATATAATGACATGCATAGTAACATGAAAATTTTGCCAAAATTCCTTCCTATCTTAAGTATTGTTGTTCTTATGATTAAGAAGTTACTGGAACTGCTGCATTCCAACTCTGTACAGCTCAGTATGGATTAAGTCATGGATTTCTAACTATGTGAAGTAAATAACAGTTGCCTGTGAAAATACTTGACAAAACCCAAAGGAAGGCACTGTAATTATCTCTGGAGCTGCATCAAAATAATAGCTATACTTAGTATCAGTTTAATTTTCTGAAATCCTGGTAGTTGTGTTAGACCAGAGTGATTATATTAGATTTTAATTATTTCAAATTAAAATAATATTTTGCAAGATTTCCAGATTCCCTTTATTTAGAGGTTAAGTAAGGTCTTTTCCTGAAAGAAACTGTAGGATTTAGGTCTTAAAGTGATGTGTGTACTTCGCAGGGTATTCTGCCAAACATCATCTGTTGATTTCTGCCTGCTGTTTCTTAAACTTGACTTTCGTGGGAAAAATCTGTCTCATAATTATAAGGAAAACACAGAATGCAGCAGAAAACTACCATCTTGGATAGTGTTGCCTCAGAAAATATAGAGGAGTTGATGGAATGCATTTGTTTAATTAATTTCTTGTCACTTTTAAAGCACTATCTTGTTACATTGCAGTACTACAGCTAATGTCTCCCATCCCTACCTTGCCCATACACAAGACTTAACTGAAGGTACTTCAGGACTGTAGTGGTTAGCAAATAAATACAGGATTCTTCAGTTTATCAGTAGATGTCACTATAGCCTTGATATTTGCTATTTAAAAGAAGGTAATGGCTCTTAAAGAAACCATAGTATTGTCAGGTCTCTGCTGCAAATTGCTTTTTGAAGTTGTATTTGAGTGTTAAATGTGTATTTCTGTAGCACAGATTTCATTTCATTTGATTAGCCATCTACTTGACAGTTGGTTTTCTCAAGACTTAATTTGCCAAAAGGGGGGAAAACAAGTCATGATATTCCAAAATTAAACTTCCAGTGTTTCCCAGCCAAGTTCTTCAGATGAAGCTCAGAAGGGCTGCACCATTGGTATGGCTGGCTTGGTCCTGTCTCTCCTTTCATCAGCATGGTTCCCACTGGACCTCTCTGCACATCAGGATGCTTTGATTTTGACTGGAAACTTGCTTGCAGGTAAGGCAGGACAAGAAAAGTAGGATTGTCCTAATATTTTTATCCTTAGGATTAGAAGGGCCATATCTCACTCTATTCTGATTGTACGCCACGAAAAATTTACAAGATTAAGCAGAAGAAATAGAGAAGGAACTTGTGCCCAGGGGGTTTGAAAAGAAACTACCTCTTTGTAGTTAAGTTGCAAATTTCCTCCAGCTGCTAAAGGCCATGCTTCGTACAAGCTGGGTGCAGAGAACTCAAATTTTGTTGGTTTTGTTTTAAACTGTGTACCTACTCCTGGCAGTGAAATTCTGATTGAGTTTCTGTTCATATAGAGACAATAACCATGTCTACCTTCAATATATTCTGTTGCTTAATTCCAAGTTTTGTCTTCTATTTCCTGAAATTGCAGCAAGTGCTCCCAAGTGCTTAAAGAATCCCTGGAGTGCTGAAGAAGATGCAAACCAAGGTGCTGCAAAGCAGGAGGAACCCTGGCCGGCTCTGGCAGATCGAGCTCTTGTCACTTTAGTAGAACAGCTCTTTTCTCATCTGCTGAAGGTCATTAATATTTGTGCACATGTGATGGATGATGTTGCTCCTGGTCCAGCAGTAAAGGTATATATTAAAATAAAAAAATTAAATTATGTGACTTAGATACTATTGTGATACAGATGACTTCACATTTTAGACTTGATACAGGTAAGTAACTAATTCCTTGATAGTGACTCCACTTTGTGTAATAGAGCAAGTACCATGAAAAAGAATGCATATTTTCCTTCACATAACAGGTTTTTCTTTAGTTCTGAAGTGTTTAAAATATCACCCTAAATTCTGAGTCTTTTATTCCTGCTGACTTCCCTTGAAACATTAATTCAGTGAGGAGTATATAGAGCACATGAAGTATTGGATTGCATACTTTGGAAAATGTGTTGACTTCTGGGTTGGTTGGCTGGTTGTAATGTACTGAGCTCCTTCTGGGACTAAAAATAACTCTTTTATCTTCTGAATATCCTGTAAAATATTTCGACTTGTGAAACAGTTTATATGAGTTACTTGCAGCTTTAGGGGGGTTTGAGATTTTTTTGAGGCTTATACATTTAGTGACTGATTTAGAAACTGTAGGACAGTGTTGTTAAGATCAGTAATTTCTTCATATTTTAAAAATGTTTGAATATAATTTTGACACTCCTTTATCTGGAATCAAAAGGAACTGTAGTAGTTGAGCTCTAATTTAATCTCATTGGCTGATGCTGAAGATAGAAATTTCATCTCATTGGCCTATGCTGAAGTTGAAAATAAAGTAGGGAGTATATTAAACTATTTCGCTTTCACACAGGAAATTCATGTCCTGAACCTGAAACATTTTAAATTTAACTGACAGTAAAATGAAGAGGAGTTTAAACAACAGAGTATGCTTGTATTTGTGTAGAAGAAAAACTACTTGTGCTTACAAAACTAATAAAACTTCTTTTAATTCTAGGCAGCATTACCTTCTCTCACAAACCCACCTTCTCTTAGTCCGATTCGGAGAAAGGGGAAGGAGAGGGAGTCTGTGGAACAGGCATCTGTGCCAATGAGCCCTAAAAAGAGTGGTGAAGCGAGTCCAGGTAGGCACTTCACTCCTGTTAACCCTTCCATCTCCCTGCCCCACACCATGTGGTTACAGCAGAGAGAGAATGAAACTGAGTAACCTTTCTGGAGTTTTAGTTCAAGAGGCTGGCAGGGTACTGCATTGGTGGAAAGGCAGCTGTGGGTGGAGGCATCTTTAATGTTTTGGTTTTTATTAACTGTAAGCTGAAAATTAACTGTATTTTTCAGAACCAAAGCACTGCTGAATCCTTTTCATCACTTCTTCTGAATCTACTCAGTTATTGACTAAAGTAATTTTTGCACACTGTTACTTAAAAGAAATTTGAAAGTTGCTTTCCAGCTTTTTTGACTTACATTACTTTTAGAAATGAGGTTCTGAATCTTGAAACCTTTTCTTTCTTTAGTAATGAATGAAGGAAGCGTGTTAATTCTGTTTTGTAAATTGTACATGCACTTCAGTACTTACTTAGCCCTCTGGGTTAATGTCTTTCACCACAGCAGGCTGGATCATTGGAATGCTGTTCATTTTCCAGTTGTGCACAGTGTGTTTCTGCAGTTCGGAATATAAGTGTAGACTGAAAGAAACATGCTGTTTAATAATGCAGATGTGGTAAATTATACTGTGTACATGCCATGAGCAGCCTAGAAAAGGCTTATTGTGCTAATCTATGATATTCTTTTAAGCTTCTAGGCAAACTGATGCTACAGGACCTGTTCCAACAAGTAAATCATCTTCAGTAGGAAGCTTTTATCATCTTCCATCATACCTGAAGTTATATGATGTCTTGAAAGCAACCCATGCTAATTATAAGGTATTACATGACATTGTTTGGTTGGACTGCAGTGGGGTTGGATAATCGCTTTGCTTCTTTCAAACAGGCTCTGCCTCTGTCAACTCACTTGTTTACCTTTGTAAATAGTTTATACACACAAAAAAAGAATTTAAAGAAAGATCACAACTATCACCAATAAAAACAAAACCTGGTCAAACAAGAACCTGTGATAGGCACTGTCACCCTATTGTTTCTCTGCTGTCATTATTGCTGGTGCCAAATGACTCTTTGCTGGCTTGACAATGCTGAATAAATCCCCGTGCCTTTTCTCTCGGCACTTTATTCCAGGATGGGGAAGCTTTTTCCAATTAGTTCAGGCAACAGAAGATACATTCTCTAGAGTTGGTCATCTAATGTGTGCACTTCAAGGACTGTGTTCTTATTACAGCTACTGTGTTTATCAGAAAGGCATCATCTCTGCTGCTTGTCAATGTCCTAGGCCTTCCTCAAGCAAGATCTCTTTTTTTTTTTTCCATACTCAAAATGGAGTCCTGCCTTTCCAGCAATGCATAAAGCAGTCTAAGCTGTCAGTGGTGTTGATTGATATACGCTGACATTTTATACAAAAGGTCGTTTTTTGTCAACACCCTCTTCTTTCAGTAATTTGTATCTTCTTGTTAAGTAATTATTAAGGAAAAATGTGGTTTTATTTTCTGGGAACAGGTTACTTTGGATCTCCAGAACACCAATGAGAAGTTTGGATGTTTCTTACGGGCTGCCTTAGATGTTCTCTCTCAGATCTTGGAACTTGCTACTCTTCAGGATATCGGAAAGGTATAAGACTTGTTTGGTTTTTCTTTTGTAGTTAACTTGTCCATTATCTGTGATCCTTACTGGGAGAAAGGATATATCACTGATTTCAAAATTGCTACTCTTCCAAAGGGCAGTAGTCCTAAAAGTGTTGTGCTTCCACTAAGTACAGTAAAGTGCTAAAGCAGATCCACCAGGTTAAATTGCTGCTGTTGAAGACTGCAATAATTTTTAACTTTTTAAATTTTGTGTGGGGATCTTTCTTCCCAGCCAAATGGTTTGCCTTCAGTTGTTCCCTATATTCATATGTTTCAATATATAAAATGTCAGAAGACTATTGCCCTCCTCCCTGTCCTATGTCTTAATATTTTTTCTCCTTAACTGTGGTGTTAGACCTTGCAGTATTTTAAGATTAAGAGGAAAATGTTGAATTTTAATTTCTTTATGTAATTTCATGATTTCCCTTAATTTAGTGTAGTTAGTATAAAAAAACCTGTGTTACTTCCCATTTTTAGCTGCAATGTTTTATATAATGAAGAAAAGCACGATTTAATGCACTTGTTTTTCTGATTTTCCAGTGTGTAGAAGAAATTTTGGGATATCTAAAATCATGTTTCAACAGAGAGCCAACAATGGCAACAGTGTGTGTACAGCAGGTAAGGAGTTATTTTATGTGTTATGTGAATGTGTTATGTGAACCCTGATGATGTCCTTTGGCTGTCAATAGGATACTAAGAATGGCCATGCTTTTAAGAGAAGTGATATGCAGAAACATTGGCCCAGGTGGAGCAAACAGAGCATATTTTCTTTCATTTTCACTGCTTGTTCTGTAACTTGATACTATACTATCTGGTACTGTCAAGTTGCCTGTTGAACTGTTTCCAATTCACAGAACTATTTTAGCTAATATTCAGAAAACAAGCTCATTTCCTACCTTACCAAAAGGGTTCTTTAGCCAGTTAACTACATCAAAAAACCCTAGAAAGCAAAGAACTGACTGCTTTAGTGATGGATTTCTTGCAGATTTCCAGTTAAATATTTAGGTTTAAGTCCTCAAAAGTTAATTACGGTGAAGGACAAGTCAATGGTTTTTCTCCTGAAATGTTAATTTTTCTTCTTTCCTTTCAATTTTCTTCTCTAGTTATTGAAAACATTGTTTGGGACAAATCTGGCTTCTCAGTACGATGGCTTGTCTTCAAACCCCAACAAAGCTCAAGGCAAAGCTCAGCGTTTGGGTTCCTCCAATCTGAGGCCTGGTCTCTACCACTATTGCTTCATGGCACCCTACACACACTTCACCCAGGCCCTTGCTGATGCCAGTCTGAGGAACATGGTCCAGGCTGAGCAGGAGCACGATGCTTCAGGGTAACTTCCTTCCCTTTCTTCCCTTAATGTTGAGTTAACATTAATCACAAGGTTAACTCAAGCTAGAGTCTGTTCTTAGTGTTTTTCATAACAGTGAGTATCATTGGGGTGTTGACTAACTTGAAAATACAGACTTAAGCAGAGTAACTTGTCTTTGTGATGACATCCTAAATGAAGTTATCACTAACATGTTTTCCAAAGCAAAGTTATGTCATTGAAATGGATATCATTGAAGTTTTTTAAAAGCATAAGAGTTTAAAATGTATTCAAAAGTATATTATTAATTTATCAGTACATTAAATAGTCGATATGTTAAAGGAAAGGTACAAGGATAACTAAGCAAAGACTAGAAAATCTTTATCTGATCAAGGTTTTTTGTAGGTTGTCTATTCTCTTTGGTTTTACTAAGATTCTTGAAGCAGTCAAGTCGATTAAGGGCAGTTGGCACTGGCACAATGAATTGCATGTAAGGCTAGTATATTTGTTGGGGTTTTTTTAATGTGTGTGGGGTTTTTTTGTATTTTTTTTGTAACAGATGGTTTGATGTGCTACAGAAAGTTTCTACACAGCTGAAAACTAGCATTTCCAGTGCAGCAAAACATCGTGCTGATAAGGTACTTGTATCTGTGTTCTCCTGAAAGAGCTGTACCTTAGATTTAAAACATTTTTCCTCTTTTTAAAACTAATTTGGCTTTGAATCAGAGACATGTTCAGATGTTAGATTACTTTAAAATCTCTCTATTACAGAATGCTATTCACAATCACATTCGTTTATTTGAACCCCTTGTCATAAAAGCATTGAAACAATACACAACAACAACGTCAGTACAGCTGCAGAGACAAGTTCTAGACTTGCTTGCTCAACTGGTTCAGCTGCGAGTTAACTACTGTCTTCTGGATTCAGATCAGGTTGGTACCTCACCACATTTGCAGATTGCCATACAGTAATGTCACCAGCAGGCTCAATTAACATCCACAGCAAAAATGTTTCCGGCAGTCCTTATAAGTCCAGATGTTTCCATTGTTCTTTTATGAAAACAAGGACTTAAAGGAGGAGTTTTTTGCATGTAAATGACTTTCTGAGTTCTTCCACAACTATTCAAGAACTGCTCATGAGAATGACTTTAGGAATAAAATGATCTGGACAATACAGTCAGTTTTATTAAATAAAATTTAATTTACAAATGGAATTACCTTCTTCCATACAGAGAGTAGGTACTTCCTAATGACTGATAATGAGCATCGTGGTTGACAACTATTGTTTGATGTTAATGGCAGTGGGGGGAGCTGGTGGGAAATACAGGAGTCTGTGTAGTTTTCCATAGAAGCAGTGAATTTGTAACAGAAAATTTAAGTGGCTTACTTAGAAATGTTTTATTTACTACAGTTATTTTCAAGTTTATGAATGAGTATGACTTGCAATACTTAAGTTTTCTGTAAGTTCATGAAGAAATAATTTTTTCAATGCATAGGTACTTTGGATTTCATCTTGGTTTAGATTTTTGGCTGATTCTTCTTGACTGTAATACCTGAAATATTGTATTCCAGGAGTGAAAGATAAAGTTATACTTAAAAATATACAGACTACAGGTTAAACGTGGCATAAGTTCATGCAAGCTGTAATAAGCTTCAACAGCTTTCTTCATCTTCTGTAACTGCAGAGGGAACATTTCGTAACATATTGCAAATGATTCTCAGTGTCTGTCTATAAATGTCAAAATGGTTTCAAATGAGAATTAATGTCTCTGTTCTGATACACACTTTATTCTCTCTTTAGGTGTTTATTGGATTTGTGCTAAAGCAGTTTGAATACATTGAAGTAGGACAGTTCAGGTAGGAAACTGGCAAAGATCCTTTGAACAATGAGGGTTTGCAACTGTCTTGTTCTGAAAGACAGATTAGTGATGTGTCACGAGTAGTGATTAGATTTGCTGGTTATTTCTGCCTTATGAGAAAAGGAGAGTTCTCTTCTGGGCAATGTGCTCATTTGTTCTCTGGCTCCAATGGTAACTCTGTCAGATATTTTAGGTTCCATTTGTCTGAAGAAGTCAGGAAGTAATATGGAAAATAATAATAATATGCAGCTGTGTTGTTTTGTTTCTCCATTTCGATATTGTAAACCCGTTCCTCTGGGCTCTCCTGCCAAAGCTGTGCTTCCAGAAAGCAGCATGTCATTGCTAGGTGCAGTTGCTTAAGGGACAGCTATTTTTTCCTGTTGTGGATTCAGAGTGACTCCATATGTACTCTGGTCACCTTGTACACATTGTATAGGACCTAATAGATCATAAGCAAGGCAGTGAAGTTTTTACCGTCAGTTATTTCTGTTTTTTCTCACACTTGAGTTTTAACGAAGAGAGAACTTTTGCTCTGTGGATCTTCTACAGAAATAATCTAACATGCATTAGACAGTATTTTATAATATTAATAACTGTAATGGTCAAAGCTTGAAAGAAATCCCTGGGGAAAAATCCATTGTACAGAACAGGGCACAAAAATTACAGAAGTATTGTATGAAACCAGGACAACATATTCTTCAAAAAAACCTTGACTATAAAAAGATGAGTTTTACTGAACAAAGCTGTGCAATTCAAACTTGACACTTCTGTTTTTTTGTTTTGTTTTCAGGGAGTCTGAAGCAATTATTCCTAATATCTTCTTTTTCCTGGTGTTGCTGTCTTATGAACGATATCATTCCAAACAAATAATTGGAATTCCCAAGATCATTCAGCTGTGTGATGGTATCATGGCCAGTGGGAGGAAAGCTGTCACACATGGTAAGTCTAGAAAATAGTTACTAAAAAAAAAAAAAAAAAAGAAAGAAAAAAGGCATTGACACTTATTAGTAATAGTTCAGCAATAAATCCAGTGTTGATTACTAAGCTATAGAAAACTGTTATCATACTGAGTGTTCCAGAAGACACTAACTTTTAAGATGTGAAATACTTCTCACCTAATTCCTTTAGGAAATTTGTTCTGTCATACTAACACTGCTGCCCCATGTTTTACATTGTTCATAATTGCAACAAAGCTTTTATTTGAAACTTTATTTCATAGTAGGTTCACAACTTGGTAGTATGTGCAAGGCTTTGATTTTAATTTTTGGTCCTCTTCCCTTTCCTTCTACTTTCAGCCTTTAAGTAGAAGCATCTCTCTCATATAGTCAAGTGATTCTGCTGAGAAACACTCTCTAAAAATATCTTTTTTTTCAGCACTGTGAGAATGGGCAAATTTGTTCATAATTTAAATTTTCTACAAGAAGTAAAAAAATAACCATCCTTATGCATGAAAAATATGGGGTTGGTGGATTTTTAGGTATGGGTTAAACCTTTAATGAACTAGAACCCAGTTTACTCTAGTTTACTTTTAGTAACAGAACTATTAGTTCAAGAAATCACTGTTCAGGAGTGATTTTTCTCATACTAAACAAATACATCTCATTTCAGCAATACCAGCTCTGCAACCCATTGTTCATGATCTCTTTGTGTTAAGAGGAACAAATAAAGCTGATGCTGGAAAAGAGCTGGAAACTCAGAAGGAGGTTGTAGTGTCAATGCTGCTGAGACTTATCCAGTACCATCAGGTAGGAGAGGAGGATGAAGGGTCTCTCTTTGTGGTCTGTGAAAGGGTAGCATTGCTGTGACTGCTAAAAGTGCTTCAGGCAATATTAATGATTTTCTGTACAAAACTGGAATAGCTGGACTCTGTATGCTATCTTTCCTTATAGAGAGTATGGAAAGATAGATACAGATATGTATATATAGATATGCAAAGGTTATGGGAAAGGTTCTCCAGTACAAGTTAGTATTTCGGGTCAAGTAACATATCTGTAGAATTTCGTAGTCAAGCCTAGAAAACAAAGCACTAAAAAGCTCTGGTTAGGATCATGATCTTGGCTGTGTTGCAGACAAGAAGGTTGGTGGAAGCAAAGAATCTTAAAAGAATGGGAGTAAAATGGTAAAGGAGACAAATTTAAAATTAGGAAAAATGCTGCATGGAGATGATTTAGATAATGCTGTACAATAACAATATCTTGAATAACACTTACTTGAACAAGGTAATGACACTTGTAATTAGGTATTTGTTATGACTTACTACTTTGACCCAGACTTTATGGGTTTGGAAAACATGTTTCTGCTTTGTAGGAGTGTAACAATGGCTTTCACCAATACACTTTGTTTTAAAGAAAAACCTAAAAGTAATTTTAAGAGAAGTGTCATGATCAACATGGGATCTTACTGCTTATTCAGGTGCTTAACAAACCTAATGTGCCTTTCTTTCATAATGTGAAAATGCAGTTTTAGTGTATGCTAATGTAAGCACTGTATTTTCTGAAAAAAGTCAGTACATCTTGTCAAAATAATTTGTTAGAACTGCGTGTTCAGGTTGGGGTAATTTTGTGTATCCACATTTTCTTTTGAATTTGTAGTTTTATAATCATAAAATGACTAATATAACTGTATGAAATGACACTCTGTAGACACATGATGTGAAATAGTGAATAACTTTCTGTTACATAAGGCACTGCAATTGCTGGCAGATCCCCTTCTGACACACTTAACCTATTAAAGACCACCCATGCACTGCTCTTCCCACACCATCCCATTTGTAGTTCTTATTCTGCCCTGTTCTGCTGGTGCAATATGTATAAGCCAACCCTGGGCTGTTCTGTTGTTCCCTAGCTGTGACTGGGATGGTCTGCAGTGGTGGTTTCCCTGGACATTTGAGAAGTTCCAAGAGCTGCAGCCTTCAACTTTTTTTCAGTTACAACTGGAGCTGCCACCCATTGAGCTCCAGAGTTTAGTCTTTCAGCCTGGAATTGCTCCTATCTCCTCTCTCCTGAGAAAATCTTTTCGGAAGAAAGTCACCTGGAGTCTCCGTCTCCCTGATCTGAACTACCTGAATTTCCTTTACAAGTTCTCTAACTTGTTTCCTGAAACAGATTCTACTGTTCCCCTTCCCAGTCCATATATTAACATGCTCCTTGCTTGGTGTGCTCCATTATGTTGTCTCTTAATACTTTTACATGTAAGTGACATATCTCAGGTGAATGAGCCCCATAAAAATGGCTGTTTTGTTTCATTGACCAAATTTAAACTTTCTTGGAGCTAGAGTCAAGACAGAGTACACATATGAAGAACTGCTCTCTTTCTTCCTTCCCTTTTTTGAATGAGTGATGTGCTATTTAGATTTATGATTCTTTTTCCAGTTGTTTGAGTAGTCTTTTGACAAATACCATTTAAAAAGTACAAAGCAAATTTTTTTTTCTAGTTTATAAAAGTAACTGGAAAATTCTTTAAAAAACATCACAATAATACTAGTAATCTAAGAACAGGCTTTTAACCTGAAAATGGGCTTTTAAAAATGTTGTGCGGTTTCTCATGTGGATTCTTTTTTTCCCTTTTGTCTTTTTGGTGAATGGTTGAAATGGGTGTTTTTTCCTACTATGATATTACTCGAATAATTTCTGTTAGTATTGGTGTTCACTTACGTATTTTCTTTACTTTTCCTCAGGTGCTAGAAATGTTCATCTTGGTATTGCAGCAGTGTCATAAAGAAAATGAAGACAAATGGAAGAGGTTGTCCCGGCAAATAGCTGACATCATTCTCCCAATGCTTGCAAAACAACAGGTGGTTATATGATTGTTTTAATTCTGTAAACACCTTAAATAATTGCTGTAATGTATGTATCAGTAGTGGCTTTGAGTATTTGATTTTTCCCTTTTTTATATGAAGACAAATTTTCTTGAAATTGTGGTTGTCACAGTTGGAAAAAATAATTGCTGCAAGGTAAATTTAAGTCTTTGAAGTGATGAAGTTCATATTTAAATGCATGAAGTATATGCAGTATAATCGAGACTGTCTCCAGAGGAAGGTATTCTGTTTCTTTTTGATACATGATTATATCAGAACACTTACTAAATGTTGTGAAGATTGTCCCATCGAATGTCAGAATTATTTTTTTTTGTGGCTACAGTGGGTCTAATTGTAGCCCAGATTACTCAAAGCCCCATCCAACCTGGCCTTGAACACTTGCAGGGATGGGGCAGCCGTGCCTTCTCTGGGCAGCCTGTGCCTGGCCCCACCACCCTCACAGTAAAGAGTTTCTTCCTACTGTAAATCCATCCTCTTTCAGTGCAAAGCCATTCCCCTTTGTCCTGTCACTACCTGCCTGTGCAAAACGTCCCTCTCCAGTTCTCTTGTAGCCCCTTTAGGTACTGGAAGGTGCTGTTCAGCCTTCTCCAGGCTCTCCCAGCTGGTCTCCATAGCAGAGGTGCTCTAGCCCCAAATATTCTTTGCTCCATGATGACAGTTCCTCAGTCCTGTGAGGAGATCTTGTGGCTGGGGAGAGTGGGCAGGATCAGACAACAATTTTAGAGCAGAGCTAAAATGCTGACAGAGTGAAATTGCTGTTTTGTGTGACTACACATGATCATCTTCCACGTTATTTAAGCAGGATACAGTCATCTAGAATTTTAGTCCAGTTCTCTGCTTTTTGCAGTTGAATGTTTTATAATTTATCTAAAAAACTGTTCCAGTAAGCTGTCCTACCTCAGTTGCATTAATACCACTGTAGCTGTTCACTTTTCTGATGATTAGGTTTCTTTTTTCCTAGTTACCTGCTTAAGTTTAATCATGACCAGCATTGCAGTCTATAAATAAACCTGGTAGGATGTGCAGGGAGGAGAAAAGTCTCTACATTTTATGACAAGTCACTCTTCTGGTTTCATTTTCTGAATAAGGCCTATTTCTCCAAATAAAATATATGTGATATGCACATTGGATTTCATGACAGATTTTTGTCCATGTTCTCAAAACTCATGTCTAGGAAGGCCTGCAATGAAGCTTAAATTTGTCTTTCATAGTTTTTGGTTACTCTGAATTTTGTACTGTAAAGAATAGCTTTATTACACACAGGTAGTAAAGAAATGCTTAGGTTGTTATAGAAATGCTTAAAACATGGAGTGTTAGTTTTGTGTTGAAGTTGTCTTCAGTGGACAGTTAGAAATTAGTTTTGTGTTTTTCTTTTACAGATGCATATAGACTCTCATGATGCTTTGGGAGTATTGAACACTTTGTTTGAAATTTTGGCCCCTTCATCCCTTCGCCCTGTGGACATGCTTTTAAGGAGTATGTTTGTTACTCCTAAAACAATGGTAAGCTACTGTTTTCAAAGAAGAGAGAATCTGGTATTTTTCATGCTAAATAAAAGAGAACGGGTTTCTCTTTAATAATTTGCTAAGTGATGTTCAAGTACCAGCAGCAGAACTTGGGAACAAATTGGCCAGAACTAATGTGACTTACCAACTGGGAGCAGTTGATACAGGACTGTTCTACTTATGAATTACTTCCCTTCATTTTGTATGTTGAGGATCAGGAATGTAAAGGAAGGTACTGTTACAATAGAATAGAATACAATTTAATAGGTAAATTACATTTTTTTTATACCAGTATTAGTACTGCTTTTACAGCTGAGAGATTATTTACCAGTGAATATGAGCTTGACAGTTACCACATGAGTATCATTTAGTAAGATCTCAACTTAAAACTTTATTTCTGGTTTGCCCCATTCTCAAAAGAGTCTGATTTTTTACAAGTTAATAAAAATGCTGATTTTTTAATGCCTTTCTATGTTGTGTCATTGTCAACTTGAAAAGTATTCAGTCTTCTGTATTTCTATGTTTGTATTAGGCATCAGTGAGCACTGTCCAGCTGTGGATTTCTGGAATTTTAGCTATCCTTAGAGTTCTGATTTCACAGTCAACAGAAGACATTGTTCTATCCCGTATACAAGAGCTTTCCTTCTCACCATATTTGATTTCATGTCACGCAATCAACAGACTGAGATGTGGAGAAAACAGTGTGTCCACACCAGAGGATTGCACTGAGGTCAAACAGGTGAAATACCCACCTGAAGAGACATTTTCCAGGTACACTGTCTTTTGAATAACTTGGGGAGAGGTAGAGACTTCTGAGAAGATGTGGGAACCAGGACATCCTTCTGAATGTCCTGGGAAGATTTATATGTTACGAGAATTTAGGTAGAATGATAATTAGCATATCACAGGGTGAAAAAGTAGAATTTTGAGGTTTTATAGTGTGAGATCAGGGGACAAAGATGGAGGAAACAGGGTGTGTCCCTGAGCTGCTTCTTCATCTCTTGTTCTCCATCTTCTTCAGTGGTGTGGCACATTTTGGTTGGTCTAGAATAAAAGTACACTGTTCAATGAAGTTAATGGGTATTGGAGAGTTGTTGTAAATAAAGCATACGTGATTTTTAGTTTAAGAGCTAGCACCGTCCCAAAGGGCAGGGAGTCTGACACAATGTGGCCTGCAAGAAAGAACTGGGCAGGCCAGAGCCACAAATGTGAGATAACAAAGAATAAACAAATCCCTGACCAAGAGAACAGACGATCTCAACCCCTTCTTCAGACGCTGGGCTGGGAGAAATAGGAAGCCTTCACAGAGACAGAGACAAGTAAAGTCAGGTGAAAGCCAAGATCAGAAGCCCCAAAAACAAAACAAAACAACACAAAAAAAATTTTTATAATTTTATATTTATAAAACCTGACAAGAAATCACAAATACTTTGGGCAATATTTAACATGTATAAAACTTCTGTCTGAATGGAATCAAGTCTGTTAACAAGTTGATACGGGATAAGTATGTGTGGAGGAAGGAATATTGAGATGGACAGAGATGGAGAAGTTGAGCAGATTTTAGTAGGACTGTGAATTGTTCTGGTACCTCTTCTCAAGCCAAGTGAAGACCTAATAGAGCTGTTAAAATGGTTGACCCTGGACTCATTAAAATCAGGTACAGAAACTTCACTGCTTTCCTTCCTTTATGCGTAGGGACTGAATGATGAAACATCCCTCGAAGTGGAAGCCCAGGTTCTGTATTAGAAACTTGGCAACACTGGGATTCAAACCTATTGAGTTAGTCTTGCTCTTTTATTCTTTTTTTTAAGACCCAGCTTTGTCTAGTTGGCTTCCCACGTCAATGTCCTTGTGACAAACTTCAGGCAAAAGAAGTGGGGAGAGATGGCAGCAGTATTATGCTGACATAATGTTTGTCGTTAAGGCATTATGTTTTAGTGTGGTGGGAAGCATTTGAAATAGCTGTTTAAATAAATGATAACATTTTACTCAAGTAGAGAACTTCGTGTAGTAATAAAATGCTGTTTCATGTCATTCAGCTCAATCTGAGGGGGGTGGGTAGAGGGAAGAGGGTCTTCTAGACACCCATGTTTACCTTATGTCCAGCAGCAGTGATGTAAGTAATGGAGTAATGGTTATGGCCAGGAGCAAGGATGGCTTTCCCCAGATGCCCTCCTTTGGTGCATCTTTTGACACCAGACATAGTCCCAGCTGGAGGTTTGATAAAGAACCTGGGTAGTAGAGTGTGGATAGATGAGGTGAGGTAAACAGGTGAATTATTGTAACTTCCTGAATTACCCCTGCTCATCTTAGCTGTGCTAATTGTTACATACTGGTTTTGGTTTGGTTTAGCTCAATTGCTTTTAGCAAATCACTATAAAGACACCACAGCATTCTGAATATTTGTGTTGTAAGTGAGTTGGGCCAGCGTATGAATGGTACTGTGACTGTAGCTGATGAGAGATAATCTAGATTTAATATGTAATCATTGAAGTGATCATATAGAATCCTGCTTGGTTTAGGTTAACCTGTTCTGTAGCATTTCATTTAGTATTAGGATGAATGGACAAGAATTTCACTTTTTAGTTTTCAAACCAAAGTTTCATAGGCTAACTTAATTTTTTTCTGAAAGATTGATAGTTTTCTGTGTTTCTTTCAAGATTCTTACTACAACTGGTTGGCATTCTACTGGAAGATATTGTTACCAAGCAATTAAAAGTGGACATGAATGAGCAGCAACATACTTTCTACTGCCAGGAGCTGGGCACTCTGCTTATGTGCTTAATACATATCTTCAAATCAGGTAATACTTGAAATGTTGCCCATGTCATAGCATGCAGTGGTAGGGTGGTTTTTAAGTTACAAGACAACTCACCAATGCATTAAACTACTGAGACAGAATATGCAACTGCTGAAGATGTTATATCTTACTCCATGTAGAGAACTTAGCAAACATGGTGCTCATGCATTCAGAGCACATTTGCACATTTCTTCTGTCTTTGTGGAACAAAATGTAAGTAGTTCTTTATCTCTCCTTTTAATTGTCTAAAATCAAAATTTCTGTCCAAAAACCACAAAGCATTCCAAATTTGTAGCTGTATTTATCATGTTTTCTTTCAGTTTGGAGGTTGGTTGGTATGTCTAGAGTAAAATACTGAGTCACAGAACACTAGCTCAGACTCGTTACAAGGAAGGTTCCTGGGTTTTGCTATAATTAATAAATATATATAAAACAAACAAGCAAAAAAAACCCCAGCAAACCAAACAAAAAACTAACCAATCAAAACCAAAAAACCACCCTAGAAAAACCAGGAAAGGTAGCACTTTTCCAGCTAGCTGGTCTTGAGTTCCTTTCTTCAGGTTTGGAAATTTTCCCTTACGTTTCTTCTGTTGGATACGTCTTTGGTAACTCCTTAGTCCATAGCTCGATTCCTTAGTCTTATTTTCTGAATAGTGGTACTATCTTGCCTTTCTTTTATTCTTTCTTTGCTATGACTGCCCTTTTTGCCTTGTGATTTTCAGCTTGCAGCTGAAATGCAACCTTGGTTTACTCTTAGTTGTTTGCAGTTTAAAAGGTCTTGGCACAGGTTCCTGGTAGGGACCTTGGCTTCCTTGCAGACATGGGACAGGGAACTCTGCATTCTGCTGCCTTGGTCTGTAAAATGGGAGTTCTCCTAATTGAGGTGCAAAGATTCCAGGAGTGTGTGTGAAGAAGAACAAAATTAATCTTTGTTTCAGGTGTGCTTTAGGGCCCAGAACTCTGGACAGAGAGAGTGACAGTTCTCTTCTCATGTGCCTGTTACAATAATAATTTTAGTATTTTTATACTATTTTATTATATAAAATTATATAATAATAATAATAATAATAATATATAATAATAATAATAATAATAATAATAATAAT
The DNA here is from genome assembly GCA_032173965.1 of Sitta carolinensis. Classification (NCBI taxonomy): domain Eukaryota; kingdom Metazoa; phylum Chordata; class Aves; order Passeriformes; family Sittidae; genus Sitta; species Sitta carolinensis. The sequence goes on along the minus strand of CM063285.1, from coordinate 51,351,120 downwards.
AATATATTAATTATATATTTATTTATGTTTTGGAGAAATATTTGAATCAAATATTACAACAAATAACTTACACCAGGGTGTTTTGGCTTAAAGTGATTAAATGATGTCAGGCCAGGAGCAATGAAATCAGAAAATGAAGCTGGTGATTGAAACTAGGGCAGTGGGTTCTTCCATAGTGGGAACAGGGAATAATTGAAAGGAAGGCTCAGCTAAGTTCTACTGCTGTGACTGGCATCCAGAATGCACTGGGAGTCTTGCCAGAAATGATGTAGAAATTTTCATGCAAAATTAAAATTAAATATTAAAATACTAATGCGGCGCATTGGGATATGTTGATTGGATGATCTCTAGAAATTAATTTAATGTAAAACTACCAGTAACATCAGGTGTATTGTTACTGTTAGTACCTGTAGGGTGTAACAGTAAAAGAAAGGTTGCTCTGACACCTGGGCTGTATTTTCATGTCATAACGTATTTATTTAGGTTGAGGATTAACTAACTGCCTGAATTTGTAATACTTTTCTTTTGTTCAGTTAGAACCTCCATAATTATTTTCTCTTTAATTTATATTCTCCTAACTATGGGTGTAGCTTACAGTAATTTGTGTCTGGAAATATAGGCTGTGTTCTGTCATTTCTAACCACTGTTGTACTTGGATGTTTTGTCTTCTCACCAGTTTCAGTTTTTTCAAAATGTGAGCATTGCTGACTCCCGTGTTTCCAACTGTAGGAAGCTACTAGATTATAAGTGAACATTCTCGATGTGTTCCTTTGAAGTTAGAAATAAAAGGCATGGACAAAGTAGAAAGATGAGCATGCAGTGGCTTTTATGGCTGTAGAAGTCACTAGATGGTGTAGTTTCTGCAAATGCAGGGAGCTGGAATGGGGCTAGCACTGCTTTACTAATAAGTGGAACCAGAGATTTGAGACTCAGCTATTTTTCCCATTCTTTGCTATTTACATTGTGTATTTGTCAGTCCTGGGGGCAGCTTAAGTTGGTGCACATGGCTGTGGAATTTACAGCTTCTTTCTTCTGTATGTCTGGCAAGGAAAGCAAGCAACACTGCAGATGTCATTCCTTATTTTCATTAGCTCTTGGTTTCTAACTGACCCTGAAGAAACTTTTCTTTAACCCTGATCTTATAGAAACACAAAAAGTCCTATATCATTGGACAACTTTCCTTGTTTTCCCACCATTTTCTAATTTTTATCCCCCCAACCTTTGTTTTGGCATACAAACATAGAATCAGCAAATCAGAAAGCAAAATTCTAATTTTTTGCTGAGTGTTCCATTTTCAGGGTAATGGCAGAAATACCTAATTTTTTGCACTTTAGAAATTGGATGAAAGAGAATAAATTCAGTTTCAACTAAATGTGTTTGGAAAGCCATCCTCTGAAGTAGGATACTTGTAGGTGTTCTTCCTTAGCAGGCAGAGTAGTAGTTACCTCACAGTTCTTAAGTAGAATACCTGTGTTTTAATTTATATACAGACAAACTAACCCTGGTCCACAGGTGACAGTTTTGAGTTTAATGAAGGTTTTCATGTATCAGAATAATGAGAATTGTCATGAAACCTATCTAAACATTATTTATTGAGTCTTAGAGCTGGTAATTTCTAGTTTACACACTGCCCTTGGGTAGACTTCACTTGCCTTAAATTTGTAAAACTGCTTAGAATTTACCTTTCTTGCAGGAATTCTACCCCGAATGATTTTAAAACTTCAGAATTCAGACTAGAGTTTTGTTACTCTAAGATGATTTTGTTGTTTTCAGGGATGTTCAGAAGAATCACAGCTGCAGCCACCAGACTTTTTACAGGAGATGGATCTGATGGTAGTTTCTATACACTTGAAAGTCTGAGTGACCTTGTTCAGTCCATGATTCCCACTCATCCTTCTTTAGTTCTCCTCTGGTGTCACATCTTGCTTCTGGTCAATTATACCAACTATAACTGGTGGTCAGAAGTGCATCAAACTCCAAAGTAAGTTTTGGTTTTGTTTTTCCCTGGTAGTGTGTTTCATATAATTATATTTTCTAAAATCATATTAAAACAATCCAGCTGCTTTCTGCCAAGCCTGTCAGCCCATTGAATGGTGCTGTTTGGATTATGGAATGTAGTTCTGCATTTACTTTTTGTGTGTACATATCGTCTGTTCCAAACTAAGGAGATGTGTCCTGCACTCAGTTGCTGCTCAGAAGAACTGCCAGGTAATCTCTCCACTTCTTAGGCAAGAAAACTCCATCTGTGTGCTACTTTTTATTAAAACTGTGGAAATAACTATAGCAAAATACTCAGTGTTTCATATTTATATGGAGACCTCAATATTTCACTTTCTAGGAAATAACCAGCCAGTGGAGATGATGGGACACTGTTGTGTTTGTGAGAATACAATCTGGTCATATGACTACAACTGTAGCTACAGGATTATCTGTTCTCAGTGGGTCTGTTGCTAAATGCTGTCAAAAAATGTAGCACCATGATGGTTCACGAGCACTGTAATAACCTCACATAATACTAGTTGTCTGAAATTCGGAGATTGGTTCCAAAGTGAGTATTCCCTTGGTCTGCAGTTAGTTTATCCCACCTGTCAGGCATTGGAATGGTTTGTCCTCAGTGGATAAGGAACCTCCTGTGAGGGTGGGTATTCCTCTGCATTAATTGTAAAGGGAGGTGAACAAATGACTTGAGAGACATTTTGGTGCTTGTGCAGTGAGTGTTGGGCAGTCTCCTCTTGCTCTACAGCTGAAGTGCGTCGGTACTTTCTGAAATTTGAGATTCTTGCTTCAGTTCAACCTTACATATTGAAAATATATTATTCTAATTTGTGGAAATATGGAATTACCAGGATTATGAGCAAAGGAGGGTGACTACTCAGGCATTGGAAAAGGTTGTCTAGGGAAGTGCGGAATCATCCATCCCTGGAGTGTTGAAAAGGTGTGGATGTGGCGCTTCAGTGTATGGCTTAGTGGTGAGCCATGATGTGGTTCAAGGTTGGATTTGATGATCTTACAAGCAAATTTGATGATTCTATGAACTAAAATAGAAGTATTTTTGAAATTTTTATCTACCAGTATCAGCTCTCTTCTGGGATGGGCATCACTTTTAATCTGACACTAGACTAAGTGCTCAAGAAAACTGGTTTTGTTTGAGAAGAAAATACAGTAGTAAGTTCCATTGTCCTACCAGAGGTACAACAGCCTGTGTTTTTCTTTTAAATAACTCATTTAGTTCTTTAGACTGTCTGAAGAAGTAATAAGCAATACTGCAATTGTTAAAAAATAAAGATCTGATGGAAAGCAAAGTGTCTGCTTCAAGGAAGTGTAATGTTTGAATGACGTTTACAGGGAAAGACATGTCACGTAAGGACGTTGGTAGGATACTCCAAGCACTTTGGTTGTTCATGTTTCAGTAGCCATACTAAGAAAATAGATATGACATAAAATGTTCTTTTTGCAGGCGACACAGCCTTTCTACTACTAAATTGCTTAGCCCTCATGTATCTGGAGACTGTGATGAATCTGACTTGGAATCTAAGCGTGGCATGTGCAATCGTGAGATAGTGAGAAGAGGAGCACTCATTCTCTTTTGTGACTACGTTGTAAGTTTTGAATTTTGACTTTTATAACTACAGTTTGAGTTATTTTATGATGCTGACAGTCATTACTGATATGTGTTTACTGTAAAGTGAAGTGTATTAAGTGAAGAATGAAGATCTGTGAAACTAGTTATTTTATTTTCAGATGGTGCTTCTGTAAGCTTAGATATTACCTCATTTGGCATTGTTTTCTGTTCTGAACTGAGAGTTCTCTTGACTTGTAAAGTTCACCTGGTGAGCAATAGAATTACCTTTTATTACATCTCTGACTTGTGAGGTGCTTGGAGCACTCTAAGTAGTTCCAGATTTCCCAACATCAGTAGCAGTGCACAGTGTCCAGGAGACAACAAAGTTCCATCCTACACAGTAAGAAAAGAGATTTTACATTAACATTTAAACTTCCATTTTGGTTCTTCAGTGAGAACAATTTCTGTTGCTTTGGCCTTTTGCTGCCTCAATGTTAGAGTTTTAGTTCATGGAGAAGTTCTGAAGTGAATCTTCAGTAGTAGGAGGAGGAGGTATTGCACTTGGCCTTGCACCTCAGATCAGGTTTGAGGTAAGGAAACTGCATTCCTTTCAGGTTCAACTGAACAGAAAGCTATGTTTAGGAAACACTTCAAGCATTAATGGACACTTGCTAAGTCAGATTAAAGGTCACCCAAACTAAAATCCTCCAAAACCTCTTTACTGAGGTACTGTACAAGCTCTCAGCATTGCCTGGTTAACTCAACAGATATTTTCGTGTTGCATTCCACTGCTTGTCGATATACACGAGTCTTTAGAGGTTTGACATTAATTATTGACAGATCTCTTTGGATTTGGTTTCCAGAAATTTTTCATTTTGTGTTAAAGGCCAGTAGTAATAAGAAATCTTTAAGAAACCTAAATGAAAATCACATTTTACAAGACAACTCTGTGTGCATGTTTATTTCAAACGCTACTTCATTAAAAGCAGCATCTTTGAATCAGCCTTCTCAATTTACTTGTTTCTAACCTGTTCTTTAGTGTTCTTGGAAAAATAAGTTGCACGTTCATGGTAAATATCTTAATCTGTAACTAGAGCAAAACATTTGGAAAATTTGGCATGTAAAAATAATGATGATGGTATTAAGATATAGTCAGTCTATGCCATTATTTCAAAGTAGCTACCAGAATATATGAGAAGCTTCATGTTGTGTCATGTTTAGTAATTAAAATCTGAACATTGGTGTTACTGCAATCAGATTTTAATTTTTTCCCATTAGTGTCAAAACCTACATGATTCAGAACACCTGACCTGGCTTATTGTTAATCATGTTCAAGACTTGATTAATCTGTCCCATGAGCCTCCAGTACAAGATTTTATCAGTGCTGTTCACAGGAATTCAGCAGCCAGTGGTCTCTTCATCCAGGCCATTCAGTCACGGTGTGAGAATCTCACAGCTGTAAGTTTAACTTTTTGACTTCTTGTAAAGAATAATGTCACTTAATGTCAGCATAAGTTTAACTGATAAGTATGCAAAGTTTGACATTTCTGGGTCATTTATCAACTCCTAATTTTATTTTTAAAGTCACTTACTTGAAAATGCAAGCAGCAAACCTTGTATTAGCAACTTCAGTATTAGATGTGTTCCAGTCCATCAAATCTATGAATTCAAGTGGAGATGGTTAAGCTGCTTTTTTTCCTCCATGGATATTATCCCACATAATCAATATCTGATGGGTAAATTAAGACTGTAACTTTTACCTTTGGTATCAGTGCCTTAGTAGTATAAATGGCAAACTAACTACAGAGGCAGAAGTAGGAACTAGTCCATCTTCATGGGCCCTGGCAATATGAAAATGATTGGTGAGCTCATGCCTTCCCCATTGATCTGTTCCAAAAGTTGTAGCCACTTGGTGAGGGAAAATCACCAACAAATTCCGGGTATTATTTCTGTTGATTAATTCAGTTTTCAAATTAAAAGGATGGATGATGTTTTATAGGGATGTAAGGTTGTATGTATCTCCCTTAATCATGGGAAATGTTGTTTGCTGGCCTTTCTCTAGAGATAATTGTGGGATATAATTATGATTAATGTTATAATAATCTAGAGATAATTGTGCCACTTGCATCCTGAGTAGCTTTAGTGCTGTTTTCTATCTTCATTGTCTCTGTGCACTTCTAGGGCAACTTTAAAATTGCATGATATTAATCTGGGCTTCGGTAGCTGAGAATCAGCAGAATTAACTAAACTGAATATGTTTTAATGGAAGATGGAGTCACTGTGAAATACTTAGTGATTATCAGGAAAGACAGTAAATGAAAATGGTATTAACAGACTGCTCTAAACCAAGATTGGTTTCATGAGTCAAACTAGTTTGTCTTTTTGTTTCTCCCTTTAGAATATTAGTGCTGAATAGGTGCTCATACTTAAAAAAATAAGAGAAATTAAAAAATTTATTTGCACCCCCTTTTGATCCTGAGTTGCTATTGCTGTTTCTCAACATATGCTCAGAAAATGCCCAAGGATTGTCTAGATTTCTGTACTGTCATGTGTCTTGACTATGCACATGTCACTTCCTTCTTCTCAAAGCTTTTTGCAATTTCACTTAAATCTGTAGCTTTTTTTCCCCTAAAAGTTTTGTTCCCTACGTTTTGTTTACTCTTGTAAGAGTAAACTTTTACACTTACACATCAAACAACTTAGTGTTCATATTAATTAAATAATCTAGTAACTCCTTCACACAGAGATGATTATATTGATCAGGTCTGCTATAGTTTTTTTCTGAGTGTCTTACCCTTTAGCTTTAAGATCTTTCTATTCCAAATGGATTGTAATTTTTTTTGTCTGTTTCTCTGTTTCGTGCTGTTTTAACATCTAGCCCACAACCCTGAAGAAGACCTTGCAGTGCTTGGAGGGCATCCACCTGAGCCAGTCTGGGGCTGTGCTGACGCTGTACGTGGACAAGCTGCTGTGCACTCCCTTCCGCGTGCTGGCGCGCATGGTGGACACGCTGGCCTGCCGCCGCGTGGAGATGCTGCTGGCAGCAACTCTGCAGGTACAGAGCAACCCGGGCCTGGCAGGCACCCTGGGCACCTCCACTCTTAGCAAGAGCAGTGCTTTAGAGGACCTCAAAATAGGATTAAGTGATTCGTTTGGTAAATTGTTTAGTATATAGTTATGTGAATGTTTACTTTATCTCACTTTATCTGTTTGTAATTTCATTACTCTGGTAAAATTTTGGGGGATTTTACCTGTCCTGTAATATTCTTGTGATTCTTTCATATAGAACAGCATTGCTCAGTTACCAGTTGAAGAACTGGATAGAATTCAGGAGTACCTTCAAAACAGTGGATTAGCAGCAAGGTAAATAATACCAATAATACCAGTAATAATACCAATAATACCATTAAAATGTCAAACTAAGTCATGTTCCAATACAAATTGTATTAACCCTGTTTTCCCACATTTTGGCTTTTTTCCTAGAGGTCGGATAATGGGTTGTTTTTGGGAGTAAACAAGGAGTAAAGCTTCTCACAAGATGTTGGCATGTTCTGACCCAAGGAGCAGTTGTGTTGGCTTTGTTGAATTTGTACTAAGAACTACTTAAGAACTAAAGCAAGCTCTAGAGGGCTGCATCAAATTCTCCTTCCTGCATCCCACTCAGTATTTGAGAGACAGCAGCTGCAAATTAATTTCTTGACAAAATCTGTTTTACTAAAGCAAACTTTATTTTCCTCAAACTTGCAAAATATTGTCAGTTCAAGCTAAGTGGGCTTGTGGGTTTTTTTAATTTTGTTTTTTCTCCCAGACAACTGTTTAAAGTTTTAACTGTTTAGTCTCCTGGCTGCTTAAACTGCTGGTATAAAAAGGAGCAAATTACTCATTTTTTGAGAAAATTCTATTTGATGTTGGAAAGGTCCTTATTTACTCCTCTGGTCGTTGCTGTTTAAGGTTAATATCCATTGACTGAAATAAGTAAGGGAAAGAGCCTAAAATATGAGACTGCAGTAGATCAATAGTAATGTGCCCACATAGGTAATGTTCTATTTAACTTTTTTTAAAAACAAGTACAAGTTCTTGATAGTAGTAGTGGATTTAAAAAAACCCACTAAACAAAAGAAAACCCACCCAAAAACTGGTTTACTGACATAAATCCAGAAACTGGAGATTTTAGTGTAGTGAGGGATCATTTTTAAAAAACAGAAGTATAGTTTTAGTGGAGTTTTGATTAGCATGTGTTAAAATGTATTTTTTTAGAGTCAAATAATCTGTACACTATCTTCATTTCTTCTTACTCATTAAGAGATTAGCTGGATAAAGAAAGTTGTATTTTTAGCTTAAGTATATCACAAATTTTAACACTGAATTAAATTGAAATCTTTATTTGTTGGTGGTGCTGAGTTGATTAATTTTGACCTCTGATACCTGAAGAAAGTTTGCATCATACGACTGCAGGTGTCTAACAAAAAAACTCAAGACCTTACTGCTTTTCTGTCCTGGGACTGGAATTGAGTCACTGGATGTCTCTATTTTTAAATTATTTACAAAACTAAATAGCCCTGTGCTGATGTTTTCTTCTGTTTTCAGACACCAAAGACTCTACTCGCTCTTGGATAGGTTTCGTCTTATGGTAGCACCAGACACAAGCAGTCCTTCACCTCTGGTTACCTCACACCCTCTAGATGGAGAAGACCAACCAGCTTTAGAGAATGTAGTTCTAGACAAAGTAAGATTATGTTTAGAAATATCACTAAAAGTGCCTTGGCTATCGACAGGCTTTATTATTTACAGAATATTTAAATGCAGCTTATTTTTACTATGCAGTTAATGCTCCTAGGATTGTCATATTGTATCTCAAATATAGATCAGTGATTAATTTCATGTGTGTTGGCTGAGGGTTGAACTTAGGATGGATAATTAGCACAAACATAGATGTTTGTTATATTGACAGTGCTAGGAAAAATTTACCAAGTTTGGTTTCTTTGCTCAGCTTTACTGGAAAGATTTATATACAGTTCAGTAGAGACAGATAAATAATCTTGTTTTCTTGATGTGCTTTACTACAGTTACTAGTTTTATTCATTTGCTGAAAGTTGTTGGCTGTCTCTTGGAGATTAAACATTGCTTGTTCAGTTTTTCCTTCTCAGCTTTATATTGCATTCAGAGAACAATCAAGAATACTGAACTGTTTCTTTCTTTCATGATCTTAGACGTGTTTATTTCCAAGTGAAGTGCAAGGCTAAGAGTGTCTTCCTTTTTACTAGTTTGTGCCATGGTTCAAATAATTTCTCCTTTTTATCCCTTCATGTTCTACAGTGATTCATAGTAATAGGAAACTTATGTACTGAGATGGCAAAAATTATTTGATTAGCTGAGAGTTTGGATGAGTCTGAGCAGTCATTGGCTAGGGGTTGTTGAGACCTACTTGGACAGCAGGAGAAAATGCTGTGCCCAGAAACCATTTACCCATAGCTTTGTCTTTAAATTACCCCAAAAATCTCCTTTGTCTGTCACTGTAAATTCTAAACAAAAGTAGTTTTTATATTCTTCCCCCCAACTTCTGCATGGTTCACAGAATCATAGGATATCTTACATTGGAGGGGACTCATAAGGATCAACGAGTCCAACTCCCTGCTTCTCACAGGGCTACCTAAAAATAAATCCTATGACTAATAGCATTGTCTAGATGCTCCTTGAACTCTGACAGGTTTAGTTGTGTTCTAATTAATTAATGTCAGCAAATTTATTTGAATCTTTGATTATTCATATATATTTATATATATACAATATATTTCTCATATTTATAATGATTTATATTGATTGTGTTTATTTCAATATTTATTTTTATTATCTATATATTTTTTTACTAATTGAAGAGTTTTCTTCAATAGTATTGTTTTTTCTGTTATTACTGTATATTTGTGTGAGTAGTGAGTATTCCCTGCTTTTTTTCTGGATAGTCTGCTCAGCTTTAGGATCCTGATACAAGTACCTGCACTATATATATTAAGATTCATTTTTTCTCATTTCCTGTCCAGGCTTTATGGAAATAGACAAAGTTGTCACTGCACATCCATTGATCCAGTTTAAGATGTTCCATTTCCATTCACCAGTTGTTTGTTCTGCTTTGCTTTTTAATTTGAGGTTTTGGGGGGTTTTTTCTATTAATGTAGCCTACAGATGTCTTAGACATTCAGTGCTAGTGAGCAGTTCTCCCTCTGCCTCCCATATACTGTGTTGTTTTCTGAAAACAAGTATGTAATAAATGTCCTTTTTTGATCGTTAAAGGACTGGTATGTGTCACTAGTGCGGTCACAGTGTTACATCAAGTCTGACTCAGCACTGCTAGAAGGAGCAGAGCTGGTAAATAGGATTCCTCAGCCTGATCTGAACTCCTTCATGACCAGCAAGGTAACTTCTTTGTCAGAGGATGAAGATGGAATTAGTTCAAGTGTTCCTATTTGGTAATACTAATAGATTACATTTTGAAGTGTTTACCTTCTTAAATGTAAACACTTCAAATTTGTATAGTATTGATACTGATAGTAAATAATGATAATACTAATCACTTAATTGTAGAAATTAAATAGTAGATATTTGTGTAAAACAGTGGGTACCTGCCTCTAGCACTGTTGCTAATAATAACATACTAGTAGTACAGGTTGAGTAGATAGAGTGGAAGAAAAGGCTTCTTTATGTATTGCAATCAGAATAATCCAATGTTACCACATTCCATAATCTTATTTTCCCATACAGTCTCTTCCAAGGCCAGCTGTTTCTGTAACCTCTTCAATATCCCTGCTGGATGACTTGCAGTAAGCCAGTAACAGGCCACAGACAGTGAATCTGGCCAAAGAGCAACTTGTATCTAAGAATGTCTTCTGCTCAGATTCTGTTTCTACAAAGATACTTGTTTGTTTGAAAACTTACTACTTGAAGATTCCGTGTATATATGTCATCCTTAAGCTTTATTCACACATTATCCTGAAAATTCGGAATAAGCATATTGATTTTTCTTTCCAGTATAGTACTGGTTGGAATTTAAATTTGTAGCCAATGTGGGCTAAACCATATTGCTACACCACAGTAGAGCAGAGGTGCTAATAAGCTAGTTAATCAATAAACTGTAAATTTACCACCACATTAGTTTGTTAGAATAATACCACCAGATACTTAGTTTCACTGTAAAAACAATTTCTTCTTATTTCCTATTTGATTTCAGGAATTCAACCTAAGCTTGCTAGCACCTTGTTTAAGCCTTGGCATGGATGAGATCTCAAGGGACCAGAAGAGCAGCCTCTTTGAGACAGCTCGGAGGGTAACTCTGGATCGTGTGTCTTCTGCTGTACAAAACCTTCCAGCCAACCACCAGGTTTTTCAGCCACTATTGCCAACTGAGCCATCAACCTACTGGAAAAAACTAAGCGATGTCTTTGGTAATAGAAATAATGGTCTTTTAAAGTTTATTCTCTCCTCTGCAAAGATACTATTCAGATGTCTTGTGAATACATGAACTTACTATTTTAAAAAAAGTCAAGATACCTGGCATAAAAGTGCTTATGAAATAGTTCTGAAAAACATTTATTGAATGGAAAAAAATGGAAACTGCTAGATTTCATCCAGTCTTATTTTATAGGAGATGAGGTGATGTATCAGTCTATGATGACACTTTGTCGTGCACTGGCTCAGTATTTGTTGTTACTCACAAAACTACCAGCTGGTCTCCGTGTTCCTCCTGACAAAGAGGATGATATCCTGAAATTCGTAGTGATGTCAGTAGAGGTAAGAAACCAGACCATAATTGAAGATACGTTGCAATATTGGGAGAGGGAGCAACTCTATCTTAAACTGATCACCACTGAATAATTTTTGATTGAGGCAATTCTTTTGTCTTAACTGTGGAAATTTCTTCAGTGTTTTTTTGTGTTTGACCTGTGCTAGTAAATCAGATTTGGGCTGTGGGACAAGGACAGCTTTAATCAAGGGGAGGTTGATTGATGGAATGTTGCTGGCATTTCAGAGAACAGGTCCTGCACTGACTTTTGGGACACTTAATAAACAGCATATAAATGACATTTTCTTGTACTTGACATAAATAGAGTTTTCTTAGGAAACAAACCAATACTATTTGCTACTAAAACTTTACATTTTGCTGAGTTAAAAAAAAAAGTCACCCTTGGTTAGAACTCGTTCTGTTGTGAGAATTTGCTGTTAATGGGAAGTTTCTCTTCTTGTACAGGCATTATCATGGCATTTAGTGCATGACCAGATTCCATTAAGTGTACATCTTCAAGCTGGTCTGGATTGTTGCTGTCTGACACTACAGCAGCCTAGTCTCTGGAATTTGCTGTCTTCTGCATCTCATGTGACATATGCTTGCTCCTTAATTAACTGCATTAGATTTATCATAGAAGCAGGTGAGTACAATTTGATCAGCTAGGAGAAAAATTTTGTTAATAGATTGCCAGTCATTATTGATCAAATGCTGCATGTCTGGGATATTTTCTTTGAGTCCTTATTAATTATTTGCTTGACAAATTTAGGTTTTACTACTTTAATTTTCTGTTTAAAATTTAGTGTTTACTTTTGATCTTGGTAAATGCCTTGGATATGTCAAGCATTTGACTGCTGTGTGGTGTTAATCAGAAAATAGGTAATAGCTCTATTATTCAAATATTTTTCTCAATTTCAGTTGCTGTGGAACCTGGTAATCAACTTCTGAGTCCTGAAAGAAAGAAGAATACTTCAAAACCTTTAAGTGAGGGGGAAATTGATTCCAATGGACAAAGTAAGTAAACAGTGAATTTTGCTTCTGCCCTAAACTTTCACTGAAGAAGTATTTTTAGGTACCCTTTCCATTACTATTATTTTTAATAATTGAAGCTCATCTGAGACTTTATTTGTATTTGGTAAATGTCTATTAAATATAAGTTGCCATATTTTTGACATGTATAGTTGTTTTTTTCTTGAAAGTTATACATTAATGCAGATTTTTCTTCTGGGGGATTATGTTGGCTGTGCAGCATGCTACAGACTGAGCATTTTAAAGTGTGGGATTTTAAAGTTTTTAAATGTCTTTGTATGTGTCCTTATTGTGGTTTTGTCCTTTTTAATTAACATACTCTTTTGTTAAGAATTTTTTTATTTTCTGTCTTTTAAGATTATTTAACTTTTGAGTGGATTCATAAAACTGAATTTCTTTCTCTCTCCAAAAAGAAACAAAACACATTATTGCAGCATGTGAAATGATAGCTGAAATGGTGGAATGCTTACAGACTGTCTTGTCACTGGGGCACAAAAGAAACAGCAGCATCCCTGCATTTCTTACTCCTGTCCTCAAGAACATCATCATCAGTTTAGCAAGGCTGCCTCTAGTGAACAGCTACACCAGAGTACCTCCCTTGGTATGTTTATTATGCTTTGCTTTCAGGACTTTAAAAGTTAATGGAAAACCTTGAAAACCAAACATGGTGCTGCATCTTAAGTTCTGCAATAGCAGGACTTCAACCTTAAGCTGTTTTGATCAATCAGTTTTTCTTTTTGAACACTGAGTAACAACATGTGCAAAGCTATTTCTCTGTTTCTCAGTGCTCTGTTTTTGAGGGGATGTCAAAACATAATCTTTTTGATTGAAACTTTTTTGCCCACTTTCTGATGTATGTGTGCTTTTTAAGGCATCAGTAGTATGTGAAACTGTCTTCCTTGAATTCTGTTTCAGCATCATTTCTGCACAATCTTTAAACTAAAATATATGACAGGAACTTACTTGCTCCTATTTCTAGACTTGGACCATAAAACTGGATAATTAATTTGCAGTGGGAAGTATGATGGAAAAAGCCCTAAAATAAGAAATATGGTGTACAGTGTATATAAGTTTTGTTAGATGTTCCATCTTCCTTTTGAGTATTTTTCTATTTGGGGAACTACTTTTATTTACTTTAGTTTACTGATATCTCGTTGCATTTGAATGGTGCCTGTATATTTAGAGTTGTAATATAAATACTATATCTGGTTTGGATAATTAAACTTTCATTATACTTCTTTAGGTCTGGAAATTAGGCTGGTCACCAAAGCCTTTAGGTGACTTCGGCACAGTTTTTCCTGAAATCCCAGTAGAATTTCTTCAAGAAAAGGAAATCTTTAAAGAGTTCATCTATCGCATTAATACCCTTGGTATGTACAAAATTAAATGAATACACTTGGTTCTTGTTGGGCATTTTCCTGTGTTTTGAAATTACTGAATAACTGTATCTGAAACTGTTTGCTTACTTTTGTTGCTTTATGTGGAAGACAGATAATATTTCGGAGCAGGTTAGAAATTGTGATGCAGTAGTTCTTACATTTTGTTCAATGAAGACAATAAATTATAGAAATAAAGCCAAAAGCCATTCCAACTTAGGGAGATTTCACTGTGCTCTTGCAGAATCACCACTTGTTTTCTTGTTTCAAGCATACGCTTGACAGCATGTTCAAGAATATTTGGCTTCCCCCCCACTTTTTTCTCTTAATGCATAGTATAAAGTCCTGTGGTAAGATAGCTCTGTAATCTACCTTCAGCTCAGACATCAGATCTTTGGGTTGGACTAGAAAAGAATCCTTGCAACCCAAACCATTCTCTGAATGCATTTAGCTCATTGTTTCCAGTTCTCTCCACCTTCTTGGAGCTGAAGGAGAGAAGCTGCAGTGTTGTTCTCTGCCATTCCCATCCACACCTGGTAGATCACAGAATCACAGAATAAGCTGAATTGTAAGGAACCCACAAGGGTCATTGAATCCCAGCTCCTGGCCCTGCACAGCACCATCCCCAGCACCATGGACCTGAGAGTATTGTCCAAATGCTTAGTAAAATCTGTCAGTCTTGGTGCTTTGACCACTTCCCTGGGGAGCCTGTTCCATTACAAAAAATGCCAAAATGGAAGTGGTATGAAACTAAATCTGTGGAAGCAATGTACCTTTTCTTAATGCTGTTTCTTATTTATAACTTTGTATTGAGACATAAATGGGTATCTCTGAGTGTTTCCATAGGATGGATCAGCCGTACTCAGTTTGAAGAGACTTGGGCTACTTTGCTTGGTGTGCTCGTAACTCAGCCCATTGTAATGGACCAAGAGGAGAACCAGCAAGAGGTAATGTCATTCACTGTATTTTTTAAATAAAATTTTACTTAAGGCAAGAAGTGTTTCTACTGATAAAATTGTAAAACAAAAAGAAATGACTAACACTAAGGAATTTTTTTCAATTTTGTATTTCATTTTTCTCTCACCCTGGTGAGATCAGACACATCCATCTTCTGGCTTAGAGCCTCTGCAAGCATGCAAATAGTGAGGAAAAAAATTAATGAAGCTGTTTCAACTCTTTATTAGTACATCACTCAACACATATTCACATATTTTAATTTTTTTTTTTTTTTTGTAAGATTCCTGACTAGAAGTTAATCAACCTGAAGATGCATGTTCATGTGTCTTGCTCCCACTTGTAGACTGTATATTGGATATCTGGGCTTCTAGCTTAGGTAAATGTTCAGAATTCAGTGGAGAGCATCTGGGGATCAGAGCTGAAGAAATTCATAGCAGAATTTCTGTCTGGTTTATGTACTAAAATATATATATATTTATATACCACTTTCTATACCAAATATTTCTGTCCAAAGAACAGCAACAAAATTGGGGCTGGGGCTGAGGGAGCTGAGGGTGTTTAGTCTCAGGAAGAGGAGGCTCAGGGGAATCCTCATCACTCTCCACAACTTCCTGAAAGGAGAGTGTAGCCAGGTGGGGATCAGTCTCGTCTGCCATCTCTCAAGTGAATTCCTTAAGTTGCACCAGGGGAGGTTCAGATTGGCTGTTAGGAAAAGAATTTTCACTGAAAGAGGGATTGGGCCTTGGAATAAGTTTCCACCACCAGGGAGGTGGTGGAATCACTGTTTTTGAAAGTGTTCAGTAGGGGTCTGGATGTGGCATTTAGGGACATGGTCCAGGGGTGATTATGGTGGAGCTGCATCAGTGGTTCTACTGGATGGTCTCTGAAGGTCTCTAATAGCCTTGATGATTATGTGAAAACTCAAGTTGAGAGTGAACTTGGCTATCATGAAAGAGATTCTCCCTCTTCAGCTGTCTTAACCTGCTAGCAAACTGATTTTACTAGGTTCTAATTCTTTGAACTGAAAGGTTATTTTCCTAGGCTTGTTCATGATCCGGATGGTAGGTGCAGAGTCTAAAGCAGTTTGAAAAATTCAGAGGAGAAACTGTAGATCCTGAGTAGCAGACAAAGGGGTTTGCTTCCCTTGCTTCCTAGGTGTCAGACTGCAAAAAGAAATAAGGAATCATCATCTCGCTTCCCTGGGTTTGCATTTTCTATTAGTTATACAGGTTTGGATGCCTTGACTTAATCGTTTTCTTCATAATGGCCATGTTGGGTCAGACTTAGGGCAACCTAGCTATTGGCTGTTCCTCATTTGTCATGTAGGGAGTATTTGTGGAACAAGAAAAATATCGCTTCCTTGTTCTCCAAGCAGACCAGTATGTTCAAAATTGCAAACATTTTAGGCACTGTTGTAAATTTCAGTATGTTAATATTTTCTGAAATAAAATTTTTTGAAAGTTGAACATTTGTTACCATCTTACATCTTCTGAAAAGGTTCAGGCACTTTTGTGGTCTGATGCTTTCTTTCAACAAGTAAATAACGGGTAGCTGCAAAGAAAGAAGCTAAACACTTAAAATAGTTCCAAAATGGACATCTTTTGGTTTTAATGCTGTTGGGACAAGAGAGGATGCATGCAGAGTGACTGATGTGAAGGAAGGATGTGTTGCTGCTGCAGTCAGTGCTTTGTGTGCATTGTTTATGTCACAGAGATTTCTGGGATGGGAAGAAGAGTAGGTGTCAGGCTTAATGACAATAATTTAGTGAAACCTGACAAACTCATATTTAGAGCTTTTGGGATTTTTTTTTTTTTTAACAATTCACATTACAGTGAGTTCATTTTACAGGAGGACACGGAGAGGACCCAAATCAATGTTCTTGCAGTACAAGCCATAACCTCCCTGGTGCTGAGTGCAATGACCATACCTGTTGCAGGCAATCCAGCAGTTAGCTGTTTGGAGCAGCAGCCCCGCAACAAAGCTTTAAAGGCTCTGGACACCAGGTATTTGTTTTCGCTTGTTCTCAAATGCATAAAACTTGTGGTTAATACATAATGACAGCTGCTTAGTCTAGCTGTAGCAAAAATATGTGTAGACTGTATTTTCTAACTAAAGAGTATATATGGATGGATCTATTTACATAGAAGTTGCATGAACTTAGCATTGTGAACCTGACGACTTTAAAGATTATCTGAAAAAGGTGGCATCTTAATAAAATCTAGTAAACAGCATGCAGAATATATTTTTCAACATTCTAATTTCTCTGATAACTGAAAATAAGCATAGACACATAACATTAAAGAGTAATGCAACAGGATTGCACGAAACTGTTTCCTGTAAAGGAAAAATCTGCCAAAAATTATTTCTCTCGGCTTTTAGGTTTGGGAGGAAGCTAAGTGTTATCAGGGGAATTGTTGAACAGGAAATTCAGGCAATGGTGTCTAAGAGAGATAATATTGCTACTCATCACTTATACCAAGCTTGGGACCCTGTTCCATCACTTTCTCCTGCTACTACAGGTAAGTGCTTCTTTGTGGGGGTGAAGGGGAGAGTGAATTTCTTTTGCATTTAAAAGGTGGAAAAGGTACTCTCAGAAAAATTTGAAATCCACTTTGCAGGAGATGAAGCCATTTTCATGTGTGCTTTGTTATGCAGTTTTTAAAATTTCATCTTGTGTTTCATTACAGGTGCTCTTATCAGCCATGAAAAACTCTTACTGCAGATCAATACTGAACGAGAAATAGGAGATATGGATTATAAACTGGGACAGGTTTGTTAAAAGCTCAGCTTTATTTTTATTACATTTCTTACAGTTCTGAAAAATTAGTTACGAAGCATTGCTTGCCATCAAATAGAAACTAAAACTCTGAGTGATACAGGGTAGGTCATAACTGGGTGTCTCCTCTGCCAGAAGACTGTATGTTTCCTGTCATTTAAATGGAAAATACATTTGGCTTCTAAGATTTTTCTAGGCTGACTTTGGAGGTGTTAAATGCACTTCTTTGCTATTTTTCTCTTTTGTGTGTGTTGCAAGGTCTCTATACACTCCATATGGTTAGGAAATAATATCACTCCCTTGAGAGAAGAAGAGTGGGGTGAGGATGAAGAAGATGAGAATGATGTTCCTGCTCCTTCCTCACCACCAACCTCTCCTATCAACACCAGGTATCTTATTTTTTTGTCTCTTCTCTCTTTTGAGTCATAGATAAGGTTTTATTTCTTCATTTTGAGTTCAATAAGCTGGGATTATAAATGGGATGCTGGTAAATAACTGTGTTATTTCAAATCAAGCATTTTAGCAAGGCTTAAGAATTGCTCTTTTAACACTTGTTTATTGCTCCTTGCAGGAAACATCGGGCTGGTGTAGATATCCATTCTTGCTCTCAGTTCTTGCTTGAACTGTACAGTCAGTGGATATTGCCATCCAACCCCAGCAAGAGGACACCAGTCATTTTGATCAGTGAAGTGGTGCGCTCGGTAAGTCTGAATTATCATTCAGAGTCATAATTCATAATTGAGTATATGTTACCAAATGTTCAGAGCAAGCAGCATTTATAAAGCATCTTTTAATATATGGGACACATGGAATTTTCTTGGCAGTGCTGTTCTGTGGGCAGTACAGAAACATAATTTGAGCAACTACAGCATTATACTGATTTAAGCTATGTAAGCATCTGGATTGAGTACTCTGCTGCTACATTACAAATACTTGATTGTTACTTAATGATAGTTGATATTTTACTTGACCACTTGCTAAAGCAAGATTTGCTTATCCTATTCCTTTGTAAGAAAATGAAGATGGAACAACAATGTATTTGAGAATTAAGTTGATTATTAAGTGTAGAAGCAAAACTAAAGAACACAGGTCTTGACGGCCATTATTCACTATCATTCTTATGACGTAAAATGAAACTATCCTTGCAAGAAAAATACATGTTCTGTGTTTTGGGATCGTTTAGTACATTGCAAATATCGATGTTTGTTCATGTCCCAGAGTTGCATACTGTAGTGGCTTTGATTTTGTAAACCTTTTGGTAAAAAAGACCTCTTAGAGGTCATTATCTGAGGTGAACGGTGGAATGAATTCTGGACAACAATAGTTAATAGTTATTTCAGACCCTTGAGTAAATGTAATATATAATTTCATAGCTCAATTGAGGAATCTTTTGCTCACAGTTATAACAGAAGGGAGAGTCAATTTTTGGCTGTCTGCTGATGGGAATTTTTTATATTCAATTTTAATTTCTGTACAGCTTCTGGCAGTGTCAGACCTGTTTACAGAAAGGAATCAGTTTGAGATGATGTACACAACGCTGACAGAGTTGCGAAAGGTGCATCCATCAGAAGATGAGATTCTTGTACAGTATTTGATACCAGCTACTTGTAAAGCTGCTGCTGTTCTTGGAATGGTAAGAAGTTCTCAAAGTTTATTGAAAATTCATGAGTATTTAGGTTAACTCAGCTTCTGCTGCAAAACCTGGTGTACTTGGTAAGAGTGGTTTTTCTCTAAGAAAAGGAGTATCTAAGAGTATCCTTTAGTTGATCTGCATGGCTGTAAGAAGTAACAGGATATGTATTCTGGGCTTTCACAGTTTGCAAATATTATCTCCAATTGCCCTGTATTTAAACAGAAAGATTGTTTGGTTTGATTTTTTTGAGGTTTGTGCATAACTTAATGTGCTTTTTCATTTGTTTTATTCAGTTCAGTGTTGCCTTTTCCCTGGACTCCTCATTTGTTACATTCAGGCCAGAAATGAGGACTTGTGTAACAGCTTTTGTTAGATTTGTATTATGGGTGAATGGCTGTAATCTCATGGGAGGCTGGAACAGTGCATGTAGGGAATATATAGCCCCAGATAGTCAGGCATCCCTTTTCTTTCCCTCACTCTTCCCTCCACTGCATCATTCTGTCTTGAAATGTGTAGACCAGAAGTATTTTCCAGTGAACATTTCAGAGTGGCATTATTTAGCAAAAAAAAAAAAAAAATAAAAATTACCAATAATTTTGGAAAGAGTTATTAGCACTTCTAGAAACTCTGAGACTAATATAAAGCTATAGGGGTAATAGCGGTAGAAGAAATTCTGGAAGGCTTTTAGGGTGAGGCTTTCAGTAGGTATTGCAGCAGGGCTGGGAAGGTGATGGCAAACATACAGAAACAGTTTTAGAGATAAGCTTATTCTGACTAGGCTGTCATTTTCCACTCAGTGAGCTAATAACACCTTCTCACAAGCAGACAGCTGAATATAACAGCTTGGT
This sequence comes from Sitta carolinensis, assembly GCA_032173965.1. Taxonomy (NCBI): domain Eukaryota; kingdom Metazoa; phylum Chordata; class Aves; order Passeriformes; family Sittidae; genus Sitta; species Sitta carolinensis. The sequence continues at coordinate 51,331,165 of CM063285.1, read as the reverse complement.
GGGACTTAAAAAATAAGAAGTTGTTTCCATCAAGAGTTGCTTATTGTTCTGTGCTCAGTTATATAGAAAATCTGCTTAAAAATAGCAACTAGAGAGCAGACACTGTGTCAAACTGGCCTGTATCTTAGATACTTCATGAGTAAAGTGACAAGATAGAGCAGGTAATTTCTACTAATTACTTAGATACTAAGGAAAATACTTTCCCAAACTAAAATTCAGAATAGGTTTTGCATATTCCAGTAAATTGTGGTATTTGATAACTGTTACTGTGATGCAGGGAGTGAAGTATCTAATACCAACTTGACCTTTGAATACTGAACATAAAATTGTGGAATCATTTAGGTTGGAAAAGACCCTTAAGATCATTGAGTCCAACTGTGCGCCTAACTAAACCATTCCCTAAGGATGGAGCCTAAGGAGGCTCACGGGGGACCTTATGACTCTCTACAACTTCTTGTAAGGTTATAGCAAAGTAAAGGTCAGTTTCTTCTCTCAGGTGACAGGACAAGAGGAAATGGCTTCATGTTGTGCCAGAGGAGGTTAGGGTTGGCTATTAGAAAGAATTTCTTCACTGAAAGAGTGGTTAAGCATTGGAACAGGCTGCCCAGGGAAGTGGTACAGTCACTATCCCTGGAAGTGTTCAAGAAACGATAGGCCATGGCATTCAGTGCTGTGGTTTAGTTGATGGTGGTGCTCAGTCAAAGGCTGGGCTCTGTGATCTTGGAGATCTTTTCCAACCTTAATGATTCTATGAAGTACAGGGTGACAGCCACTGCCCTGGTCCACACTACTGCTGATCCAGGCCAGGTGCCATTGGCCACCTGGGCACACCTGGCTCATGTTCAGCCACTCCCAACCAGCACCCCCAGGTCCTTTTCCTCTGGGCCCTTTCCAGCCACTCTGCCCCAGCCTGTGGCACTGCAGGGGTTGTTGTGACCCAGGGCCAGGACCTGGCACTTGGCCTTGTTGAACCTCGGGCCCACTGATCCAGCCTGTCCAGATCCCTCTGCATAGTCTGCCTTCCAGCAGATCAACACTCCTGCCCGCTGAGAGTACACTTGATTCACTCATCCATATCACAGGATTGGTGGAGGGAAAGATGTGTAGGTCTGAGTACCAGTGGTCTCAGAGAATAAATAAATGGAATGATGTGCTATGAGTTGAGTAGACAGATAGTAGATGACAGAGTATAGTTGTCTGGTGCCAGTCTGTTTCAGATGAAGGCATCCTTTGCGCTTAGCTGGAAGGTCAGAAAATATTCATCATTCAAGTCCTATATTCTTAATAGCACCTATTATTTACTGAACTAATCCTTATCTTGTGTGGGTTTTTAAAATTTTAATTGTGACATAACTTTATACAAATAAAATAAAGTAGCATCAATTTCTTAGTTAATCTGCAACTCATCTCTTGTCTAATTGTATTAGTCTTGTGACATTTATTCAAAGTAGTTTAAGCCAGGCTCTCCTTTATTCCCTATTTTCACTCTTTAATTTGTTCCAAGTATTTCCAAATGACAGGACTTGCCAGTATTTAAACGAGTGTTGACTTCTAATGAATACTCTTGTTGGATATATTAGGATAAAGCTGTGGCTGAACCAGTGAGTCGACTGCTGGAATCAACCCTCAGAAGCACCCATATGCCCAGTCGGATTGGGGCTCTGCATGGAATTCTTTATGTCCTTGAGTGTGACTTGCTCGACGAGACAGCAAAGCAGCTCATTCCAATTATCAGCGAGTATCTGCTCTCCAATTTGAGAGGCGTAGCACAGTAAGATTCTTCTCCCTTTCCCCCTGGCTCCAAACTGTTGCATGTTTATATGTGAACAAAAGGGCTCTCTGTTGTTGGCAGTTGCCAGTACATTTTAGAGCAGGCTGTTGTATCAAGCAGGTTTTGGTATTTTCATTGAAAATATCATCCAGTTTTAGGTTTAATTTACAGAGTGAAATGGTATTTGAGGGTGAAAAAACTGTTTGATAGCACAGGCTTTTCTGTCTTTGGTAAACTGTGTTACTTAAATCTCATTTTACTGTCATTTTCATGATAATCAATGTTCTCTTATGGCTTCTCAGCAGTGCTTTCTGTGATTTTAAAAAGAGCTTATGTTTCATGTGCAAGAATACTTTGCATTCCTAGAAATTGTTTATAGTGTCTCAGTTTGGGACCTAAACAACTTTGGTGTGACCACTAGTGTTTTTTGCTCATTTGCAGTTGTGTGAATATCCATAACCAAGAGCACATTTTGGTAATGTGTGCAGCTGCTTTCTATTTGATTGAGAATTACCCACTTGATGTAGGGCCTGAATTCTCTGCAGGAATTATACAGGTATGTTGTGATGCCTCCAGTCAGGGGTGGTTGTGTAACCTGACGTCATCACTTAGCTGTCTTTAACTGAACTTGGATACTGAGGTGTAGGTATGCTTTCGGGTTTAGATTCATCAGTTTTTCGTAGTACCTGATGCTGTTCCATACTATTGTGGTATGGTGCTAGAAGTTGGCCTGAATACACCTCAAACCCAAGTAGTTGGCTTTTTTGCTTTATTTCAGATGTGTGGAGTCATGGTGTCTGGAAGTGATGAATCAACACCATCCATTATTTATCACTGTGTCCTGAGAGGATTGGAACGACTCCTTCTTTCAGAGCAGCTTTCCAGGCTGGACAGTGAGTCGCTGGTTAAACTGAGTGTTGACAGGGTGAATGTGCAGAGTCCCCACAGAGCAATGGCAGCCCTGGGATTAATGCTGACTTGCATGTACACAGGTATTCACTTTTTTATACTTTTGATGTGCTGGGAGACTGGCTTACTAACAGTGCTAATTTTCTTAATTTATTTTTGTTACCAAGAGTAAAAGTAGTGTATTTTAACATCCACACTGAACCTGTAACAAATTATTTTAGGAAAGGAAAAAATCAGCCCCAGCCGTATCCCAGATGCAAATCCTGGTGCTCCTGACAGCGAATCTGTGATTGTTGCTATGGAACGAGTATCTGTCCTTTTTGATAGGTAAGAGGACAAAATACATGAGTGGGGCTCTGGGAGGGAAATGATTATGTTAGTCACTGTGTGGCCACGTCTTTTGACAGTTCTTACAGTTAATGAATGATGTTTCTCTACTTACTGTTGCTTAAAAGTTACACTCCTGGCATACACAGTAACACTGATGGAATTGCTGAAGGCTGCACAAATGTGCAAGAATGTAAATGAAAACCAGACATGTCCTAACTGATATTGTGAGTTGCACAAACCATAATACTTCATAAATATATTTCCAGCTCCCTTCAGGTCAAACTCTTAAGTGCTTCTCAGGATGTCTTGTACATAATCAAGGATATAAATCCAGTTTACAGGAAATAATCTTGCAAACCACCGCAAGAGTTTAAAACTTTTTTCCCCCTTCCCCCCTCACAAGAGTTGCTCTTTCTGAGGCTGTTAAGTAATTGCAGTGGAAGGATACAGTAAAACTTCTGTATCACATGGAACTCATTAATGGGAACATTTCAAAACCCCTGTTTTGATTTGACAATCTCAAGCTGTCTTAAGTGAGTATAGCATGTTAGATTTTGTGTAGTAGTTTGTGGGTAATGGTTTACATTTTTTAAAGTGTTCAGTGGTTTTTCCATAAAACTGGAGGAGGGTTTCACTTCTGCACTTGGTGAGAACAAAACTAGAGCAGTGCTTGAGTGTTTTTGAATATATCACTCTGCAGAGCTAGCAAAACAAATGTGACTACTACAAGCAAAAAATAACTTTTGCAGGGAAGCATCACATGATGGTAACTTGATCTTGACACATCAACAGATGCAGCCTTTATTAGAAAGACTTTGCAATTAGTGTTATTTAAACAAAATTGTTTGTAGGATGGAGTAGCATTTCCCCACTTCACACAGCAACGCAGCTTGCTTTTCTTGTTTGATATGTTGGTCATTCTGATCTTGAATAAAAAATGCCAAGACGTTATGAATGAAAACTAGTGTTCTGTATATAAATGGTCTTTTCTCTAATAACCAGGAGGAGTGATCTCCCTGTCCTTTTTTGTTCTTGTTTAGTTTTTTAATCATTCCTGTTGGTAACTCTCATCTCTGATGCAATTCCAGACCTTCAAAAAATGTGACTTTTTAAAAAGGAAAAGGGGAGACTGTGGGATAAGGGCACACCTGTAACAGCTTGTAACAGCTTTGATAGACCTCTTTGGGTAGTCTTTTATTAAAATTACATGAAGATTTGGATTCATCAATGCTGAGAACTTGCCTACTCAGAGATGAAAGTAAAATGTTCTTTCCATTGCCAATTAAATTGGAAAATAACAAGATATGTATTGGAATTTAGTCATAAAATATTTAATTTTTTATTATTCTCAGGATCAGGAAGGGATTTCCTTTCGAAGCTCGGGTAGTTGCTCGGATTCTTCCACAGTTCCTCGATGATTTCTTCCCCCACAAGATGTAATGAACAAAGTCATTGGAGAATTTCTGTCTAATCAGCAGCCATACCCACAATTCATGGCAACAGTAGTTTATAAGGTAGTATTGATACATTTATTTTTCTTAAATGTTTCAGAGGATTTCTAAATAATTGACAGCTTAGCTGAAGGGCATGTACCAATTTTGCTAATTAGATCTAACACACCCACAGTGATTGAGCTGTCCTGCTGTGAGCTTTGGCTTCCAGGAAGCATCAAGGGCTAGAATTGCCATGTCACCTAGAGCCCAAAGTTCACAGCAGGACAGTTCAGTCACTGATAATGAGAAAATAAAGAGAGAATTAGTGGTTGTGATCCTGGTGCTCAGATTCTATATCTGAGTGAGCCATCATCTTGTGAACACAACAGGCTTCTGGGTATTTGGCTCTTCAGCACCTACTGGACTCGTACATCATTGGAGAGTGCATGTGCACAGCACATGTGATCTGTTAAAAACAGAGACACCACACAAGTTGTATATTTCTATATGATTACTTCAGTTTGGCACATTTGTCATGAGTCCAGCTCACTAATTCATTAGACTCAGAGTTGTCTCCAGGAATCCAGTTTGTTACCCTCAGAGCTTTGTAGCCAAAGAGTACCTTCAGGAGAAACTGAACTTTTTCCCATATCCATCCACCCTGTCTTTATTCCTGTGTACAATGTTTTGCAGGTGTTCCAGACACTGCATAGCACTGGACAATCCTCAATGGTCCGTGACTGGGTGATGCTCTCTCTCTCTAATTTCACACAAAGAACACCTGTGGCAATGGCAATGTGGAGTCTTTCCTGTTTTTTTGTCAGTGCTTCCACCAGTCAATGGATTTCAGCAATGTATCCTAAAAAGATTGAATGTGTGCCATTTCTGGGTAATTATAGTGTAAAGCTTTGAAGAGTGAGACTGTAAGTGTAAGACACAAAAAAGGCAGTTTAACTGTAGATAGTAATGGTGTATATTGCTTTGTGCTGTTGGTACCTCGGGTTTGTGGGGAGAAAAAGGAACATCTGAACAGATATGAGAACAAAGTTATCTAAAACTACTGCTTTAAGATCAGTTCCTTTTTGACTATGCAAGATGATTGGGAAAGTCCTTACTTTGAAGGACTTTTAAAAAAGCTTCTCCAAGATAGCATTACTGTGACCTTTAAAAACTTTGCTCTCCATTCCTTCTGCAAGATAAAATATATTGAAAAAAATGAAAGAAGCCAACAATCTCAAAATCAAGAGAATTATCCTCTACATACAAACTGTATTTTGTAGTTATCCCCCTGGATGTGCCCTGTGGTAATAGTGAGCTTTGGCAATGGAATGGCATCGGCCAAATCAATTGGAACAGGCAAAAGATATATATATGTGGTATTAGTTCTGGGTTTATTTAAAAACTAATAACCAACCCCTGAAACAAACAGAAAAATAACTGGTGCATTTTATGACCAGTGGCCATTTGTCATGTTTGAAATGTCCTAATGACTCTCAATCACAGCAGTGCTCTTTGGCTCTCAGCAGTGGCTGCTTGCATTGTTTGCTCCAATGGATAAAGAAAACTACTGCTAGCTTGAAATTAATTTCTGAGGATAATAAATTGTGTGATGCTAATGAAGAAATAGAATTTATTAGCAGTTAGTAGCAGTTAATTGCCAGATGACAGTATTTTGCACTTGAATGTCGTTGGTGAACTTTAAAATAAAATGTTTAAAAGAAGAGTGTTTAAACTGCTAAAGCAAAAGAGGAGGAACGTCTGTCATTTTATGACCTTAACTTCTATTTCAGTCTTCCACATATTATCAGCAGAATGGGAAAATCAGAGCAAGTGGATGTTAACATCTTCTGTTTGGTGGCCATAGACTTCTACCGACACCAGATTGATGAAGAATTGGATCGGAGAGCCTTCCAGTCGGTGTTTGAGGTGGTGGCATCTCCAGGAACCCCATACCATCGCCTACTCACTTGTTTGCAAAACGTCCACAAGGTCACAGCATGTTGAACATCCTGGTGTGTAGTGGAACTGCATGACTAGTATTGGAATATGAATAATGAGGAATGCAAGATCAAGAAAATACCCAGGGTTGCATTTGTGATAAATAAATCTGGACCTGTCAGTTTTCCTTCCAGCACGCATGGACAAGTGCTCTGCAGCTCTGGAAATCACCTCAGAAGTCAAGTGTAGTTGTTGTTGACAGCAAGCACCTCTAAGTGGAATGAAGTTTGTCAGTGTTTTTCAAGTGATGTCGGGGACTAATGGGAGCCACACATCCTAGCTGTAAAATACGAGCTAGTACCACATGCAAGGTAGCTGGTGTTCCTCTCCTTCCCAGTATGCAGTTGAAGCCACTGTGGTGCAGCCAGTAAGACACTGACAGACTGTTATTGCAACCTGCAGTCATTAGGCAACTTCATAGTTTTATGTACCTGTATATACCATTGTGTAGTACAGAATACAATTTGTTTCCTAATGTCTCTCCCAAACAAGGAAAAGAGAAAATGGCTTTTATGATTTACACTTCCAGCATGTAATTTCTCTCTCTGGACTTTCTGATATCCAGTGGTGTATGTGTTGGTGAAGCCAGAGCTATCGTGCACATACGTAACCACACGTTTTTCTTTTTTTCTTCTCAGGATTTCAAATTTGAGTACAGTATATCAGTGAAAGAAATTTTAACTTAAATATTTCTATATTATGTACATTATGTAAAATTGTAAGATGTGTGGTGCATGAGCTGTGCTGTAATTGGAGATGAACAAAAGCCATGCTACTGAATGTCTTGACATCTGTATAGTCCTCATTTTATTTCCTTGTGCTTGAATTCATGTTCCTGTTGGAAATCCATCTTAATGTATAGATTACATCTTGTTTTGCATCTCACTTTTTCTTGAAGTGCTTTAAAACTGGAATATGTTGATTAATTTGTCTTGAGAAACTGTACTAAGGAGGCATTCTTGTGATCCACTTTATTGTAGCTTTTGAATTCCTTTGTTTTGAGTCATAATGGTAAAAAAGAGGACTAGTCATTCTGGATCAAACTTCAGATACTTAAGAAACTGCTCTTATTTGCTGCACAGCATTTTAAGAGACAAAATGGTGCAAACTCCCCAGTAGTCAACAACCATTTGACCTTTCCTAACTGAGACAGACCATGGAGTCATCTGGACCACTCTCATGTAAACAAATATATGGTAGCAGTAAAGAATCAGGAGGCTGCTGTGGTCTACTTTGGGACTGGCTAAAGTGTTAGATTACACAACCTCTTTTATTACCTGTTGTATCCATAATGCTTTAGACAGAAACACAAATATCCATGAATTTCAGGACACTATCCAGGGCCAGATTTAAGCTTTTACTCACCACCCAGGGAACGCCATTGATTCCTAAGCTTTACATGACGAAATCTAGCACAGCATTTGTCTTTAGTTGTATTTAAGTCTTTCATTATAGAGAAATGCTACCTTGGTTCTCAGTCAGATCTTACATTTAACCTCTCTTCCTTTTCTTATCACACCTTTTGGTGACACTTGGAAAAAGGAGATAGTGTTGTCAGGAGGAGCATGTACTGTATGTATTTCTGTATATAATGTATATGTTGAAATTATACACATGTGACAACATTTAATGTATACAGATGTGTATATTTGTATTTATTAAACCCATGTATTTAAACTAATTCCAATCTAGACCAAAAATTGTTGCTTCTGCCCGTAAATTGATTACAAAGCAATTGTCCACTCATGTTGCTTCCTTTTAGAAACTGGTAGAGGAAATTGATAGTATGGGCAGTAGAAACAACTGTAGGTGTTGCTGTATTTAGCTCTCTACAGGTTTTATTATCTAGAGCAATGATTTCTGTCCTTAGCTGGGTTATTCTTCTTCCTTGGGCCACAGCACTGTGGTGATTTTTAAAAGAAACTGAACAGGATTTCAGAAAAGGTTTAATAAAATAGATACTGTTTGAAAGTGTTGAGTTATATTGGAAATTATCTTAATTCTGATAGAAGTCTAATTCCAGGCAGTGAGATATAATGCCCTGTGTTTGCATTAAGGGGTAGTATAGATCACTCTTCCCTTTTGTAATCACCAATAATCGTTTTGTACTGTAAACCCACACACCAGTCAGTTTTTTGTATGATATATAGTTTAAGTGAAGATATTTTTGTATGCTATTTTCCAGAATTTAAAATAGATTTTAATATATTTTTTAAGCATCAGGTTAGTCCAATTCTCACCATATAACAGTATATGTTGTGTTATGAAACTGTTAAATTTTTCATAATTTTAAGCTCCTCATGATTAACACAGACCAGCTGGTTACTTTACCTTGGGATCACAGGAGCTAGACCCTTTATGAAACTTTCCAAACCAGCTTGGGACTTGCTATAGAATCTTTCAAGCCAGTGAAGAAATACATTGAATTAAACAGTCAGCACAGCTGGGTGAGAAACATTAGATGTGACAGACTCCCATTCCTCAAACGCCTCTTGCCAGCCTTAGAGCAAATATTTGCATTACCTGTTTCAAGACAAGCTCTAGGGCTATTGCACTCAGTTCTAACCTCACACAGATTCACTGGTAGTAATATCTTCATCTGTTTTAACCTCTCTTGGAGATTTTCTCTAGTTTATATACCTCCTATAATGTATCTTAAGTTTATAAAATAGGGCACCTCCTCGTAGGAAATTCTCTATGACCTGAAGGACTTGTAGCTTAAGGGTCTTCCTAGTGTGAAAGCACACTGCAGCACACTTCCCTGTCTTCTTCCTAGACATTCTTTCCACACCCTCATTTCTTTGGAATGAAATCATACTCAAAATCACTCCTGTCTAATTTTAGTGACATGAGCCATGAGGTGTGCCATAGGGGCAATAACAGCAGAACAGTGGCTGCTAAGGGATTCTGTTGTTGGATTTAAAGGAAATAAAAATACTCCTTGTCCTTTGAGATTGACTCTATGCAAGATTATATTTCACAGAGTGTTTTTAACTTGCTGTAAACAGAAAGCTAATTCTGAAAATCAGGCTGTTCGTTTTTTCATGGAGATCAAGGTAGAAATGTGTTTGGTGTTAAGACACACATTTGGTGTCCTGGCTAAACAAAGCAGACAGCATCTTTAATGTGCTTTGCAGTGAACGTGGCTTCTTTGCAGCCTTACTAGATGAGAGGTATGGCATGACTGGGAGCATACTTGATAGAGATTAATGTTTAAAACTTCAGTTACAATTCAGTTGTCAAACTACATTACTAAATCTATAACGTGGCCCTCCCCTAAGAACACTGTATGCCAGCCAACTTAATACAAATAGCTTTTGGACCAGCTACCCACTGGGCCATTAAATAAAGTTTGCTTTGTGTTTCATTTCAGCATGCCCCTTCCCTTGCACTGAGTGCAAGAGTGAGGAGTTGCAAACAACTGCTTATTGTGAACCAGTTCTTCTTTACTATTTATGTTGTTTTCCAGTTGCAGTTGAATGTGAGTTTATTTAAATCTTCTCTAAAGTGTACACTCAGATGTCAATTCTTGCCTAAAGCATCTAGTAAATGATTGTGTATTACTTTTGCTTTGGTAGGAATGCCTTCTTAGCACCAAGACATTGCTTGCTTTTTAACCACCAGCAGCATTCTGAAAGCACTGAGTAATGAGTGAACAGATTTAGGTCAAATGAAGGGGGGAACTAGTGGAACCTTTTGGGTCAAAAGTAATTCGTTGATATTTAGTAGATTTGCCTTAAGAACATTCTCTCTTGCCATTCTATTTTTTCAATGGCTGTTAACTATATAGCAGATAAGGAGGTTGTGTTAAAACCACTGCAAAGACAGTTCTCCAAGAGCAGCAGACCTGGTTTGTCTTAAGATTTTGTGGAACTGTCAGGGCTGAGCATTTATAATAAAATAAATTTTAGGGTCTAGTGAGCAATAAATAATAGCAATAAGCAGTTGAATTAAATTCAGTCATTCAGGATCTTACCCAGTGATTGAAAGGGATGGGAGAAGATGGGGAACTAATTGAGTGCATTCATTGTGTAAATCAGACTTTTTCCATGTACCATCCCAACTAAATTTTCTGCTAAAGATAGAAATCAACTGAGTGACAATGGTAGGTGCTTTGCTCTTTTAAAGCAGTTTTGGTTATAAGGACACAATTGATGACAGCTACAAGAGGGCAAAATTTGCTAGTTTTTAAGTAGGTTAAGTAAGTTTAAAGTGTAAACAAGCTGCTGTAAAAACTAGAGTAAGCAACATAGCAAAATTTTGGGGAAATTAATACAGAGATTTTGGGTGAACTTTCTGTGCATGCTACCTAAGTATCCATTTAAGATTCTCAAGAATCCCACAGTCATACCCAGGAGAGCTTCTACTGTATATCAAGTTTTTAGCTGCATTCAGGTAACTAGGTATAAATGCTGCAGAGCATTTGTGAAGCATGTGCTGCTTTTGTCGTGTGCATTTTGTGTGAGCTTATCATTCCCATCAGTCTGTATATACACACCATCAAGTTGGAGAACTTGACAAGGATAAGGTGACACACACCCTGTGGTGGGGTATAGTTCGAGGGCAATGATGAGCAAACGCTTGGAGCCCCAACCTGAAAAGCAATTGTACTCAAGGGGAAAGGAAAGCATATAATTTTAGATGTATGTTTAAGTTTAAAAATAATGCTGAAAATACTGCACATTGAAACTAAAAGAGAAAATAAAATGCAACTATTACTGTAAGCGATTTTTCTCTGGTTATTTAAAAAAAAAAGGGCTTGATGAATTCTTACTAGAGTTTTTCCCTGGTATCTTTCTTTTCAGCAACTGTCAAATACTGAGTATTATTAAGATGTGCAAGAATACTTGAACACTGCAAATTTAACTACACTGCACAATCACCGTGCTGTTTACAATTAACCAAGAACTATCACAGTTGAGCTTTTAATTGTATCTAATAGTCATGCTTGCCAAAACTTCTCTGGGATTCTAGATGAGATCAGAAAAGGCAAAATTTAAGTGTACAGCTGTATTTGTGAATGAGAGTGTATTTATCCACAGCAGTCCTGGGGAGGGATAATGTTACACAGGAGAAGAAATGGTTTAACTTGCCAAAGCTTGGTTTCCCAGCTGTTGGGCTTGCATGTTAAAAGAAATTTCTGGGTGGTCCTGCTGCTGAACACTGGAGGATCTCTTGCAGTACTCAACGGCTCAGAGACATCTTGTTTTGATTAACTTTGCAGCACTTGGCTGTTCCCTGGAAACTCTGGCTTAAAGTTTGAAGTAGTAGCTTAATGTAGAAAGCACGTGCTGGTTTTGTCCTTAGTCAAAGTAACTTCTTGTACATCTTGTTTTTCCTTGTCGGCGTTGGTGGCGACGGATCCACTGCTCTGTCACCTTTTAGTGTAGCCCTGGAGCTGAGGGACAGAACTGTGCTGTGGTAAGTGCCTTTGTCTGCAGAGCTGGAGACTTGTTTGAGTAATAAAGTCTTCTTTTGTCACTCAGAGAAGAAAACCCATTTATTTTCTGTTAATATTACCCCAAAAGATGAATTCCTAGTCGCAGGGAGATGAAGCATTGCACTTAGTAGAGCAGAGCTTTTTAATTTACTAGAACTTTTTTGCTTTCCCCGCTGCCTTTCCTGTCCTGTATAGGTATTGCACTTTTTTCCTACCTTTTAGACAGTGCAGCTGTAAAGATTATTGCAGCCATCATTTGGGAATTGGCAGGGCTCCATCCAGTTACAAGACAAAAGGCTTTGATTGCCTGTAGAATTAAACATAATTATACCATAAGTTTTGCATAACTGTTTGAAGAGATGAAAAGATTTGTAACTTGTAAGCTTGTTAAAAAGTTGGAAGTAGGAGCATGAAAAGGTTCATACAGTTTATATATAATGTTAACTTCGGAGTGAGCCAGATCTTCTGCTCTTCTGCTGCCGCTGTAATTCTGCCTTAATTTGGTTGCTGATCTTTCCCATGGCGTGCACACACATCCAGGTATGGCAGAGCAGTCCCTTACTCCAGGTGCTGTTTTTGTATCCTTCAAGCTGTAAATGTTGTGGGTAGATTTTGATCAAGTGCAACCTGATTGTTTTACCTTATGTTTTACACTTTGGAGTTCTTTCAGCCAGGCTGCAGTGTTTGGGCTCCAAGCAAAATGCATCCCTGAGGGCTGGGTTTGACCATGTACCAGATGCCCAGAGAGCTGTGAGCTAGATTAAATCAGACCATTTAAATACAAGATTTTTGCTAATCTAGCTCATCTTGAATTACATGCATTGTAAAACTTCAAGTCAATGTTCAAATAACGTCTCCAAATTAGAATCTTAGTCTTTTCTACCCCTTTCTTCCCTGAGGAAGAGACACTAAGTGTGTTTTCATCCCTGTCTTGCTGTTAAATGGCTCTAGGATTGAAGCATCTGTCTTGTCCAATGGAAAGGCAAGTGTAAAGCTTGCTAACATAACTTTTCTTGGTGTGTCTTGTTAATGTTGACATTTCAAATACCATCTTTGGCATTTATTTTAACATCTATGAAAATAACGCAATTCATTGTCCAACTTTTATTTCAAGCAAGTTTGGGCAGATACTCTTTTAATTAGACTTTGTTCATAGTAATTTTTCTTTGCCTTCTTAACTGCTTCAAACTACCACTGTTTTAAATGAACACTGGATGCTGCAGATCTGGGAGGTATTTTTAAGTGCTTTCGAGGCTTCTGATCCTTCCATCTCTTGGTAATGTGGCTTAAGCTCATTCCTTCTCCTCCTGTCTTTCCTTATTCTGCCTTGGCTGCCAGAATAAATATTTCACCTGTTGAATGCTTTAAAATAAAAGTTGTATGTCATCAATGGATTGGTACGTGACTAAGTAACAGAGGATAAGACTGAGTGATCCAAAGTACCTGGAGTTTATGAATTAGTTGGGAGCCCTGAAGAAGTGAATATTTAGAAGGGGACCAAGTGTATCAATCTAAGGATATTGTTCAGATGTTTATCTTCATTAGTACCAAAACTGAATGCTTTCAGAAATGATGTTTCAATCTGTACTTTTGCTGCTTTACTGTTTTTCTGGTTGTCTTGGGGATGGTTCTATCTGTGCTCACTGAAGAAGCATATTTATATACTGCAGTTACTTAAATTTGAGCTTGTGAATAATACCTGTTCCCATTGCAGTGTGATCTGATAATATTAAAAAAAAAAAGTGAGAAATGTGATCTGGCAGCTGGGAAACTTGCAGGCAGCACTAACAGTAATAGTGAAAGGACCTGCTGCTTCAGAAAACATTATCTGGGACCAAGTTACATTATCAATGGCAAACAGAGGCTTGTATTATACTGACAGGTTAATTTTCCAATTTTCTCACTGGTCTACTGTAGGGTTTGAGAGTATCCCTGTGTGGGAAAGATACAGCAAACCTGGTCTGATTCCAGTTGAGTTGTCTCAGATGACAGGATTAAGCAAATCTATGTTTCTTAGATCCATAAAAATCCAAAATGCATATTATACCTTTGAAAATAATGATGAATCCAGGGGCGATGATGGAGTGTTGTAAGAAATCATGTGGAGTTATCATGTTACACTTGAAAAGATTGCTGCACCATAGGTACTGGTGAAGGTATGAGGTGCTCACTTTGTTGCAGTGAGACTTAGAGTGCCCAAAGTTCTTTTGTGTTTTTGCTGATGGGCTAAATATCAAAGTGGTTATTAATTATTAACTTAGTGAGGTCTGGCTCTCCTTTGTCTGTGCTGCTTTTGTTCTCAGTTTGACTCCACTAACTCTAGATGAAATACAAATGCCAGTCCCAAACTAACAATGATTAAATTGTATTATTCTGTGTAGCTTAATTACATGAAAAAAAATCAGGACAGGAGATCAAATTTATTATTTCATGTGTACTCAGTCATGTTTTATTGGTGATAAAATCTCATGTAGACAGGATAACTTTAGAAGCTGAGTAGCATAAACAAGAATTTAGCCCTAAGTTACTTATTTTGAAGAGATTTTTCAAAGCCTGTCATGAGATGGGCATTCATTCAAAAGAAAATAATTAAAAGTTGACATTTTAGCAGGGCCCCAAAAGGGGTAGCGATGAGGGTAGTCTGGCATACGTTTTTCCCTTGTGCTTTTCTGCTCTAGAGCTCCAGGATGTGATGCAGGAAGGAAGGATAGGATTTGTGCAGCAGCCTGGTGTGTGCTGTATCTGAGTAAAGGACCTTTTGAATGCTGAGGGGCAGTTATGGACAAGGAAAAGTATCCATGTTTGTTTAAAAAAAAAATATTCCCAGCCACGAGCAATTGGATGGTTCATTGCTGCCCGTTGCAGGTCATTACTTTTTCTCTATGCAAATATATGTGTGTGCAAATATATGATCTATCATCACCTGGGTATATCATATATAATATATCACAATCCAGGCAGTTTGTGGACCTTGAAGAGGTCTCCTTAGAGACCAAACATCTGTGGTGCACCCAAGGACTGAGAAACATTTATGACACTTTTATGGACATTGCAGGACAGAGCCAGGATGATTCCTTCTGGGCAAGGGAGGCTTCAGGTAATGTGGTTGCAAGGTACAGCCCAGGGACCAATGAATGGTAGGAAACAGCATCTTCTCATTCTTTAATGGCTTTGTCCACTTCACCATATTATGCCTGAAAATGTTGAAGGGGTTATTAAAGGTGTTGAGAGTACTTTTTTAGGTTGCTCCCAGCTTTTGTGTTTAGTTTTCTCGTACTGTGGGCATTTATAGAGTAGCAAGGAGAAGAAACCCATTTTCAGTAAGCTGTGCTAGTAAAAGGAAATGTTGCAGAACTTGAAGCTGCTTCTTAGTAGTGTTATCCTTAGACTTAGACCTTGAGTGTTCCTTTATATTTGATTATGAAAAGAATAAATACTTTATTTTTTCTTTGAACTACAATTTTCCCTGTAAATTACTATTCCAGAGTCAGCCAGAACTGTCTTCTTTTTATACAGGTGCCTTTCATGCACTTGAGGAAAGCAAATGTGCTTTTTTTCCTCCCCTGAAAATTAAAAATACTAAAAGCTTTTCTCCTTTTTCTAGTTACAGTTTCATCTCCTCATATTGCTGCACTTTTCTCTAGTGAGAGTCTGATGTTTTGAATTTTCACAGGTAATATTCTTGCCTTATTTGGTTTCTTGATCACATTCCAGAAAGTTTCTTCTTTGAGAAGATGTTACTTTTAAGTTACACAATTTTGATGTCCCAACGTTCATTGCAACATTAAGGCTTATCAGACACTGGTTTCCCAGATCCTCCTCCTGGAGGACAGAAGTGATGCTTATTTCCAGTCCTGAGGAACGTCCCCTGATGGCCACAGCCTGTCTGACATCAGCCAAATTCCTCAGCCCCATTGATGCATCCCACATCCTCCTGTGGACTCGTGCATGCCTATCTTGTCCAAGTGTTCCTCAATTTCATTCTCTTCCTTTGAGGGTGAGCCTCTGTGGCTCCAGACCTTCCCACAGGTGGAACTGGGATTCCTGGAATCCTCCACCAAATTTGCTGCTACTGGACATGAGCCTTAGTTTTCATTTTCCTTTCAAACCCATGCTTTTATTGTGCTTTTAGTAGTTAACAAGAGCGCTGAATCCAGGCTTTTCCCCCAGCAGCGCAGCAGAGAGCAGGTGCAGCCCCGCGGGCAGAGGGCTCCCCGTGCCGCTGCCCCAGGGCAGCAAGCTCCACGCTGGGGCTGGTGCCAGCTGCCTTTGAGGGGTGGGGGGGCAGAGCCTGTCGGGGGCTACTGGTGACAGATTAAAACCTGAATTCACAGCCCGGTGCTCAAGTGGCCTCTTCCCGAGCTAAAGGCTTTTGTAGCTTTTCCAGTTAACTTTGAGCACTCCTGCCTTTCCCGCTCACATGGTTTAGCTTTGACTTTCTTCTCCTTATCTGTCACTAGAGAGTAATTGCCCCTTTCATAAGGACCTTGCTGTAACCTTGAACAGCAGTTCCTGTGGCACCTGATGTGCATTATGAACTATATATACTGATGAAAGAGTGAGGTACAGTCCTAATGTCTTCCTTGATGTTTTCATTTTAAATCTGTTTCAAGGAGCCCTTTCAGACGGGACATGAAAGCTCTCCTATTATTATAAAAATCCTTATGAAATATTTTTGTTTTGAAAAAAGACATATTTAGAATGTATTTAGAAGTGGGGTAAAAAGCAGTCTTATCAGGCTGAAGTTGCAATATCCAAGCTGTTTCCAGTTGCTCTTATCTGTCCTTTCATCTGGTTCTAAACATGAAATGGGCATTTCATTATTAAATGCATACAGAGCCTTTCATTCTGGGGGATACTCCTGCACACACTTCAATGGGGATTTTTGCAGTATGTGGTAACTTACAAGCAAAAGGTAGACGTTTTTATGACAATACTCTGTACTGAGAGCTGCAATAGAAATCTCTACTGGAGAGGGAGAACTCTCCTTTCAGGACATGGTTGAGGACACTCACTGAATCACAGTATGAGTGAGGTTGGAAGGGACCACAGTGGGGCATCTGGTGCAAGCCTGCTGAAGCAGAGTCAGCCCAGAGCACATGGCACAGGATTGTGTCCAGATGGTTCTTGAATATCTCCAGTGAGGGAAACTCCACACTTTCTCTGTGCAGTCTGTTCCAGTGCTCAGAACAGTAAGGAAGTTATTCCTCATATTCAGGTGGAACTTCCTGTGCATCAATTTCTGCCCATTGCCTCTTATCCTGTTGTTTGGCAGCAGTGAGTGGAGTCTCATCTGTCTCCTTGACACCCTCCTTCAGACACTGACAGGCATTGATGAGGTCCCCTCTCAGTTTGAGGCTAAATAGGCTCAGCTCCATCAGCCTTTCCTCATAAGAGAGACTCT
Source organism: Sitta carolinensis (assembly GCA_032173965.1). Classification (NCBI taxonomy): domain Eukaryota; kingdom Metazoa; phylum Chordata; class Aves; order Passeriformes; family Sittidae; genus Sitta; species Sitta carolinensis. Next base: position 51,313,880 of record CM063285.1, on the reverse strand, counting down.
CCAGACCCTTAATCATCTTTGTCACACTCTGATGGACCCACTCCAGGATCTCCATGTCTCTCTTTTCCTGAGGAGCCCAGAACAGGACACAGCACCAGATGTGTCTCACCAGGGCTGAGCAGAGGGGCAGGATCACCTCCCTTGACCTGCTCCTCCTAAGGCCCCCCAGGACTCCTTTGGCCTTCCTGGCCACAAGGACACGCTGCTGGCCCATGGACAGCTTGTGTCCATCAGGAGCCCCAGGTCCTTCTCTGCAGAGCTGCCTTCCAGCAGGTCAGTCCCCAGCCTGTGCCGGTCCATGGGGCTGCTGCTCCCCAGATCCTCACCCTGCATTTGCCTTTGCTGAATTTCACAAGGTTCCTCTCTGCCCATCTCTACAGCCTATTGGGCTGCACAGCTCCCTGGGGTATTTGTGTCCCAGCTTTGTGCTGGCAGGGAACTTGCAGAGGAGGCATCTGTTCCTTCATCCAAGTCATAGGACAAACAAGTTGGACAACACAGGGCCCAGTGTAGTACCCTGGGGGACACCACTGGTGACAGGTCTCCACCTGGACCCGGTGCCACTCCTCACGACCCCCTGGGATCTGCCACTCGGCCAGTTCTAAATCCACCTCACTGCCCACTCACCCAGCCCGCAATTCCCGAGTTTGCCTATGGGGATGTCATGAGACACGGTGTCGAACGCCCTGCTGAAGTCAAGGCAGACAAATCCACAGCTCTCCCCTCAGCCATCCAGGCAGTTGTTCCTTTGTAGAAGGCAGTCAGGTGGTCAGACTTGATTTACCTTTAGTAAATCCATGCTGGCTGCTGATCATCCCCTTGTGTTTTATATGGATACATGGCCTATATGCACAGGAATCAAACTGAGTTGTTTTTCTGGAGCAGGTACCTTTTTGTGCTTGCACCCAGTGGCAGATGTGAGCAGGCTGTGGCAGCTGTTGTATCTATCAGTGGATACAACCAGAAATTCAGAATTGCTTGTGAGTGGAGAGCAGAGTGAAGGCTCCTAGGCTTTCTGCCTCAGCTGGACTGGTAGGAAAAGAAATGGGTGCAGAAACTGGGCTTTATTCAGCTTACAAGAGGAAAGCTGTAGAACTGCTAGATGTGCAGAAAAAGGAAAAATAAAGAAAAAGAGTAATGTGTTGTTAAGGGTAATAAGCAATGCACATTCTCTAGCAGGATTAGGATGGGAACAGGAATAGACTTGCCAAACTAAGGGAAAATCCTGCTTTTGAAAAATGAAGTGAAAAAATCCTTTAATGAGTTTTGATAGGAAAATTGACAAGTATTAATAGGAATCAGGAAAAGTAGCAGTTAAAGGCCAAGCTATGCAAGATGTTCACAAATCTTCAAGATGAACTCAGCAGTGATTAAGAGGAATAAAGACTTGAGCAAAAATGCTGGCGAGTACTTGAGCTTGTTGTTAGCTCACTAATGTCTGTGATCCTTGCTGATGGTGTTTGTACAAGTATAAAGTGGGCAGATGTGAGCCCAGTGATCACTGCAAAGTGCTGACCTTCCTATAGAATCAAGGCCAGGATGAGAAGTCCCAGTGAGGAGTAGGATGTGTTAGTTCTGCCCCAGCATTGCACTGATGCAGTTGTTTGATGGGGCATGGGTACGGTAAATTTTCTTCTGCCCAAAATAAAACACGTGGATTCTCCTGCCCATCTCCCACAGCCTGCAGGACCTATGTAGAACTTCTGGGAAGAAAGGGAGTATGCAAGCAAAGCAAATTTATGAGGCAGCTCAGAGACCTCATGGAAAGCGCTTTGAGTAATGCTCCTATGTTTGTGCAAAGGCAAGACATCAAGAGGAAGAAGTAAAATGCAGCGAATAAAGTTAGAGAAGAGATATGCATTGAGACACAAGCAGTGGCTTGGAGAATCAGACTGAACAGGTAGGAGTGGTACAAAGCAGCAGAAATTATTAGTGAGGAGCAGAGCAGTGCCATGTGCTTGGGGAAAGCAGCACTGCTGCCAACGCCAACAGTGGGCAGGGATGCAGAGATGGACATATGGGGTCCAGGGACTTCCTCTGCCTAATGTAAGAGAAGGGAAACTTGCAGGAAGCCGAGTGAAAATTGAATGACAGCATGATTGCTGTGTGGTACAGGCAGAATAAGTGGAATACAGGTGTTTTGGAATTCCAGCATGATTACAGGTCATGTGAAAAATACAGCACTGCTTAACACACATGCAAGTAGAAACCTACCTATATCAAACTGTGTCCAAATTGTTATAGTAATTCACAGCCAGACAAAACAGATACTAATAATTCATAGAACAGTGAAAGCAGCATCATGAATTCACTAGTTTCTTTAGGCTGGAAGTTCCTTTAGTCACCTCTCACATGATGCAATAGCTGTACTTCATTGGCAAAAATTAAATGTGTAGGGAAGGAAGCAGCACAGGAAAACAGATACAGCCCGTGCCTTTGGAGGGCACAGAGGTGAAGGTAGCAGCAGAGAATGGAGTTTTATGCAAGTTCTCCAGGGAACGGCAGGGCTTTCCCATGAAAAGCCTTCTTGACCTGAGGCCAAAGACTTCAACAAAGAAGAGACTTCTGCTCCTGATACTACCTTTTTTTCACTCTCTTTTCTTCCCTGAAGAAAAAGACGACTGGTGAGTGATCTAAGATTAAAGGTGCAGTGTTGCAATTTTGGGGCATTATGTCAGTTTGAGAGATCAGACTGCAAATTAGGAAAAGAAAAGTCAATTCAGAGGCATTACTAGAAACTCCATTATTAGAAAACCCAGACATAATCTTTGATAAACCCATGAATATTTGCCAAGCAAAAGAAATTCCCCAGTGCATATGAAAGCTTAAGAGACAGCAGGCAGTGCTCTGAGTGTGATAAAAAATTAAAACCATTACAAGAGAGAGGCCTGGGGTAGTATGTCCTGCAGAGCTAAAACGCTGATCCCCAGGGAGCTGCAATGCAAGCCAAGCAGCAGCCCAGTTCTGGGGGAGAAAAAGAAGTAAAATCTGCCACAGATTGTGTCATCTTGCTGCAGGTGTACAGCATGGGCCAGGGGAGGAGGGATGGCAGGGAGGGCTCCTTGGCAGGGGGAGCTGATGCTGCTGCAGCAGGAGATCATCAGCCTGAAAGGAAAATTGGGCTTTTGTGGAGTTGGATGCTGTGAGCAAGCCAGTGTGAAGTTAGCAATACTGAAAAGGATTCACAGTCAGGAGACAGTAAATAGATGAAATTCAGGGTTAGAGCTGTACATTTATCCCTGCAGAGGGAAGATGGCAACAAGCACACATAACAAAGGGGGAAAGTTATAGTTTGCCTGCTAGGATTTTAAAAGACTGTGTGTCATCCTCCTGAATCCATGGGGGAAAATTATTGCTGTGTTCAGGGAGTCTGGGGAGCAAGGAGATTGCTTAGCAAGGTAGCATAAAGTGTCCAGAGAACTCAGTTTTTTGCTATGATTCTGAGAAAAGGATTGGTCTTAGCTAAACTGACCTTTTATTGGTCAGTTTACAGGTACATGTGTTTTACTGTCAGCTCAGGCACTGGAATTACTGTCCCGTACCCCTTGGGGATACATACCCTGTGGATGATGCTGCGTCTGATACCAGTGTTTCAGCCTTCCACTTCAGGCACTGGGATGGTCACAAAGGGAAGACAGATGCAAACAAGTCTAAGGCCAAATCCAAAGCTCTGCCCACCTGTTCCTAGGGCTGTACCTGCTTGCTGTCAGCAATATAAACCCTGGAAGCACCCAGAGCCTTGTCCTGGTTTGATTCCAAGCTGGGTTGCAGCTCTGGGAAGGCTCCTTTCACAGTCTTTCATACAGGGAAAAACTACCAGAAGCCCTAAATGATGAGGGGTGGAGAGGACAGCAGCTGTCTTTCATTGAGGTGCTGTGCTAGCTGATTGTGTCCAGGCAGTTTGTTAGCACTGCCTACAGGTACCACTACCCCTACCCTTAGTTACCCACTAGTAAATCTTCTCTGAAGAATTAATATGAGTTACTTAAATCTCTTCTGCTGCTTTTATTTAACTTGGTTTGAGTTGCCAAGCAGCTTATTACACTAAACTCAGAGCAGCTGTGCAAAGAAACCCCTAGCCCATACATCCAGCTCTGGGATGGCAGGCACCAGCCACCGGTGAGTTTGGATTTTGAAATGGTTTGTGAACCCCCCCAGCATGCCCTGGTCACCAGTGGAGTGTTCCTGCAGAGCCCAGTCATGTGGCTGTGCCTGGGATGATCTCCAGTGAGCTGCAGCATGGTCAAGCCCAGAGCTACATCACCTGGTGTGGGGGGAATTTTGCCTCTAGCTTCAGTCAGCATTTCCAAGTCCTTGTAAACCTGAATAACCACAATCCAGGACTCTTGCTTCAAATACAGTGAGTGAAAATGAGGGTTCCCAAAGCTCTAGTGAAGTAAATTTGTCTCTTCAGGATACTGCTTATGCACCAGGATATTTTTCCTTTAAGAAATAAATGGATTGTATGGATTATAGTTGACAGTGTTAGTGTCTACTCTTAATTTTTATACTTTCACACACTTACCACTGCAAATACTAAAAGGCTTGTGTGAAGGGTGTATTTACAGCTATTCACTCCCAGGACTCTCACAGGGAGGTTTCAGTATGCAAAGTTCCCTACCCTCCCATACACCAACAGCCAGTGCCTGCCAGGTAACAGCTGCCTTAAAAGTCACATTTGGTTTAAGTTAAACTTGGAAATCTTTAGTTAAACTAAAGTTAAGCTTTGAAATCTATTTAATTACACTGGTGTAAAACCATTTGTGGATGCTCCTCTGTGCTTTAATTGAAATCTGATTTGCAGTGATTTTTCTTTTGTAAAGCTGAATCTATTTAAGAGTACCCACATGGGTTTGCAATTGATTTCAATAAATAGAATTAAAACCAGGTTTTTGCTTAAATTGCTGCAATTTTTAATGCAAACAGAACCTCTGCAAAACTGAAAATCCCCCAATTATTCTGGAGCATTTCTCTCCCCTGTGAGACTGAATGTTTTCATATGTTTTCATGTGTTTTCACGAGCGCAGTGTGGAGGTTCTCCAGTCTCCAACCTTTTCCTGAAACAAGCAACCTACTTTGAGTTTAGCAGCCTCTCCCCTGTCCCTGACTGGCTCTTACACTTCCAATCAGGCACAGAGGAAACATTTAAACACGCAGCCCCTTTGCTTACCCTTTCCTTAGAGCAGGAATCAGCTATGCAACTCAGCCCAGGTAAGGCCACACTTCACCATCCCCATTGCAGCCATGTCACATTTAACAGGTTTTTCCCCCTCTAAGTGCCCCGATTTACTCTTTGTCCCCTCACTGCACAAAGAGAGGGGGGAAGTAAACCCCTCCTGTGCCCCAGGAAGGTGAAGGTATGGTGAGAGCAACTCGCACACAGCTGCAGCTTCACCTGGTACAGCTCCCAGCAGCAGCTTTCCTGGATGAGAGCTAAGGGCTGGCGTGGGAGAGGCTGGGGATGGGATAGGAAAGCTGCCAGGTGCTGCTGAGCTAGGCCAGATCCTTATCTCACCTCTGCACAAGGCTGGTGAGGATACTCTGGGCGTGTGGCAGCTCCCTGCTCACCCTGCAGTGCAGCTGGGTGCTGTTTCCACCAGCACTGCTTGATGCAGTACCAGGGATGCCACCCACGGATGAACAGATCCTTTGAAAATCCACGGGAGTGTGCACCTCCTAAAAACCTTCTCTCTTCAATTTCCACATGCTGTTAAATTACCCTGATGCCTAAGTGTAATCTTCTGGCGGTTCCCTGTGCCCATGAATTACTCAACATGGCATGCTGGATCCTTAGCTGCAGGACAGTTTTTCCAGTTGTTTGTTTTGAAAGCTCTTAAGAGCAATATACTATCAGCTGAGGTTTCTAATTAACTCTGAATAGCTAGTCTGCTGCCACTCAAGTATAATTCTCATTAGCATCTCAGCTAACAAGCTTCAGTGTTTGCCCTCCTAATTAGCTTCTAGTTAGAAGTCTTTCCCTATCCTAAGATGTGCCGTTGTTAATTGCAGTTCTGATTGCTTTTACAGCAAACTCCTGAGAGATTGCTAAAGCTCTGGTTTATACCTGATAGAGACCAGTAATCTGGGATACTCATAGCTCCAGGTTCTGTATTCTCCTGTAAGTGTGTGTCTTTACCATACGCTGTGCGAAAAGAAGGGGGGACAGAGCCACAGCTTTTAAAATGAATGAGGAAGTCTTTTGCCTTTTAAACAGGTGGTAGAACTTGAAATGATTCTGCTTAAAGCTAAGTACAACTTTCGCAGCTAATGCTGCAGGAATGGCTTTCCAGGTTTTTTCCCCGTGCAGCTGTCCATACAATGGCTAGATTTCCGTGCCCTGCGTTTCCAAGGGTTCCTGAGTGTCCCACAAAATGCCCCACTGCTGCCGATCCCAAAAGCCAGTGTGTTTGTCTGTTGCCCGGACGCAGGGTTTGTCAGGTTGGCTATTCCTTCTGGGCTGCTGGCTCAGGACGGTATTTCTGTGGAATGCTCTTAGCACGGTTTAATGTATGCCTGCGAGCTGGATTAACCCCTTAGTCCCCGCGGCTGGGGAGCACTCAGAGCACGGCGGTGTCAGCGGGCTCCGAGAGCTCCTGGGGACAGGGGGACTGGGGACAGGGGGATCCCATGGGAGCAGTGAGGAGCATGCAGAGGAGAAAGGTGAGTCTGGAGTTCCACAGAGGCCCTGAAGCTGCCAAGTGCTTGTTCTGTGGAAGTAAATCCGTTCTGTGCCTTTTCAAATCACAGGTTTACTTCTTGAAGAGGGGGAAAATATTGCTCAGCTTGTGAAGATTTACTAGTAGGCTGCTCACTCCAGATATGCCCAGAGCCCATCTGTTGCCACCTCCTAAACTGAAACCCACTTTTTGCTGAGCCTTCTGAAATGGGTTTAACACATCCTGTGCATCCTGCTGCTCTGTGTAGGATAACAAGATGCCTGCACTGAAACCAAATACTGAATTTTATGATGGGGTGCCTGGATCCCTCTACCTTAGTAACTTTTTTCTTCTCTTTTTCGAAATTGAGGGGTAAGGTTTCTATGTCACTAAGTTAGAAGGTTAAGGAGAGTCTTTATCTGTCCTGGCAGAATGACTGTAATCCTGTGATGCTTTATCATGCTGTGAGTGGAGGTTCTAGAGGACCCTTGCAAGCAAGCAGAGTCCCCCTGAAGCAACATGCAGGTGTAAGGATGTGCCCCATCAGTACAATTATAGTATCCAATTATATTGGATAGAAAGAGAGAAATCCTGGTAATGAATATGCTTATGGTTCATAACTTATTAAAAATTTAATTTAAGGATGGCCTACTCACACTAACAGCAATAGATTTAATTAGTCATAGGTCTTTCAAATCTGCTTTTGAAAAACACGTAAGAGCTTTAGATGGACCTGAGGTAACTGGGCAAGTTGAAAGGGTGAGAGTATGTTTACACAATGTTGCATGTCTGGTGATGTTCATGTCAAGTCTAATATTCTGGTGTCAAATGATTCATTATCATTTTTTCAACTGTAAAAAGAAATCAGAATTTAAAACACAGTCTTTGATGAGAAGCTGACTTTCTTGATTTGACTTCCTATATCAAATTAATGTGTTGGATAGTGGGAGTAATGATGGTGAGCAAATCTCAGTGTTTGAATCTATTTCAGTTGTGTATCAAATAGGCAGATTTAAATGAGCTGCTTAACCTCTGTTATCTGCAAAACTGGATTCCAAATCACAAATATGTCATTTACTGTGCTGTTCTTTAGTTGCAGATGGCACCATAAAGTGAAGCACATGATATGATAAAACTTTTTTTAGAAGCTTTAAAGTAAAACTTGAGTTTGGGTTTAGGGAAAGAAAGAAATAATTCCAGCAAGGGATCTGTAAAGTAATAAATACAGATTAAGACAAGGGATTGATCAAAGGTAGCAGAAAGAATTCAGAACAAAGGGTTCTTTTGGTAAAGAGAAAGGCATGAAGCACTTAAGTGAAAGTTTCTAGAATGTACAGTCTGTGTCCAGCTACTGAGGGGCTTTACCTTCAGGGAAGAAAACCCCAAACCAATCAAAAGAACCCTCTCAGGTCACAATTGTGCAGATGCTACTACTGTGTTAGTGTCAGCTGTCAGACATGAATTTGTATGTCCTGCATATTTTAACTATTTATGATAATAAAGTAATTCCTTCTTCTAATAATGTCCTCTTTGTGAGGGCTTTGATGCTCTTAATTTCTAGGGTAAAAGACACAAAAACCCACCAGAGCCAGGGCTGTAACAACTACTGCTCTTGCAAATTGCTGAACAGATAAAGCCAAGTGTGGAGGGCATCTCATGATCTTTTACATGGTCTGCCCTAAGTATTTTTTGTCTTCAAACTAGTTTATGCAGCACTGGCTTATTGCCAGATTTGTCACATAATGTGTTTTTCTTGGTGTGATTATAAGCTAAATTGGTGTCATGATCCTTTTTCTTAAGGCAAGCAATAAATTAAATTGTGGGATAGAAAAATGGTGACAAAGTACCATTTATGCTGACAGCATAGAAAGAGTAATGTTGAAACAACTCATAAACACACTGATTGAGTAGGTCCCTCTACCTTGACTCCATTTGGTTCAGAAAATGTTCATGAGGTTTTTTGAGTCTGGAAATGGAAAGGATCTTCTAATCTTAATAGTTCTTTCTTCTAACAAGGCTGTGATCCAGGCCATTTCTTACAGCAGAACAGGCTTTCTGCTTAGATTGTTAGAGAGGGCATCCCCTTAATTATTTATACTACACATACCAGGTGTGCTGATTATGAAATTTCCCTTGAGGCTCCAGAAGGAAATGAAATCCTAATAAATGCATGAGATAGTGGAACAATGCTAGAATCTCCTGGATGAAAATCAGCCATCCGTGTCAGTGATATCCTTACAGTGGTTTTTAGAAAGCATTACAAAAGCTAATCTTCTTAGGCTTGTCATCCAAACTATCCTGGAGGTGTGAAGAAACTGCCCTTCCAGGGAACTTCAGTTCTCTTTTGGGAAACAAAGGAAAAAAAGGCTAGAGGAATACATTTCTTGTCCCAGGGAGGTGTGAAGGTGGCAGTGTTGATATGATGTTGTCTGTGTTTGTAATTAGTATCATTGCACAGTGATGACTGAAACATAGTCATGAAACTGTCTGGAAAATTCTATTTCAAAATGCTGGCTGAGAAAATACGAGGACTCTGTTTTGGAAATATGGGCTGCCCTTGCCTTGGCAAGTGGAGCAATTTAATTTGGAAGAGAGACTGGTATTTGTTTGAGATGCTTGTTATCCAGAGAGATCAGTGAAGTCCAAGGGAAGAAAGGTCCTTTCCTGCAGAGGTAAATGGAGAAATACCAGAAGACACTGAACTGAGGATCAGAAAAGGAGAAAGACCTTGATGTGAGAGACAACAGGGAAAGCAATGCAGCAGTGTGAAGCAACCAAAAAATGGTTCTGTGATTCTGTGATGTAGTGTAGTGGGGAAAAGACAACACTGATTTTAACCCAGAGCCAGGTGCAATGACCACGACAAACTCAGCTCTATTGCAACTGTGACAGCAATACTGTTTTAAAGAGGTGAAATAGGTAAATATATGAATGATTCTATGAATTTTGCTGTTCAAAGGAGCAGCTAAAAGGGAAAGATACTTGTGGAGAACAGGCAGCTGGCAAGAAAATTTTATAATATGATCTTCAAGAAGCATGTATCCTCTTCTATCAAAAGCTTTAGAAGGACTCTCTGAAAAACTGGTGCTGTTCAGTAGAGGAGCAGAATTTTGTTAGGAGTGCAAAGACATCTTTCAGAAAGTGAATGTTGTGTTTGAACAGAAAAAATAGAAAAGAGAATACAGGCAAGTTAAATAAGGCAAGTTAAACAAGACAGGTAAAATCAATTTTGAGGAGCAACTTGCAAAACTCATAGAAACAATGAGAAAACCCCTTTGAACACATGAAGGGTAGGGAGCCTGTCCATCAGCAGGCTTGATAGGCAACTGCAGTGTAATAAGAACACTCAAAGTACACAGGGCTGTTACAGCAAGGCTAAATAAATCTTTGCTTTGCTGTTCATTATAAAACATTTCAGGGAGCTTTCTTTTCTGGAGGATTTTGGTATTTGAAAGCATCTAAAAGTGTGTTTTAAACTGAAGTGTCAGCAGAACAAGTTTAGAACAATTGGATAAATGCGTAATACTATTGGTAAAAATAGGTGGTAGCCATGGTAGCCACCCAAGAGTCCCAAATGTGGAGTTTTTAAATTAATGGTTTCCTTTGTTATGAACTAAATAATTGATGTGGCAAGTGAAGGTGGCAAATGCAACTGATGTTTAAAGGGCTGGGTACACTGTTAAATCGAGCCTGCCTTGGTCAAATTTATGGGAAATAAAAGGAAGACTTGTAAATACGACATATTGGGTCAATGTAGAAATGAGCTTGTAGAAGCTTGTCACATATCTGTGTGCTTTGAAGTCCAGCAGCCCTTGTGCAGAGGTGCTTCAGCTCATAAGGCATAGGTGGACTTCCAAGGTCTCTTATCAATAGTCATCAAACCTCCTAAACAGTCAAGATATAAAAGGGAATGTGTTCCTGTAGTTTTGAACTGGTAATGGTTCTAATTAACTGGTAAAGGTAAAAGAGAGGCTGGGGATTGAGTCATCCTTTTTCAAATTGCAGGACATCACCAGGTGGCAAGAATCTCTGTTGGTTTCTCTATTGTTAAATTACCTACTAAAGCTCTGGGAAAAGGGGAATTGACAAACTCACCAGTAAGAAATTTTCAAGGTAGGTTAAAATTAAAGCTGGCTGTGAATATTCTCCATTTTCTCACCTAATCTAGACATCTGCAACGTAATGGAGATAGGGAAAACTCCCCGTACATAGGCACCCACAGAGATGTCACCATTCAGGAAAATATCTTCTTGTCATTGTGAGAAGGTATCAGCTCAATCCTTAGGAGTGATCAGGAGGATAAATAGGATGTAAAACACTTCAAAGAAGACCTAAAATAAAACCAAAAAAGGTTTGAGTGTAAATCCATGAAGTGTTGCACAGTGTGATAACTGTCCTGAATACAGGAGCAGTAGAAATAGGACATATGGGAGCTGCAAGAGTGGCCATAGGCACCGAAGGGCTTCTCTGCCAAGGGATGTAAATACAGGTTGGAAAGGACCCCTGGGATCACCATGTCCAGACTCTACTCCTGCTGGCACCACAGCACACAGCTTTTTCATGTGTTTCATGTGTTTCTCAGATACTGCCAGAGAACTGTCTGGTCCCTGAATGCATAAAGCTTGTTCAGCTCTGCCTGCATGTCAGTAGACAGCTGTCCTACTCCTATTACACCACCTATTGTGCATTCCCCCCTTGTTCAGTAGTGTCACTCATCCTGAAAACTGAGCTAGATTCTAAAACAATTTTTTTATATTGTCTCATCTGAATTATCTATCATATCCACTGAAAAGCTGCCCGATTTTCCCTTTCCTGTCTCATTTATGTTTGTGAAAATCCTTTTTCATATTTATTTTGACATCAGGGAAGGGAAATTTTTTGAGTTTTGTCATCTGTGGGACATATGGGGAGAGGTAAGCATGTAAAGTGTCTGATGTCTGCTGTTTCCATAGTCCTCATTAACGGAAGGAAGGTACAGAGGAATTTTTTGCTCTTACTGTTCAGAGAGATGGTTGAGGTAATAATTGGGAGTTCATGGTTGTTTCTGTTGCAGAATAATTAGGCTGATAAAATTCCCCATGTACCCACAGTTAAAGGAATTCTTCCCTTTTGTTGTATCAGTTTTCCTTACTTTAATTCCATACCAGTGAACCCCCTTTTATCCCCTACTAAAAATCAAGTCTGTGCAATAATGAATCAGTCATAACAAAACCACTACCTCATTGCAGCCAGCCACAATTTTAATTGAAGGTATCTGTTTTAAGTGGGACAAATTTTTTTATATAATCCACGTAGGAAAAAGAATTCCTTCATTTTCATTGCTTGATGCATGTTGTTTTCTTGCTTCTAAAATTCTTGAAACACATCACAAATCAGTGGAAGATGCCTTCAGTGATCCACATAACTGTTTTACATCTATACTATTAAAATACATCCTAGAGACTGCTCTCTGTGAGTCAGGAGAACTGGGAAGGCTCTGGGCACTCTGACTGGGAGACCAGCTCTATGTCAGAAGAGAAAAGGTGAGGTCTATGGAAAAGACATTTGCAATTCTGGTGCTGCTTCTTGTTTGAAACACACAGGTTTTTCTTGGTTAGTGCCAGGTCCAGGAAAGTTACCCATTTGGATCAAATCAAATAATATTTAGAATTTGATGCATTTGTTTCCAAGGCCAGACCAGTCTCCTGATGAACCACCCTTTCTGTCTGGGGACGTGGCTTAAATCTGAGTAGAAGCTGTCTTTTTATCATTCACTGGGAGTTTCTGCTTCTCAGGGCTACTGAGTGATGTACCAACACCCAATCTCTAGCTTATGTGGAGCATCTTTGATGACTGACCTAGAGAGAAAAGTGAACTAGAGGGGATATTTTTTCAGATTTTGTCTGTATTTTGCAGCCACAGAAGCGACTGTGTTGTTGACGAAGCTTTGCAGTGAATGTCCATCTCTCTGGAATATCTGCCCAGGAGCTGGGCTGCAGGGTTTGAAGGTGGTGTAGGCTGGCCTGAAGGACAAGCTGGTGAGAGCTGTAGGAGAGCTCCACAGTGCTGTGTGGGAGTTTCCTCATTGGATTTTCCTCACGTGATCTTTGCTTCCTTCCACGTTTTGGAAGAACGATGGCAGTCGGTCTGAGAAAACAAATGCTGCCAAATTGTGGGGAGTTAAATCAATGCTGATCTCCAGTGCCAAGCAGGAAAATTCTCAACTGAGATGTGGAAGAAGAGGATGGATACAGGGCAGTGAGAGCTCGCTTGCCTCTGAGCAAGGGGTGGTGGTGGTACCAGCCCTGGGCTTGGGTGGCAGCCCATGCTGGGACAGTGACACAGTGGCACGAAGGCTCTCCTCGTAGCGGGGTTCAGAGGAAGGTCACCATGTGTGCAGCAGGGTTTCCTGCACTCTGGATTCTCTTTCTTTGTGCTGCAGAGCACACACTGACAGATAATACAGCAACTGCTGTGGATATCAGGCAAGCTCTGATCTGCACCTTGGTGTTCTGTGGGGAAGAAAACCAGTCTGAGCTCAGATATCCCCTGTGGGGTGTGGATCCATCCTGTGAAATGCACGTGGGAAATGCTTCTCAACAGGCAGAGGGTACAGCTCATTCAAGCTGAGCATTTTTAGAGAGAGTACTAGTTACAAGAGCATTGCCTGACCCTGATTTGGGACCAGTAAGACTGCTCTCTGTACTGGTATGTGGTATAATAAATTTTTGGATATTTGATTAAGTAATGTGATAGTGCAAGGAGGATTGGCTGGAATTGCTCTCCAAAAGACAAAATCAATTTTAAACTTTTTAATGCTCCCAAACCATCTCAAATGCTGAAAAAATAGCTGTAGCAAGCCACAGGAAACACAACACTGTGTTATTTCTTCTGTAACCATCAGGTTCTTGGCTGGATGGACCAGAAGTTGTGTCTGTGTCCTTATGTTCAGACTTCGCAAAATGCAGGATTCACTCTTCTTTTTCCTTAGAATGAAAAAAAAAAAAAAAAAAAAAAAAAAAAGGACTTCCAAGGAATTTAATCTCTGTGCATCTGTGTATTTTTTCCTAACACAAGTCTCCCTAACACTTTGTGATGCTCTAGGCACAAAATAGATATCAAATTCCAGCAGCAGGTGTGTTCAGAGCTGCGGGGGTCCAGTGAGGAGGTTGTGTTCCTTGGCAGAGATTTTTTTAATTATCACCTTGCTAAGGTGAGTGGGAAATTCTGTCTAAAAATCATCAGCGTGGAATGACAGAGAATTTTGCCTCTCACTTTCTTATTCTGTGGGAGGGAGTTTAGGGCACTTGCTGCTCACTTTTAATTCTGCTGGATAAACTAATGACTGTCACCAAGATGAGTCTGAAATCTAAATCAAAGTCTTGTGTTAGATTTTATTTTTGAATGGGCCTGAAACAAATTCTGGAGATCTTGTACACATCTGCTTACAAAACTATCTTGCTAAATATGTAAAATTTGCAAATATTTCCATTTACTCAGTCTTCTCATCTATCCCTATTTAGAGGAATACCTCCTCTGTTTTGTCAAAAAGTGACACTTTTCTACCTCATACCTCCTATTTTTAGGGTTAGTCTGTTTCTGTGATATGAAAATGTTTTTATTTTCTTAAAATACTTATTTACTACTTCCAGATAGTGTTGCCTGCCCTTCTCTTCTTTCAGAAGCATATCTAAAGAATTGGAAGAAACAAAGAATTTGAAGAAAATCAGGCTCACAGTATTTAAAAATACACATGTAGACCTGCTCTTTAATTTTAAAGCCTTTTCCCTAACAATAAAATGTAGACCTAGCTGATTCTTTATTGTGTTGGGTTGTGATAAAAACACATTGGCTAATAGCTATTCTAAGCTATTAGCCAATAGTTTTAAGGAGCTACTATAAAAATTCCTTTAAGAAATGCCTTTAGTTAAACTTTTTAAGCTAAGCTCTTTTAGTTTGAGGATGAACAAGGTGCAAGAAGCTAACCAGGCACGCAATCATTGGGAAAACTCAGAAACCTTCTATAGCCTATTGTACACCAGAATTTTGTGATCTGCTTAGCAGTCAAGGAGCTGAGACTCTTTTTAACATCAGCTTAAACAAACGCTTAAAAATTCAAAGTAAAAGCACTTTGGTCAGTGATAAGAGAGATTTTAGTTTGACATTTTAACCCTAAAGTAAGGTTAGGACTTCAAATGGAGGGAACAGATGTTGTCTGCAGGATCTGGTTCCCTCCACAGTCCTTTCCTTGGTGTCTGCTCAGACTCCTGGAGACCCTTTTCCCACCAGCCAGCTCTCCCTTATCCCCATGCCAGCTCTCACACTGCATCCCATGAGCAGCTCCCACACTCTGCAACCTCCAAACCTGGCCAGGTGAGTCAAACCTGCCCTGCTGCTCAGGTCTCAGCTCACAGCCTCGCTCTTGCTGCTTAAGATACAAATGATTGGTGTGGTGGTTTTCATATAATAACTTAATGGTTTAATACTCATCTCAGAAGTGGTCGAACTTGGGTTTGGGTCCTCCTTCTCCCAAGGGATATTCAAATCCACCTGTCCCTTCCCAGGCTGTAGGCAACCTTTCAACCTTTCCTATTGAAGTTGTGCCATGGTGCAGAGAAAGATTGGCAGACCTGGAGAGGAGAAGCAAGTGGGGGCCTGACTGTTGCCTACCTAAAGGAAGGTGGGGAGCAGGTTTCTGGCAGCATTCCCAAGGCTGCTTACTGTATAGTTTGCATTAAACCATCTCTGGATAAAAATCAAAACCAGCCCTGGAGGCAGAGTCCAAACCCAGCGCCTCTATCCACAGGGAGAGGTTGCAACCACCTTGCCCTGGCAGTGGGGGCTGTTTTGGTGCCTCCCCAGCCACACCCTCTTCCCCCAGCCACATCTTTAAAAGGAGCTTGGAGTGGCTGCTCCCTCACACCAACACCAGAGCCAGCTGGGGACAGCTGGCTGTGCCCACGAGTGCCCAGACCTGAGGGGGCTTCACAGGCAGCAGTGCTGAGAGGTTCTGCTTGGCCACAATGTTTGGATCTCAGCATGGAGGAAAGAAAACTTGAGGTACCCAAACACCTTCTTTTGGTGAAAAAGTTGGTTCCTGTGGACTGTTAGGTTGGAGGAGGGGAGAAGTCATGGCTCATTTAGCTCTGCATTTTAGACTTGGAATTTCCTGTTGTGATACTCTTCAGGTCCCTGTGTGGCTTTGAGGACCTTGCCTGAAGTGAATTGAGAGTGTTTCATTGAGAGATGTGACTGAAGGACGTGCAAGGTTAACTTCAGCTCTGAAGCATCCAATTCTCTTGAAAATTACTTCAGTTTCTCAGTAATTTAGAAGCTTTAGAAATTTCCCCCTTTGTTAGTCTCTGCCTTCTCTTTGTGTAAACTAGAGATTACAGTACCTTCAGGACCCACCATATGTTAAAGAAAGATTTGTGGTCCCCTGAAGGATAGCTGGCTGAGCATTGAGTGTTAATTTGCTAATGGAAAAGTTGGGCAGATGAGAAAAATTGGGAAAAATTAAACCTCCTGGTGCTCTGGGTGAAGCTGGAATGACTTTCAGAAAGACATCTTTGGTTGGCAGTGGTGAGATGTGCAGATGAGAGTGCCTTTCTTTCGGCTTCAAGTGAGCAGCTTTCAGCACACAGGAATTACTCAGCTGCAGGCTTATGGGATGATTCAGGTTACTTATGATGGGACTGGGGAATGGGGACGGCCTTTGTTGGTGCAGTTTGAAAGGCTAGAGTTAGAAAACTAAACCAAACCCACCCTCCTAGACCTTTCCAGGATAGTCCTGGCAGAGGGTGGGTGACCCTTCTGGGTTGGTATGAAATGCCTCCTCATGCCCTCCCCACGTGGTGCCTTGTCCTGCCAAACTCTCTCTCCCCAGATGCCAAGTTCTGCTCTGGGTCGGTGATCTGCTGTGAGGAGTCCTGCATTGACTTTAAGGCTCATGGAGGATCTTCTGTTCCTAGGACAGCAGGTACTGAAGCTTTTCTTCCACACCATGAAATTCTTACGGTTATAAAAGTGTAGGTTTATGTGTTGACCCATTGCATTCCTTCTGCTCCTCTGAAAACTGGGGAAGGGAATGGACCTAAGTACCTCAGGGCTGCAACTTCGGAGTGTGTAGAAGGTGCTTCTCTCCAGCCAGAGGAGGTCAAGTTGGTCACTCTCAGTCCCTTGTAGGCAGTCACTTCACAGGTTGGTACCTCCTGGGCAGAGGAGCCCCAGATGTGACACCTGCTCTCTGTCATCACTGACCTGAGTTTTCACAGGGTTTAACTGGCCAGCGCTTTGTCCTTGAACCATTTGATTCCTGCTGATGCACTGGCTCTGGGGGTGCTCCCTGGATGGACCTGTCAGAGATTTTAGCCCATAGGATGAAGGGTTGTATTTTAAAATGTGTTGACTTTTTTCTTTATGGTTTTAAGAGTCCAGCAACTTTTTGTGCCTCGTGGGGGACAGGCCTTCTTGTAGCTCCATATCAGACTTACTGTTTCCCCAAGCAGAATTCCCTGATGAGACTATTGCTTTAAAGACAGGCAAAGTAATTTCTTATTTTGGTTATGCTTATGTAAGACTACAGGACAAGAAAAAAAAACTTGTGGCATCCAAATGTGGTTTTGATTTTTAATAGTCTTAGTTTTGTCCTGAGAGAGTGCAGCCTGTAAGGACATGCAATGCCTTAGTTTTTGCAAATGCAATTTCTAAGTTTTTGGAGGGAAAATACAGTGCTCTTCCACTTTGTGAGGCTCTGTGGTGAGGCCATGGCCTGGTCTTACTTCAGCTATTCTTTCTTCTTCTCTTCCAAGACTTACATTGGAATTGTTACTGTTAAAAAGCAATCAGGTAACATAATGTGCACGTGTGTATATATATATATGTGTGTGTGTGTGTGTGTGTATAAAAACTGTGTGTATTTATATGTGAGTATAAATAAATAGAAAAAAATTATTTTTTTTTTACCATTTCTGAGTGTGGTGAAATCATATTATGTTAATAATCTAAACCAAAGCTGATCGTGCTTTCTTGTATTGTAGCATGTTGAAAGTATTGAGAGATATCTAAATTATCTTAAAAGTGAGAGCGATTCCAGAAACCTTGACTGATTCCAGGAACTCACACTGCTGTAGTATTTTAAATACTTTGATGGAACTTGTATGTGATGCCTGCCTTAAGGAGTTCTCACTTGTAAGATAAAAACAACATAGGGAGGCAGAGTAGAATATAGCACAAAAAGGTTTCTAAAACATTTACAATAATGAGATGTATAAAATACTCTCAAAATAATCCTGATAGTTGTGGTGATCTATGTTCAGGGTTCTCTTCTGTTTTTACAGTAGAAGAGGCTTGAAAACATGTATTTTTTTCAAACCAAACACTAGTAAGTCTGAGTCTGATCCTGCTTTTGAGTCCATGAATTTTATTACTGAATGAAGTGTCTGCCATTCCAGGGAGTGTTTTCTGATGCTTCAAAACAACAAAAAAAGGCTTTTTGGACCTTTCTTTCAGGTTTCGTATCTGGATAAATGACTCCTTTAACCCTGCAAGGCACTGCAGAAAAAGTACATTAATTTTTTCATCTGGGTGTCTGCCATGCCCCAGTGGTTATGGCTTTTTCCCTGAGGCTGGAGGAAGCCTGGATGTCAATTGCTGTTTTCTGATAGCTGTGCACAATACCCAGAGAGGCGCTGGGCAGAGCAGAGGTCAGGGATGAAGCTACACATTGGTTGATGGAAGAATTTGGCTATTGTGGAAGCAGGTTAAAGCAGTGTCTTAGTTTGGAAGACAGGTATCTGCTAAGGACAAACAGGACCCTCTCCTGAAATGGAGAATGCAAAAAACCCCCAAAACTCCTCTCTCCGAATTGTTATAATTTTAGAATTAAGGGGCTCTCAGGTGAAGATGTGAGGATATGGATAACAGTTCTTTACTTGTCTTTAGCAAGGCAAACAGAACAACAATAACTATGAGATGAACAGCAGACAGAACCAGGGAACAGTCCCAGTTTTCTCTGCCGCTGGCACCCTTTCCCCATTGGTGCAGTTCCCGACACAGGCAGCTGTGGTGCAGAGTCCCGGGATGCTGGAGATGGATCAGGAGCTCCCCGGTGGTGGCCGGAGCTGCAGCACGAGTCCCGGCAGGACAGGGGGTGCAGAGTCCCGGGATGCTGGAGATGGATCAGGAGCTCCCCGGCGGTGGCTGGAGCTGCAGCACGAGTCCCGGCAGGACAGGGGGTGCAGAGTCCCGGGATGCTGCAGATGGATCAGGAGCTCCCCGGCGGTGGCTGGAGCTGCAGCACGAGTCCCGGCAGGACAGGGGGTGCAGAGTCCCGGGATGCTGCAGATGGATCAGGAGCTCCCCGGCGGTGGCTGGAGCTGCAGCACGAGTCCCGGCAGGACAGGGGGTGCAGAGTCCCGGGATGCTGGAGATGGATCAGGAGCTCCCCGGCGGTGGCTGGAGCTGCAGCACGAGTCCCGGCAGGACAGGGGGTGCAGAGTCCCGGGATGCTGAGATGGATCAGGAGCTCCCCGGCGGTGGCTGGAGCTGCAGCACGAGTCCCGGCAGGACAGGGGGTGCAGAGTCCCGGGATGCTGGAGATGGATCAGGAGCTCCCCGGCAGTGGCTGGAGCTGCAGCACGAGTCCCGGCAGGCAGGGGGTGCGGGCTGAGGCGTGGAGAACACTTGGAGCAGGAGCCAAGGAACAGCGAGGGGGGCAGGAACTGCAGCGGCTCCCGGCCAGGCAGACAGGGGCAGGGGCAGGATTGCTGGGGCACACACGGAGAGACCGTGGCAGGAAACCCCGAACTCCGCTCCAGTGGGGCCAGTGAAAGAAAAAATCTCACCCGAAGTCTGGAAACCACAGCCTGCTGTTTCTTCTCCCGACAAGCACGGCCCCCCCAAAAAAAAAAGAAGTGAAATCCACATGCTCCTCCTCTCCATTCACCCCAGGCCACTTCTTTTGTCTTTCTTAACTGTCCATAAGTACCCAGAGATCAGTTCCCTGGCAATTTATAGGAAAAAAATTCTACAAGAGGACCCAACCCCCAACAAGCAGCGATCAACACAAGCTACAGTGGCTGGTAATTGGTGGTGGCTGCTTGTGGTATTCTCCAGATTGCAAGCAGAGAAGATCATAGAATTCCACAGGAATATTTCATGTAACATCAAGCAGCTCTTATCAGACTTGCTCCTTTTGTTTTCAGGAAGTCAGGATGTAATTTTGGAGAACACTTATTGCCATTTTGCTAGGCTGGTTTTTTACAGCCAGAAGAAATGGATAAAGGTTGGTCTTGTCTCATTTATAGAGAATGTCTGAAGCCTTCGTTTCTCACATGGGTGTTGGGTTCTTCAGTCACTCCAGCTTGTGTGTTCAGTGGTCCTGCCAGATCAGCACTTCACTTAAGTTCTCCTTAATGGATTTGCAAAAAGTGATAAAACACTCCAGAAGAGGCCTCAAGGAATGATTAGTTTAATCTTCAATTAGTTCCTGCTGAGACTTGATGAGAAATCATTTGACAGAGTAGGCATGAGCTTTAATATAATCTGCTTGTCCAGTTATCATGAAGTGCAGTGTGCAGAGAGGAAAGAAGCTGCAAATGGAGAAAACCATGACAAAAGCATTGAATGTTTTAGACTGCTGTCTGTGATGCATTTTTTTTGTCTGCTTGAGTGGCTTCAGCCATTGGGATATTGCTACCAGGCATTAAAGTCAGTGTGGGGAATATTTTCATCTGTATGACTGGTGAGATGCTGACAAGAGGCAGTCATACTTTTTCTGCCCTTGCTTGGCAAGGTTTGTGGATCAGGCTGTTGAGCTCTTTTAAAACCACAGGAAAAGAGGAGCTAAAGCCAGTCCAAGTAGTTTTTACAATAAGGAAAGTGAGGTGGGGGGAGAAGAGGACTGACTTTTGAAGTCTTTTGGAGTTTGCCAGTTGCCCCTAATAGCAATTGCACAAGAGTGTGTCCCCTGGGAAACTGTGTCCTCCTTTTTGCACAAAGAATGGAAAACACTGGCCACTAAAAGAGAATGAGACACTGTGCTGTGAACTGGTTTGATTTTCTGTAAATTGTTTAGTCTTGTTTCTCTGCAATCAGATGGTGGTTCCTTGTTTCTTTGTTTAGGCCCCTTGTCCTCCAATCACTAAAGCTGTATTTTATAGCAAAAGAATCCCAACCTTCTGAGCAATTGAAGACTTGCTAAGAACATGGGGTTCCTTCTGGCTATGCAGAAATCTGTCAACTGAATGTTCAGGGGTGAAACAAAATTAGAATTCCCTGGTGCCATTCACATCTGCCACAGATTCGCTTCAGACAGCTTGTCCGTACTTGCATCTTCATGCTGTGTGTCTCCTGCATCTGTGTGGTTTTAGGTTTCATACACTTCAGGTCTGCACTTCCCCCTCAAACATCCCAGTCAGGTTTCTTATTTAAGCTGTATATGCCTGGTTCCTTATGAAGCTCAGCTGGAAATAGGTTCAGCTGTCCAGTACTGAAAATCTGGTCCGTAGCTCTTCAGTTTTGTTACTCTTCAGAAAAATCTTTGCTGACTTACTGGAAGCAGTTGTTCTGCCAAAAAGGAGTCATTTGAGTGCTTGCTAATCTGCCACAGGTGAACTGAGGCCAGTTAATCCATAATTTAAATTAATCTTTTTGATTGCACTTGCATGATTGACTCAGTTGAGAAATGGATGATGGCAGGCACACCGTCACTCCTGTTGGTGCAGTCTGAGCTTTGCTTGCGTCCAAATCTGCGTCAGGGGAAGTTCAGATTGGACATTAGAAAGGGATTCTTCACTGAGAGGGTGGTCACGCCCTGAACAGGCTCCTGGGAAAGTGGTCATGGCACTAAGCCTGGCTGAGTTCAAGGAGTGTCTGGACGATGCCCTTGGTTATATGGTTCAATTTTTGGTAGTCCTGTGAATAGCAGGGAGCTGAAGATCCTGATGGGTCCTTTCCCAATTGGGATAGTCTATGATTCCATGAATAACCACACTGCAGTGGGTATTTATAGCCAAGCAAATGATGCTGTTTTCCCTGCACAGACCTACACTTGGGCCATATCCTCTGGGCTGCAACACTGAATGCCACCTTGAATGAAAAGCACCAGGCAGGATTTTAAAGCTACTGATGGTACTGGACAGATGGTCTTGAACTTGGAGAAATTTATATCCAATGTGGTCTGTGGGTGTGCATTAGTTCAGGAGAACTTGAGAAAGGAGGCAGAAGGGCTTCCTCAGGCTGTCCAGAATGCTCCTGTGCCAGATGGGAAATGTGTCCTTAGGCTGTGGGCTGCTGGGTTTGCTGGCAGCATTGCACTACAGCCAAGAGAGGAAGCAAGGACATGCTCCCGGGTTTAGTTTTAGCCAGAACAATGGAAGATAATGCCTGGATCAGAGTGGCATACTAGGTTGGAATATAAACTGAACCCTGGTCCGTGGAGAGTGATTGGAGCAGAGTAGTGTGTGATAAACAGCAGAGAGCCAATGAGAGGGGAAAACAGCTGGAAGAAGCCAGGAGTCAATGAGGAACATAAGAACAATGCAGTCCAGACTTACAGTGAAAGCAGCAAGGGGAGATGTTGGGTCTGAGGCAGAAAGCTGGCTGGAGGTGAGAGGGGTAGATGACCCCTCCTGGCTGTCCCTGGGATGACCAGGGAAAAAGACTCCTTTAACCAAGACGGATCACAGGACTCCAAATACTGCAAACCTCTGTGTTAAAAGGGGCAATGTTATACATGCATATTGCAATAAACCTCTCTACTTTGAGATGGCTCGCTCTTCTGCCTCCTGAGAGTTTATGCTTAAGTTCCCAATCCTGTCTTTGTCTTGGAGATGCTACCCAGTGTCGTGGTAGCTGAAGAATTTGTGTGGATCATCTTCACAAAGGCTAAAGTCATCCTTTTGGGAGAAGGGTCTGCAAACACAGACCACATAGGTCTTCATGGGCACCACCAAGAGCTCTCAGGGGAACTTAACTCTCCTGAAATGGTTAGAGTATGGCATTGGGAATAAAGTGTAGTTCACTTGGAAGACATATACGCTTCCAATGTGAGGACATGGGTGCTGTGGGATGGGTGATTTTGCTGTCAGCCCATCCCAGAAATGGCACCTGCCTCTTTTATGGTCTTGACCTCCATTAGCAACCACTGAAGTATATATGCTCATTTTCTATCATAGCATGAGGGTGCTGGTGAATTTGGTTTTACTTACCTTTTTGGCAGCCCTCGGATGAGGCAGGCTTTTAAGAATATTTTTAAGAGCACTGTCTGAACTTTATAGGTTGCAATACTTTTCTCGAATTTCCAGTCCTGAGGATGCCTTGCAGTAATACCCAAAACACCATTTACATCTTAGTATTTAAATCTTTTATGAACTGATATGAAAATCTCCAGTGCCCTAAATATTTTATCTGAAATATTTTTTTTAAAATCTTTAAATTTTCCTCTGAGGTCCTCGAGAGCTGAATGAACCCTTGCTAGGGGAAAGGGCTGCAGGTGGGGGTAGGCTTGGGTCCCCAAGCAAAAATGCAAGATACGCAGAAAAGCTCCTGCCTTTCTCCATTTGGCAGACACCTTTGGATTTTAAGGGTTTTTTTTAATTTTTTTATTATTATTATTTTGAAAGCCCGTGGGCGATTACACTGCAGAACAGCAGGAGCTAATGCGGCGCGGGGTGTTCCCCGGGAGTTGCTGGGCTCGCCGGGAGCGCGGCTGTGGGTTGACAAGGGGCCGGTCCCCGTGTCCATTGGCAGCCTTGGCAGGCAGGGAGAGACAGCGTGGGGATGCAAACAGCTGCGAGGGGGATGCAGCAGCCTGCCAAGCCAGTAGCAGGCTGTGAGCGGCGAGGCCGGGCGTCTGGCGGCGAACTGCCGGCAACTTGCACTGCAGTTCCTCTGAGGTTGCTGGAAAAGGGCCCGCTCGGCTCCTCTGCTGGAGAGCAGCGGGCTGGAAGCCCTCCCTGCGTGCCGCGGGCGGGGGCGGCAGCCGCGCTGCCCGCGCCTCCGCCCGGCCCCGCGGAGTCAGCGCAGCGGCGCTGGGCAGAGCGCGGCACAGCGCGCACCGCGCTGCTGCTTTTGTGGCACACCTCGAATCCAAACCGGATTATCTCACGGTTTATGTCTACAGCGAAGTGTTTAGGACAGGTTCTCAGAGGAATTTGCTCCTGGAAGAGCAATATTTACATAGCGTTGTAGGAGCAGTTTTTAATGAATTAGACACTTTTCGACGTGTAACTCGCTCAAATGTGCTAAAACCGAACAAGGCAGGAGGACTTATTGACTAGCCCCAGTAAGCAAGCAGGGCCAAAAGAATTTCTTTCAAGTGGTATTTGGGAAACCATCCCGTTGGGAACTGAGCGATTTTCATTCTAATGTTATTTGTTGCTTGCTTGCCAGGAAAGGAGTATGTCTGATACTATGTATTGCAGAGTTGTTCCATATGCTAAGGACCTTCAAATTCTTTCTTAAGAGAAAGGAAATCTAGGAAATTCTCTGTGCGTTATAAATTGGGAGTATGACACATGTAGAACTGACGTGCTTTGCTTTCAATATTATATAACTAAATTTTTAATAATATGGCCTGAATTTTCCTGTATGCATGAAAATTTAGGAACATGTGTGACTGAAAGTCCATCTAGTTTGGCATTCTGCCTGCATAATATTGTAAGTGCCAGACGTTTGGGCAGTGATTACTTTTACCTTCTGGACATGAGAGATTTTTTTTTTCCCCCTCTCCAATATGCTGAACTGGGGTCTGTAGCACAAGTGTCTGTGTTTCTGCTAAACTTAAAAAAATAAAGTAATTTTAAAATACCCTCAGTATTGTAATTTTTAATCTAATTACTATGAACATACCAGTCTGTACCTGGTTTCTCTAAATAGTGAATTCTCAGGGTTCCCTGCAGTCCATGAGCTCCTTCTTCTAAAGCCCCATGTAATTCCAGTTCTCCCCCTTGCCTGCTAATGCTTCCTGATCTGACCACAAAAACTGCTGAAGCCTCATTTCCCAGCTTGTCTGCATTCACCTCGCTGTCTCTCGCCATCCTCTCTCCAACTGAATGTCGGTGCAAAGCTGGCTTCCATGGTTACTACTAAAATAGGCAAAGGAGATATTTTTGGTCAGAATCTGCCAGTTCAGCAAGATCAAAATGCTTTTGGGAAATGTTCTGAATACAGTGAAATTTAAGCAGGACGTTTCTTGCAAAATGAAATAAAAATCCTCTCGAGTTTCCTCCAGCTCACCTGGACCTTCCCAGAATACAGTCTGGGCTGCCCAGTGCCTTGCTCCACCATCAGGGAGACCTGTCACTCAGACAGCCCTGTGGCAGGGCTTTTGTGTGGAAACCTTTATTTTACTTGCTTTTGTTCTAAGTGTTGTCATACCAAAATCTTCTCTGCCCCATGTTAGCCAGGATGCCTTCCCTTCAGCCAGCCTCCTCCACAGCACCCATTTCTGTTGTCAGGATTCTGTGCAGATGTTATTTATTTTAGATGTACATAAAAGCTATCCAACCATGCAATGGCCTTTGCTCAGTGATGTGTTGCTGTCACTTATCCCTTCTGGTCTCTCCTATTGGTTTCCCTTGTGGCATGTCCCAATTAAGTTGCAGGCCCTCTGAGGAAAGGGACTGCCCTCTTTTATGTATCTTGAGACACTACTGTTTTTCCTCAGCCTGTTTTTTTTTTTTTTTGTTTGTTTGTTTGTTTTTTTAATTTTTTTTGTGGGTTTTTTTTGGTGTTTTTGTTCTGTATTTGTAATAGACCCCCTTCAGTTTGGACAGCTCTGGGTTTCCTTTGCAAATCCTGCTGTATTGTTAAAATTCCCTCACAGGCAGTAGGATGAACTGTGTTTGTGTGCAGCTCCACAACTCTGACCTGATGGCTCTGTGCTCACAGCCCTATGGTTTTCTGTCACTTCAGAGCCTTTACAAACCCCCATGACCCCATCACCCGAGGAGACTGAACAGTGAATGGAATGTACTGGGGTTCCTAAGCCAGGCAACACTGCCTGCAAGGTGCTTTCCTACCTCCGGGTGAGCTCCTTGTTTCCAGCACTTTCCTGAGCACAGCAGCTTCGTTGTTGGTTTAATGGAGAAAAAAAAAAGGCAGCTTCTCCTCCTGATCATTTGTCAATAATATTTCCTCTCCCACAGAGTATTTCACAGAGTATTTCTTTCATAGAGGATCCTGAGTTGGAAGGGATCCACAAGGATGCACCCCAAGACATGGATGTCCCTCCTGTCTGCCAGGGCACCACTGACTCACATTCAACTTGCCATTGACCAGGACTCCCAGGTCCTTTTTCACAGTTGCTGGTCCCCAATGTCTTGTTCCCCAGCCTGGCATTGCATTTAATCATCTTTGCAAATTGCAGGAGGCAGCAGTCAGAGGTACAAAACCCCTAATTCTTTGTAAGGCTTTAGAAAGTGGGCCTTCTAGCCCAGTGGTGAGCAAAATGCGGGGCAGGAGACAACCTCCCAACACATGCAGCCTTTTTGAGCTTACAACATAGTATCCCCCTGCAAGGCAAACTCCAAATCCTTTTAGATGAATGTGTAGACAGTAACTGCACCTTTTAAGCAGAGCTATCAAGGTGTGTCTGCACTGGAATTCCCAGGGAATGAACACATGCTCTGCAGTCACTATCCAGTTCCAAGACTTGTTATTATCCACATGTATTAAGCTCCTGATGGGCCAGCCCCAAGGACTGCAAGGAGTGGTGACCAGCCTGTGCTTTGGACAATTTTGCTTTTAACAGATTGCTCCAAACAAAAAGCGTGAAAGCAAAACAGATTTGGTTGGTGGTGTTTTGTTGTTTTGGGGGGTTTTTTTAAGTTTTATGTAGTCAAGACATTACAAAATAATTTAGGGACGTACCCATGGGTTGTAGAATTGGACCTGTGTCTTTGAGGGGTGATGCTCCTTCAGCAGGAAACTCCTCCTCCTGGTGTCACTGCTCCAAGTTGCCGCCTAAAAGGGTGGTTGCTGACAATCGGTATCAAGACTCTCCTGAACCAAAGCTAATGTTCTTCCATTTCTGAAAATCCCTACAGGCAGTAACCTGTGTGTCAGCATCCCTGTAGACAGCTCCCATGGGGATTTCAGACACAGAAGTACATTTAGGAGAAGTTGGAGAAATCTCTTGTGTCCTAGTGGAATAAATTCTGATTTGCCCAGGAGTTTCTGCCTGACTTCTACCACAGTCCCCGTCAGCAGGATTGGACATGCTCTTCTGTAATCACCATGTAATGGCTCAGTTTGTGGGCTGGGCTCTGGTGCTTGAGTGACTGGAGCCGTTATTCCCCTGCAGGCACAGGGGAAAACACCATTCCCTGAAACTTGGCTAAAGGAACTTTTATTTGGCATGCGTTAGTCCACCCTTTCAAAGCTGAAGGGTGTATACACAGTCTGTTAGCACAGATCACCTGAGGTTCAGTCAACAGATAAGTAAGGATTAATAAAGTTGTCTAAACCCTGTGAGAGCAGAATTTAGAGGGGAACTTCATTAGATCCACAGCTGCAAATTACAAACCCTTCTATCCTGTTTGAGGCTTCTTATCTTTAGAGATCACCATGAAAGGTGGAACAGCTGTGAGAACAATTATTCAAGCTGATATATAATGGTTGCAAAAAAGGTAGGGTGTTTAGACAGATGGACAGATGATATGAAGAGCAGATTTGCAAGAGGATCATTAAATTCATGTTCCTCTGAGCTGGTGTGCATTGAGAGGAAGGGCACAAGTGAGATACTCAAGCACAGGGAGGTGTTTACAAGAATATCTTCTGAACTTGTCACAGCAGTGCCCATCAGAGGAGGGACCGGGGTGAGCAGGAGAGCAAACAGCTTTCCCCTACAGAGGAAAATCATGTACAAAGGTGTACTCAGTAGCTTTATTATGTATATCAGTGGTTTCCAAGACTTTAATATCCTTATTTTCTTGATGAGAACAGTTGCAGCTTCAGTTGCTTGCATGGTGCCTGGTGCCAGGTTGGCTCTTGGCCTGGTGGAAGCTGGTGCTGGGGGACTCTATACCACTATACCATGTCAGAGGGGAGTGCAGGAGGGGTATCAGTGCCTTCAGCCTGGCAGAGCTGCAGCTTGTCGTGTCAGCAGTTGTTCTGGGTTTGGTGACCATCCAGTCTTTGAGGTAGGGGGCAAATCTTGACTGTCCTCTAACTTGAGAGGGGCAAGAGGCAGCTGAGTGCCAATAGAGCTTCTCCTCCCAGTGGCCTTGTCCTGGGAAGAGACTGCTCTTCATGACATAGAGCTGCTTTTCCCCTGAAAGGTTTGTTGGTCCTGTCTTAGCTGTTTGTCCCACCTCAGGGACCAGGACAAGGGCTTTGTGATGCCTAGGGACTGCACAGATCTGCAGAATCTCAGCAGAGAGGCACAGCCTGGAGAGGTGCATTTTCCCTCCCCTGGCTCTCGTGAAGGCTGCAGGAATTATTTGGGGATAAAAAAACTTCTCTTGCTATCAGACCCACATAGGAAAAGTCACTTTATCAACCACTTGACACATGTGCTTTGGCGAGGCAGAGGAGGCATGTGGGGTCTCCATAATTATTATCAACAACTTTTTCAGAGAAGGGGGTAGAAGCTGGGTCCTTGAAATTTAGATTCCCTTCAGGTGCTGAGAGGAGGGGAATAAGGGAGGTATTATTAGAAAGCATTTCTTTTATTTAACAGATGTTAAATAGCGCTATACCACTATATCAATCTGTCAAGTACACTAATAGGAAACAGCATATAGAAAAGTCGAGATGTGAATTTCTCAGGGAGACAACCACCCCCTTTCTACAGGATCCTGGGTTCTGGGGACCAGCACAGAGCACAAGGAGCAGCCACACATATGCCAGGCACATGTGGAGGGAGAGGGGAAGGAATAGTTGTGGACTATGACAGAAAAAACTTGGTGCAGCTGGAAAAGTTTTCACCAACACTGTCCTGGTTGTTGTACTTGGAAAAAAATATCCTTAAAGCAGAGACCACACATATCTTTGGGTTCTGACAAATTGTGTGTATCATGCTATGGGTTTCAGTGGTGTTAATCAGCATTTTCACAATGTAGGTGGTTTAAAGTCTGAGGGAATGAAACAAACCTCTAATGGATGATTAAAGGTTGAAAAACAAGCCTGACTTTACAGCAGTATTTGTTAGTTCCAAGTCAGACCCAAAGCCATGGTATTTTCCTCTTGGACCCTTCCTTAAACTTGTCCTGGTGATCCCCAGCCACTGGCTTTGACCACAGGCAGCTGAGGTTGGTATGGTTTGATTAAAAGAGCTGCCTGAAGCCCAAGGTTAAGTGACAGGAATTTCAAAACAAAACAATAAATTAATAAAATGAATGTGTCATCAGCTGATCCTCTTCTGACCACCATCTGTCCCCTCATCATGTGACGTCTCCCAGCTGGCCACCCAAGAGACAAACCATGCAAGATCATCACCACAACATATGCTGCTATTTACACATTTTTAAAGGTAATAGTTGCTAGGCTGTCATATTAGTAGTTAAAAGCAGTTATTTGGAAGCTAGGGGATTTTTTTTCTTTATATCACTCCTTTTTATTTTTTCCCTTAGGAAGGCAGTGACTCAGCAGGTATATTTCTGACAGAGACATGTTCAGGGTTGGATCAGTGGAAGTTCCTATGTAAAATATATGTAATTCTAAGCCCCCTCCCCATACTCCCACCTTGTTCTATGGTATGCTGTTGTGCCTTTTGTAATATGCAGTAGAATAAATAAAATAGAAAGAAGGCAATGGTCCCACAAATGTCACTAGTGTACCTTTTAGGAACATTATGTGCTCTCTTTGCAATCTCCAGGATGCAAACCAAGCCCTGCATTTTTAAACTATTGTTAAGATCAAGGATGTGGTTATGAGAAGACTTACAATTTATAGGATACTTAAGCATTAAGGATTGAGGCACAGAACATTTCCTGGGGATTAACGACTGACTGGGTGAGCCTCGGGCCATTAACCCCTGCCTGTCATTAATCTTCAGGAAATGCCCTGCAGTGAGGTCGTTATTGCTGTTATATGCTGAAACAGAAAAATAATACTAAGAAAGGTCCGTGGATTATTTATTTATATTTTACATAACACAATTCTATTGGGACTGTAGGAAATGAACATCTTTCTATTTAGCTGGTGGTACTGCTGGAATTAATGCAGTTCCTGCATCTCACTCTTTTGTGGAAGATTATTGTCAGATTGCAGGAGTGTAAGTGGGGCAGGATTTGGCCCACTGCTTGTATTGCAGTGTTTAATACAATGAATAAGCCCTGCTTCTCTGATATAACTGCTGGCACAATTTAGCCCTATATAAAAACCAGCTCAAAATGCTTGTTTTACAGCAAAGCAATTTATTCACAGTTCTAAGCATCTCGCAGCCTTTTTTTAACTCATTGAATAATCCTTTTAGGTTGCCCATAAAGCAGGTGAAATGCTTCTGCTGCAGTCCTAAGGCAGAACACAGGCTGCATAAATAGCATCTAAATTACTAGGAATACAAAATACACATACAGTAATACATACCTACAAAGGCAAATTCATACTGACAGGACTGCAGTGTGTGCTTATCAGCAGCAAAACATCTCGGGGAAAAAAAAAAGTGGCTTTATATTGAAATTTTGTATATATTTCTCTCTATATAAACACTTAAATACTATTTTTTGCATGTTCTAAAGCCCAGATGCAGGCTCCTTTTTAATGAGCCTGCCTGCTTAAACATTTATTAGCTTAGAGATGTATAGTTTTCATAAAGCTGGTTGATTCTTTTTTGCAGAATATCTTTGCAAAAAAAAAGCTTTTTTTTTTTTTTTTTTTTTTTTTTTTTTGTGTACATGGCCTCAGTCCTTGCAACCTCCTAGAGAGTCTGTCAAGGCACAACTTAAAAGCTCGTTCAGGCAACCATGACCCCCTGCTAGCAGATTGTCTGCCTAAAAGGTAAGGGAAAGCTAAAAAAGAAGTAGAAACTTAAAAGTAGCTTCTCAAAGGCTGCATAGATCTTTTTTTTTTTTGTTAAACCTAAAGTGTTTAAAAGCTTTAATATTGATGGCCTGTCAACTTTGTCCTGATTCTTTGGCTTTCAGTTAAAAGGTTTTTGTTGTTGTAGCTTATGCAGTTGCTCTGTTGCTATGGAAACGTGACATCAAAATGACGTTTCTCTGTTTAAAAGCTTTTAACTAAATTCCTGCCTGTCAGATGTAGGCCCCATTTTGTGCACTCAAGCTTCAAGCTGTTGCAAAAAGGTTTCATATGTTCTGTTGTCATTCAAATTCTTTATCCACATATGCATGTCTTGCACTACAAAAAACCTAAACTAAAAACTCAATCTATATTAAGTGTCCTCTTTTAAAACCCTTTTAGGTCAGTCAGCAATGGCTGCAGCAGAAATTCCCAGTTACATTGTCTCTTCTCAGACTGAGAAACACAGGAGGGCCAGAAACTGGACTGATGCAGAAATGAGAGGTTTAATGCTGGTTTGGGAAGAATTTTTTGATGAGCTGAAACAAACTAAAAGGAATGCCAAAGTTTATGAGAAAATGGCTAACAAACTCTTTGAAATGACTGGAGAAATTCGCCACGGAGAGGAAATAAAGATAAAAATTACAAATATGACATTCCAGTACAGGTAAGCTTCAGTTAATTCTTTTTATTTTAAGAGATTTTAGCAGGGACGGCGCAGTGGTTTTTGCCTTTCAGAAAGAAGTCTCCTAGAGGAAATCTGTCGATAAAAGATTAAAGATTGTTCATATCGCTTTTAAAATTCTCTCTTGCCAATGCTGTTACGTCATTGTTAATTTGTCCCCCCATTTCATGTCAAACTCTGGGACAACTTTGTTTCTTTGAAATTAGCTGGCATTGTTATGATGCAGAGGGATGGAAATGTATTTAATGGGGAAAAGATTTATTTTTTTTTTTTTTGCTCTTTGCTAAGGGGACTGATTGTCTTAGCTTGGCAGTCAATTCCTTGCAGTGAAACTCCTGCAGTTTCAAGTGGCCACTGAGGATCGGAATTGCAAGGCAAAGTTAAAAAAAAAAATTAAAAAAAGAACAGAATAATGTTTGGGGGGTCTGATGCTCCTCGATTTTGGTCTCGTGAGTTGAAGGGTTACACTTCACGGGGCCAAGAATAATTGAATGTCTTATTACTGAGTGACACACATTGCTATAATTATAAGCAGCAGCAGTGAAAGAACTATTATATCTGCAGAGAGAATCAATGTGCACCGTCAATACTGCTCCAGAGGAGTCGGGGGGAGGGCGGAGGTGTCTATGAGGGGATGATAAAGAACAGGCAAGCAGTCAGGAGGGGAAGTTGGCTTCAGAAAATGTGAGGCATTTGTAGATTTGTTGTTTGCAGGGAGAAAAATAATTAGAACTTATCAAAAATATTTCCTTTTTTTTTTTTTTTTTTTTTTTTTTCTATTTTAATTCTTATCTCTGTGAAACACAAACTGCCTCATACTGGAAATCCTGAGTGGCGATTTGAGCTAGGTGCTTGTAATGCAAGAAAATCAAATATGTGACTCTTTTATTTAATCTCTCCTCAAAGCTCATATTAATAATAAAAAAGGTTATTACAGCAGGCAACCATGTTAAAACTGCTCGCTTTTCTGTAAGCCACCCTTACTGTATTTAATGCAGAGACTGCTCATCAAATAGAAAACTAGGGAAAATCCTGTAAACCCCTTAACTTTGAATGTCCTTCTACATTTCTATGATCCACAAGCATAATGTTTAACATCATTTGCCATAATATTAAACTTGATGTTTTGTGGCAAATGCTAACGTCTCCAAAATGTTTTACCAACACTGCTGTAATCCCTATACAGTTTTCTTCACGCAGACTGTAGATGAGAAAACTGGAAGTGAGATACATTTTTGTCCAGCATCACCCAGCAATTCACACTCGGATGCAGATTTAAGAGTCGGGAGTTGCTGGCTACCAGGCTTTTGCTTAGTCTGCTAAATCTGCAGTCCTCCCTGCTGGGAATTGCATCTCGCAGCGCTGAGATTTTACAGGTGTCTGTAGCAGCAACACTGCACGATAGTTAAGTGCCGTAATTGCCAAGTGGAATAGGTTATTTCTGTCAGCCTTTGTTCTAAATTTACAGTGTTGTCATCAATCAGAGAGCCTCATTTTTTTCCTAATTAATGTTTTTACTTTAAAGTTGCACTGGGGGAAGGGAAGAAATAAAATCACTCTCATACATTTACTGTGTGTGTGTGAGAAACCGCACTTTTAAGAAATATCCTTCTATTTCTGTGAACTTCTAAGATTGCTTCTGTTGCATGTTGTCAATCTGCTTTTCTATTTAGCAGTGCATGGCAGCTCCCTGCTTATTGATTGAGATGCTAATTTAGGAGAGTTAAAAACTGCCTTGTGCTGTCACTGAGCTGTTTCATTTTGTGCTCTGGAATATAAAATGCATCTTACTGTTTGTTCACATGCCTGTGTGCTTTGCTGCCAAGGTGAGGTGGTATGGAGAACAGGGTCGAGCAGAAGTTGTTACTCACAATTTCTAGTTTGCTGAGTACTTTTTGGTGGTGTGTGAGGATAGGGAAGGTTGTGGTGAAACTGTAAATTATGTGAGTGGCCACTGACTGCTAGCTTTGCTGTGAGGCAGCCAAGTTTTAATCTGCATGTGGGTGCCTGCAGGGCACTTGAGGAAGATGCTTTTCATCACTGTATTTCTGACCATCATTGCTGCACTGTGGCACAAACTGGAAAAGAATATCCTGAGAGTGGGAAAATGCTCTATTTTGAGATGATACTTTGTAATGATTACATTGGGTTAGTGAGTGTGACGTGGGAATGTAGCACCAGTAGCAGGAGGGGGGGTGTTCTGCACCTAGGAGCTTATTTCTTCCTCCCCTTCAGGATCCTGTACTTCTTCAGGCAGCTCTGAATGGTGCTGCAGAAGTGGAGTGGCCTCTACTCTTCCTTTAACAGTCAGAAATAACAGTATTAAAATATTTAATCAGACCATATTATTTAGCTATGCGTCACAATTTCATAAAGGAACATAAACCCCCTGTCCTATAAATTACTATGCATACAAATATGGATAAATACATATATGTGTATTTTTTCTATCAAAGGAAAAAGCAGTACTTGAATATTTCTACTAGTCTTTTTAACCAAGTTCAGTTTTAAAAGTGCTGTCACTGGTGTGTCTTATCCTGGCACATCTGTTGAAACAGATATTGATGATCTGAACATAAGGTTCTGAAATAGAGAGCAGTGAACATGTTTATAACTGTGCTCTCCAGTTTGAGGATCTCATGGCATTCTAAGAGACAGTTCAGTAAATATTGTTTTCTTGTTTCTGCTTATGCAAGCCATTCATTATGAATAGGAGGTGTCCAAGTCAGGCAAACATATGCATAAATAGAGAAGGAGAGTTTTGTGGCCACTAATTATTGCAGTTGCTGCAGCAAGTGCAGCCTGTATGGGTGGGTACAGTGGCAGGGGGCTCAGAAGGGGCTCCCACCCCAGGCACTCACCCTGGTTCTGGGTGTGTTTGGATACCATGTGGGATCTTGTGCTGCCGGGTAAAGTTACTTCAGGTGTAGCTCAGTGTGCCTGAGCATCTCTCACATGAGCAGTTTTAGGGTGATATGTCCCATTCCTCCACATCTGAGGTGAAAACATTATTCAGGTGTTCAAATGCCAAACAGAAATCTATTTTATCTCATTATTTCCTGCTTGAATTCTTGTGTTTATTTCTGCCTGCCCTATATTTCAGCAAGGTGACAAGAGAATATATTTAGAGAACAGTTAGGCTGAGATGTAGAAAGCTTTCTTTATTAAGAAAAGTGGAAAAGTTTGTGAATGCTAAGGGAGTTTTAGAGGTGCATAAAAATATGCACTATTTTTCAGAATGTAAAGCAGATATTTTTTGCCATAATACAAGAAGTTATTTATAAGAATGGCAAGGCAAGAGATGTAAAACTAGTTAAAGTCATATAAATCTGTATTGCACTGCATAATAAGCATGTGGAACTCATTGGTGCTGGAAATTATTGACACCAAGAGAGCAGCAGGTTGTTAATAATAGTATTATTATTATTTTTACTAAAGATTATATTTCTTAAATTAAAAACAAACCAGATGTTGTTTGTCTTCCAATTAGGTAGAGTTATGAAAGACAAAGGGTTTCGGGATATTACTGGCTGTTGATGGAAAAATAATCATGTGTTTTTATGGGTGAATGTGCTCTCAAAATCTGCCTGTCAAAATCATTCTTGAAATATTCAGCACTGACCTTTGTCAGAAGAGAGTGAGACAATGGACTGATCTGGCAGTGGTTCCTGACTTCCTCTGCATTATTGTAGTCCAAGTGCATTTGGAGGAAACTAATCAGGGAAAGATATAGTGTGAACTGAAGTGATTCTTACTGGAGTCTCAGTATATTAAGGGACCATTTCATCCACCATGGAAATTGACTGGGTGGAAAATTCTGCGCAGCACCATGGGTGGAAGGAAAATTCTTTCTGCAGGTGTATTTGAGTAAAGTTCTGCTTTTAGGGATTGCTGTAAAATCTGAAATATCTCTGGATAGATCAGCCACCAGGTTTTTAATGTTCCACTTCAAAGATACCTGTGTGGTGAGCTGCATGAACCTCCCCGTTTATCCATCCTGGAAGAAGGAAGGGCTGAGTCAAGCTTCCAGGAATTCAAAGTTAAGCTTTCAGATGAGCTGGTCATCAAAAGTTTTCCTGTGATTAGTGTGCCAGCTCTTGAGGTTTAGCATCCCTTAGGGGTGCATGCAGGGAATGTGCCCTGTTCTTTGTGCTGTGCAGCCTCCTCGGGGCTATCAGCTCATGTGAGCCTGTAATTATTCCTTCCAAAAGAAAGCACTGTCCTGTCACTGCTGGTGTGCTGATCTCACTGTGTCACAGTGCTCTGGAACTGCTGTTATACAATACACACGGGCTTATAAAAAGGAAGCAGGATTTGTACAGTTGCACAGTGGTCCACAGTTTTGACTGATTCCTTCTGATGTTTAAAAAAAAAGAACTGTGAATGCAAATTTATTATTTTCAAAAACATCACCCTCCCCAATGCCTAGAAAACAGGATGCAGCTGTTGCTCTTTGATTTGAATCACAGCCAATTAATGTTAATGATTGGTAAATTTGAATCAATCTCATGATTTGAATGAAAGAGTAGTCTAATTTTTTATTTTCATGTGTACATGATAGCAATTAAACATTTTTGCTTGTGTAATCCGTTGCTATACTCTATGACATTATGCAACTGGAAAATTTGACCTCTGTTACAGCAAATGATAAAATATGAGTGCAGCCAAATTACTGCAAAAAGTTGACTTTGAATATTTTACTATCTTTCTCTTTAATTTCAATAATTTATAGCAGATGTACAACTCAGTATTGTACTTTCATTATCTTTCTTTTCCTCATCATTGATTGGTTCATAAACAGTTGCTATTTATTATTTATTTTGAAAGCTTTTCCTAGAAACCCCAGGAGATGGATCTTGTATCCATTCCTTAAGGCAAGTTGTAATGTCTTAATAATAAAGCTGCAATCAAAATAAAAAAAAAAACAATACTGTTTGAGAAAAGTCCAAAAAAATGAAGCAAGTTATAGATTGCTTGCTTTTTGCTGACTAAGTAATGATGATTTAAAAAAAAAATGCTTTAGAACATATGCTTTGTGATAATTTTATTTTAGAAGGTGAACTAATAGGCACAGAGAATAAAGTCTGAAAAAAGTCAATGGCAGCACAAATGACTCAACAGTTGTTTCAGTCTATTCAGAGGAACATTTTGGCAGTGGGATCTCAAAGTCCATTAATTTATTCAATTCTCTGGAATAAGACAAGCAATCACCTTTCAAATTAACTCAGTTGGCATGCTTTGGGTATTTGTCCACTGGAAATCTGACTTTGATCCCTGAGTTTTTGGAGAGAGCTTTCACTTGCCTCTGCTCTCAGCTGGATTTTAATAGAGGCTCATGAAACAGCAACAGATCTAGATAAACTCAGTGTGAGTTTATCTTACAAGCTTTGCTGACTTTCTCACTTACCTCTGTTTCTTACCTCATTTTTTCTTCCTGGCTTGCTCACTCAGCCAGTGATGTGCCCAATTTCAAAGTGTTAATGTTTGTCTCATCTTGCTCTCTCATTTCTGGACTATTGCACTCCAGCCTTCATATTGTCCTGTTTCTTTTAACATCATGTTTCATTAAAAGAAACAAACCCCCAACTCTATCTCTTGGAAGCAACTAAGATTGCTGTGATGAGTTATGCTAATGATTGAGGGCAGCAAACTAATCTCTGCTTTAGACTCCAGCTTTCCAGGGCCACATTTACCTCAGCGAAGGCAAAAGCTCTCAGCTGTCTCACTAGGTTTTCTGGACTTCTGGCAGGTGTAGAAAAAGTATTTATAAGTCAGTAAATCCTGGAACTTGATATTAGTATTATAGAGGTAGCTATGTTTGTTTTTACCAGAAAGCTTAAACCATCAACACTATTGCAGTGAACATTCTCCCTATTTACCTCTACTTGCAACATTTCTACTTCTCTTCCAAAGGACTGACACTCCCTTTCCCCTTATCTTCTCATCTGTTCTCCCGTTTCATCCTTTTTTTCTGTGTGTTTGAGCTGGCCTCCATACAGGTGCTGCTGGTGCTGCTTTTAAGCTAACACAGTTTTCTTGTCTACCTCCTGGTAGTGATCTCTTTTATTTAGCTCAGAGCTATGGTAAGCAGTCAGAAGTAGAATTTGTATCCATTCAATGCATTGAGAGCCAGAGAAATACCTGTGTTTGTATAGCTGCAACTCTACAGCTCCGTGAGAAGAAAATAAGCAACAGCTCTTCCTTCAAAATTGTCATAGTTCTGTAAAAATGGGGTTCTGGGCACACATCTGAGCTCAAACAACAAAAAGTTACTGGCTTACTCAGTCAAAATAGCTACTCCTGGAAACTTTCCATTGAATCATAGAATGGTTCAGGTTGGAAGGGACATTTAAGGACCATCTCTTTCCAACTCCCTCCCATGGGCAGGGACACATTCACTACACCAAATTGCTCAAAGCCCCACTTGGCCTTGAACACTGCCAGGGTGCAGCATCCACAGCTTCCCAGAGCAACGTGTTTCACTGGCTCACCACTCTTATTAAAAATGTCTTCCTTATGTCTAGTCTGAATCTACAATAAGGTCTTCCCAGAGCCTTCTCTTCTCCAGGCTGAACAATCATAACTCTCTCAGCCTGTCTCTGTGGCAGAGTTGCTCCAGCCCTCTGAGTATTTTTGTAGCCCTGCAAGTTGGGTCTCAGGAGAGCAGAGAGGCAGAATCCCCTCCCTCAACCTGCTGGCTATGCTGCTTTTGCTGCAGCCCAGGGTAATGGTTGGCTTTGTGGGCTACAAGCACATTGCCAGCTCATGTCCAGCCTCTCATTGACCAGGATCCCAACTGCTTCCCTGCAGGTCTGCCCTCAATCCCTTCATCCCCCAGACTGTAGTTATACCTGGGTTGTCCCAAAAATCGCCACAGGGGAGGGTGATTTAATGAGAGCAGATGCTACTAGTGAGGCTGAGGATAGTTGGTATTTGTATTTCAGCCTTCACTGCCCAGATATCTGTTGGGTGTGCCTGCAGCAGTTATCAGAAATACCAGCAGTAGAAAACGACTGAGTCAGGAATCATCTCTGAAAGTTTGTGAAGGTTGAGGGAGGTCTCTAGGGACCAGAAAAAGGCTGTTGAATCTTCAGAAAGGCAGGAGCAGGAATTAAGAGTTTTTCCCTTTAACTCCTTAGAAGATCATTGAGCAGGAAGTTTTGGAAGCAATTTCCAGTCACATAAAGGAGAAGATGGTGACTGGGAATAGCCAGAATGGATTTATCAGCACTGAATCTCATCTGACTGACCTGCTTGCTTTCTTTTTTTGAAAGACTAGATCTGTGGATGAGGGTAGACCAAAGTATTGTCCAGCTTGACAGTACAAGCCCTTTTGACACAGTCTCCAAGAACACCCTTGTATCCAAGCTGGGATGTTATACTGCAGATGGGTGGACTACCAGCTGGCTAGGAAACTATCTGGATCTCTGGGCACAGAGTAGTTGTTAATGGTTAGTATTCTGCCTAGAGGCTCATTCCCAGTGGAGCACTGCAGGTGTCTTGTACTGGGACTTGCCCTGTTTAATATCAACAATCCAAAGGAAAGGTGGAGTGAATGTTCACTGTTTTGCAGATGATGCCAAACTGGGGGCTGCAGTCTGCACCTGCGAGGGCAGGACTGCCACTCAGAGGGACCTGGGCAGGCTTGAGGAACGGGCTGACAGGGACCCCATCAAATTCAACAAGGACAAATGCAAAGTCCTCCTCTTGGGATGGCCAAATGCTGAGGCTGGCAGGGGATGGCCTGGCTGGGCAGCAGCTCTGCTGGTGAGGCTGTGGGGTTCCTGGCTGACATTGG
Organism: Sitta carolinensis; assembly: GCA_032173965.1. NCBI lineage: Eukaryota > Metazoa > Chordata > Aves > Passeriformes > Sittidae > Sitta > Sitta carolinensis. The sequence continues at coordinate 51,274,795 of CM063285.1, read as the reverse complement.
GCTGAAAACAAACCTGCTCCCAGAGCAGTCAGCAGAGTATCAGCTCTAAACTTGTCCTGCCCCTTCTGACACAATGCTCTGCAGTCCTAAAGGCTCAAGCCATGTCCCATGAAGTCTTAATGCAGCTGCTGGACTTGGCAGTGGCCCAGCTGAGATGTGGTGACCCCTGGCTTTTGCCCTCTCACCCATGGGGATGACTGACCACAGTGAATGCACTGCATAATTGCAATTCAATTTTAAACCCCACTGCTTGAACACATTGAGGGTTTCAACATAGGCAAATAGGGTTGGCTGCTATCTTACAGTGGCATAATTGATATGCTTTTCATGCAAAGAGCCTCAACAATTGAACTAAAAATAATCAATATTAATTGATGGTTGTCAGGCCTGTGTTTAGCTATTTTCTGTCTGTGCTGGATGGATATGCAAGTATTTGTAGGCTGTGCTTGGAATTCTCTGACTATGAAATTGCAGCAGTTGGTTGTGAAATATGTATGAAATTAAAATTTTGAATGCATAGAGGGCATAAAAGTATGGATGGCTGTGAGGCTTTGCTTTGCAGGACTATGATGTGCAATTCTAAATAGCTGAAAAAGCTCATCAGACCTTGCAAGAGCAAGGAAAAAAGAACCCTTAAATGGCTTTAAAATCGACGCAAATCTTACTGCCTTCTTTCCTCACTAGTGGATTTCCCCTTACTCTAGGCTGACAGTGGTTTAAAAGGAAGAACTTCAAGTTCTCACTTTTAAGTTTGGCACCATTTTTTACATGTTTACATGTTATTTAATTCTACCCCTTGCAGGACTGGTGTGGGCAGGATTGATTCAGAGAATGAAAAACCTGAAAGGCTTCAAGAAAAAAAGGGTGGGCCAGGTGTCCAGGAATAGTTTCTTTTTTTTTTTTTAAATGCAAACCTCTAGCTGTGAGAATCAGATTTGGTTCAGCTTTTTGTTGATTTGAATGAAATCTGGTTTATGAAAACAGGCATTTGTCATTGGTCTTGCCTTTCCTGTTGTGTTCTCTTCCTGCATTTTGATTTCGAGTAACAAGATCTGAACTGGGAGAGGCAAATGAAAAGAAAGTTTGGGACTCTAGTTGGGCTCTAGAATTTCTTCGAGATGTGTACTACATCTATATAACTGAGTTTTATATTTCTCAGTGAAAGAAAATAAAGTAACACTGGGTTACTACTGGGATAACAGTGAACTTGTCTGAGGTCTGAATAGTAAATCTCATAATAAGATACATGTGAAAGACAAAGTCATGGTTGATAGTCCACTGTAATATAATGTTTTGTGCATGCTGCTTCTAATGAATTATTAACTGTTTTAGTTTTTGTGTTTTTTTTCTTTTTTTTTATTAATGAAACTCTGTACTTTTGCCTACCCTGATCTTTATTCTGTAACAAATGAACAGACATCTGTATCTCATGGTTGTTACAAGGGTATTTATCAAGGCATTTCAGGGATTTTAGGCAAGATTAGAAAAAGGATATGCATTATATTTGTAGCTACTTGTATTCATTATAACAAATAAATATACATTCTTCAAAGAAAGGAATCACAGGGCTGCCCTCTGTTTAGTAAAGGCTGTGGTGTGTTGCCTATTCCAGCTGTCAGGGACTGCTGTCAGATTGGTTAGTTGGGTATTCTTTAAGGGGAAGAAAATTATTCAACCATCAACACAGTCCTGTTTCCATTAGAAGTTGTAATGTTCTTTATTTGTATTGATTTTCATTTGTGATTTACATGCAACTTTTTATAACAGGTCAAACCTAGGAAAAGAACCTGAAAGGCTTCACTAGAAATTAAAGAAGAAAAGTGTCTAATTTTATTCTCATTAAAAGCATTCAGTTTGACTCCTAAATGTGACCAGAACAAATGTTTTGATATAGATCTGTCTGAAAAGTACTTTTTGTAGGAAAACAAGCTTTGATGTTGTGTGCCTTCTCTTACAGGAAATTAAAATGCATGACTGACAGTGAAACTGTGGCACCTGACTGGCCTTACTACAAAACCATTGATAGGATCTTATCCAAAGTGACAGACCACAGCGATGTGAAAATGCATGAAAATCAGCAACCAGGTCCTTCTACATCACAGACAGAGGCCTCGCAGTCTCCATCAGCTAAGTCTACACCTCTGTATTTGCCATATAACCAGTTTACATATGAAGGAAGGGAAGAATGCTTTGAAGATGAACATTCAGAGAGCTCATCAAGCTTGCTTTCTTACAAGCTGAGGTAGCATCTATTTTCCCCTCTTTTTAGTATTTTGCAGAATGAACTGAATTTGCTGTGTAAAGGGAACACCCTCACCCATTTTTCTCTAACAGCTCTTGTATTTTTCTGTAAATCACAAATGAGATCTGTTCCCCAATTCAGCCACTTTGCTGAATTAGGGCATTTTCTTTATTCCTTTATGAAAGACTGGAAGGGAGTAGGAGAACTGGGCAAAAAGTTGTATATTATTGCCAAAACTCAGCATGCATGTCACGGCTCACATCAGGGAGAGTGTTCATAAAAGGAGTACAGGCATGTGCAAGAGAGTCCCGCGGTGCAATCAGAGATATAACATCCTGCTTAGATGATTTTTGGCTTGCTCTAGTTTTGCTTTTGATATGAGTATGAAATTTCTCTGGCTTCAGTTGCTATTAAAATGGTGAAAAGATGTAAAATAAATATTTCTGTGGACACTGAAAAGCTGCTCATGCAGTTTGAAAGTACATTACAACATTTTAAATACAATGGAGAATGTAATTTTTTTTCAAAGTAAATGCTAGTTTGAGATGCAAACATGTGATTCCTTTATTTTTTTTTGGATATGATCGGAGTTCCCTGGAAGGCAGCATTTTAACAAAAGGCAGGGTTGTACTCTTGATACAAATTTTAGACTTCACTGGTCTCATTTTTCATCCAGAGTGGTGTGAAATAAGAGTTGATTACAGTTTTCTGGCAGGAAAAAAGTTGATCCTAGAGATCCTTATCATGAGTCTGTGAGGCCTTAACTGTAACAGTAAAATTACTTGTCAGTCATGCAACTGTAAAGATGTTGAGCTGGAAGAAGAACCAACCGAGCAAGTTTGAATTATTGTTTCCAGACCCACTCTTGGATGAATAAAACTAAGGTAATTTCATTCAATCGTTCAAGTAAATAGTCATTAAATAGCTGATTATTTTTAAAAATTTTTTTTTTGGCAACGAATATTTATTGAGGTGCATAATTTTTGAACTATAGCAGCCTTTTTGTTCACAAGCAACAGTTTTTTTCATCCCAGTTCATTGTAAGTTGTTGCTGTTCCTGATACACAAACTCGCTTGACTGTAGGATTTGCAAACTCCACAGTCACATTTCAGAGGCAATAACTTTATTCCCGATTGGATTTACAATACAATTATTTAATATTTAATTAGAAGATCACATTTCCACATTGTGGAGTTTATTCACTCAACTACTTGATAACATCAGGCTTTTTAAAAATTCTGGACATTAAGTTTTTTCACCTTAGGGACAAATCCAGGACAGCACAGATTTTGTAACATAAGAGAGGACAGAGGTCACCACACCAGGTTTCACTACAGAATATAGACAGCCTTCATAGGGATCAACTCCAAACCTACATCTGCTGTGCCCACAGTCTGCAGGTGGACCCCCACTCTCATGTAGATGATCTCATTTACAGCTAAAATGGACTTAAATCTGTCACTAAATTATAAGCTCTGGAAAATTTAGGCTATGATGCATTTAAGCCAGCTTCAGGTTCACTGGTTTATTTTTTTTTTGTAACTTTATCCAAGGAAATAACTTAACCAGTTCTAGAAAAAAGTATTTCAACTTTACTTGGCTGAATTTAGAAACTGCAGCTCGTTTAAATCTGGTCCCTAGTGGCACAGGCTGGCTTTCAGCTGACTGCAAGTGAGGGGCAGGTGATGCCACTCAGCCCTTGCAATGCTGCAGGTTCCTGCTAGCAGTGGCTGCACTGGATGGCTCAGGAGGGTCTGGGAGCGGGAGGGAAGGGCAGGGCAGCTCTCAGGATGCTGGGACCTCCATAACTTAGGAATTCAGCCAGCTCTCACAGTGTCTGCTGTGAAAGACTTTTGTTCAACAGAATATTGTGCATATCGTTTAACAGCAAGATAGTTACACAGGCACAAGTTAAAATACAGTTCCCCCGTTTATAAAAAAAAAGAAGTCGAGCAGTAGATACCACATGAGATATCAGTGTAATATTACAGGTGAGCAACAAGATTTGATTAAAAATTAGAAACCTCTTGTGCTCATGGGGCATGTGTCTGGAAGGAGAGAAAGTGTTGTTCCAGTAGCCATAGGGGGTCTGAAAAGCTTGTCCAGCTTCGACCTGCTTAATTTAGGCTGATGAATGAGAGCAGAGTAGGGAACCCTTTCTTGGCCAGAAGAAAATACAGTGCTTACTAATGATTCCTTATGGGTTAAAATCACTTAGATCTGCCACGGTTAGACAAGGAAGTTATTTTTTTTAGAGTTACTAATAGAAGATTATGAACAGAGAAACCAATTTTCAGTTTAAGCAATTAGTGTCTCATCCTGTATTTGAAAAACACTTTGAAATAGCCAAAAAGAGAGAAAATAATTAGCATAAAAATTTGGGTCCATCTTGGCTATTTTGTCAATGCCCTTGCCTCTGAACAGTAGACAATTAATCCAATAGATTCAGAAAAGTAACTAAAGACAATTCTGGGAATTGAAATTAAAGAATGTTTTAGGTCCTCAATTTCACTATTTTTCTACTTTATGACCGTGCAAAACTTTGAAACACATTTTGAAAAATACACACTCGTCTACATGTAAAATACAGATGTGTTTTGCAGCTGTATATTTTACAACTTATATTATGGGATTTTTTCTTCAGTAATAAAAATCCTAATGTGGCAACAATTGATAGGGAAAAAACTTTAAAATAGTAGTTCTTTCTAAATAACTTTTAAACTTCTGAAAACTTTCCTGTTATTCCTTTAAACTCTCCAACACAGCTTTAGAGTGTCAGCTTTGTGTTTTTCACAATATCTTTGAACATAGCAGGAGGCTACTTGGCTATATATATTATAGCTTCAAAAAAATTCAGTTGAATGTTTAGCTTTCATGATGGCAAAAAATGTCAAGTTTTATACTTCAGCACATACATATTGTCAAGCTAAAAATAGTTGAAACTGGTTTTCTTTGCTTTCTGTTTGAAAAACTTTGAATGTGGGACCTTCTTACAAAACCCAAATTTTGCTTTTTAGTGATAACACAACGTGAGACAAAATTAATTTTAATTTTTGTTTTGAGTGTGTAGGTGAGGAAAATATTTGCAATCCCTTTAAAGGGGTGCCTGCTATTTGCTTACTATTGTTCTAACACCACTTTAACACTGTTATACAGTACAAAACATCTGACGATAATAGAATTATTCTATTATGGTCACAAAATATAATGCAATGTGGTGGAGTCTTGTACTGCAGCTTAAACTTTTAAAATCAAAATTCCTGACACCACTATAAATGACTTTTTAACTAATTGAAAACAGTGTTTTTTCACCCTGTGGATTAATTTATGGTCTCTGTTTTCATAGTAAAATAATGACAGAACATAATTATACAGGCTGTGAATGTAGTTCAGACTTCATGTGTTCTGCCATTTCTATTTTACTGAAAATGAGGGTGAGTTATTTTCATAGATTAAAAGACCATAATAAAACCACTGTGTTGTCTAGTCTGACTTCTTGTTAGATACCATTTGAATTTGGTCATTCCCTTGTGGAGCCCAGAAATGTTATGGCGAGGGTTCTGTGCAATCCTTCCCTCAGCAGGGCTCTTCTGCACCCAGGAGATCCCTGTCTCTGCTGTCCTCCACTTCTTTGTTTCTATGTTTTGTTTGACTCTGAGAAATGCTGAATGTATGGTCTAGACCTGATAAATTCAGAAGATGGAAAATTCACTCTTCCCTTCTTTCTAGTGATAAGCAAAGCCTTGTTCAAACAAGTCCCTTGTTTCTTATTGTGAATTTAGTGAATGAAACTTTCAGATGTTACTTCTACTTAACCTTTCTTTTCAGTATATTTGAGAACCTTTCAGTACTTTTTGCTTTCTGACAAGGTCGTTTTGTGCCATGACTGTACTGTCTTTGGTATCTTTTAATTTTTAAATGTAGATTAATTAATTTGGTAAAGAAGATTTACAAAGGAAGAAAAAGTAAGAATTGGTAACATGAAGTAGCCAAGATATGGATTAAAAGAAGTGCATTAAAACTTGGTGATGATGCTAATTTGGGAAACAACATCTTTGGCAAAGTCTTTTACTATTTCTAAAATTATGCTACGGCTATTTAAATCTGAATGGGCATAATCTACAAAGAAGTTTGAGCTTTAGGCTATGTGCATTATGTAGTGCATCTTCACTCATTATGCAGACTTGTTATCCTAGCAAGGTGCTTTGCCCAGGCTCCAAGCCATTTTTGTGGTTCTTTTCTGTGCTTTACTTCAAGGATGAGTCTCATTAATTCCTGAATGCATTTGAATGATTGAATGAGCCTAGTTTACCAGAAGATCCAGGTTGCCTCATCCTCAGTCCTTATGCTCTGAAGATCTTCATATCGTCTCTAATATTAATATTGTTTATATCCAGACCATTGTTAATTTTTATAATAAAGACATGTATTATGTAGGTCTGCTTGGATTTGTATGTAGTTAAAAAACCCAAACCAGTGAGAAACAGCTTTTAGGTGTTAAAAGTCATAAATTCCAAGAACTGATGGTACTGGAGACCTGTTTGCCATGAAGAAGTCAGAAATGAGGAATCATTGTTAGGGTTTTGTGAAGATAATACATTTTGATAAACAGCAAACTCTTTGTATTCAACTCCTGCTTCATTAATTATTCACACATGTCCCTGACACAAGCTGTATTGGACAAGTGTAAGCAATCAATCAAGGAACTTTTAATTGAACAATTAATTAAATTGGTATTAGATAGGCAGACAGCAAATGCATTTGAGACTTGCCTAATGTGTTGCCTGATTGTATCTATAGGTTTTGCTTTGTTCCCCCTCATGACACAGTCACTTCTGATCAGTCTCCTAGGTGAGATGGATTTTTTTCCTTTGGTTTTCTTCCTTGGAACCCTGCCTGTCGGTTTTAGAGCATAGCAGGGAAATAGCTTTGTGAGGTTCTGTTTGGAACACGGTCACAGTGCCAGAGCTCTTCCCCACTTCATTCATGTGGTCAGAGGAATACCAATGCCAGTCTCTTGTAGGCTGTCTGCTGTAGGCACTGGAAGCCCAGCAGAAGAGAACCAGCAGATTGTATTTGAGGTCCTTACTTCCCTAGACCTCTCTTTCCTGAGATTTTCCTCAAAATCTACCTTCAGAGACTAGGCTTTGCAAAGAGGGAGGTGCTTCTTCAGGAGCTTGTGGATGCTGTCAGGATCTGCTACATCCCTGTTGTCATAGAAGTGTTGGCTGCACAGGAATGCAAAGTGGAGAATGGGCAGCAGGAACTGATTGATGCTACAGCAATCATCAGTCATTGCTTATTCTTGTGCCTATACATTGGCAAAGAAGACATGCTCCTAGCTGGAACTGTTTGAGGATACTGATGCTGCTTGGGTTGCTTGGTGTTGAACCAATATTCCTATCCCTGCTTCCCTCTTGAATTTGTTATTATTTGTTATATATTATTGACAGAGAGGGGTCTCTGACAGGCTGCCCAGGACACCTAGAACTTCTCAATAAATATGGTTCAGTATCTGAGGAAACACTTCAGTATTCAACTAACTCATCACTGGATGGGCATCACTGGACATTTTACATTGTTTCATGTTGCAAGTGCTCTTTGCTCATAAATTAGATTCTTTAGAGCCTTCTTTTGTAGGGCTTCCTCAAGGGCTCCCTTTCAACAGCTATTCTGCAAGAGGAGAGGGTTGCAAGTGCCAATTCCTTACTGTGAACTTGTGAGTGACCATAGAACCCTTTCACTGTCGGAGAGTGGAGAGAAAAAGAGACTGGGACAATCACCAAAGCTAGGGCTTTCTGAAAATTTCTGAAATATGTATTTCTTTCAATGAATGCTAATTACCAATTGTGGTTGTTATTATAGAACAAATGTAGAGAGTACTTGGGAGACCTTGAAGAATCTGCCTGTCATTGCTTTTGGGGACACTTCTCTGTGCTGAAACACAGCTCAGAGCTAGCACTCTTCAGTGAGTACTTTTTTAGTTATTAACAGACTGCAGATACTTCTGACACAGTAAAAATTTGCTGCTCTTTTCTTTCTGGAGCTGTGCAAGGCACTTACTGTCTTGGATGTATGGTTTCATGTTTTACAGTTCTTTGATGGATTTAACTGAAAAACAGGTAAAATCACTCTAGGAAAACACTTCAAAGATCCTTTTCTCATAAAATAAGGCTTATTTTAGATCTTTCAATCTAAGTCACTCCATCTAAGTTTTTTATCGTTCTTTTTTATGTTATTTTTGTTGTTGTTTCCGTTGAAATTAAAACCCAAATGGTGGCTACTGTTACCAAGAAAGACACACAATACTCAGTGCATCTCAATACCATTGACGAGCCTCAGATTTTCTCTCTCATTCCTTATTAAGGCCCATTCTCACCAGCGCTTACATTGACAACACACTAGCCCTCTTGTGGAGTGAGTCTGTACTGGTTTCAAGGCAAGAGGTCTTACCACAGCTGCTCATTTAACACTGAGGGGGAAGAGAATAGAGATTCATCAAGTTTCCAGCATTAAAATCCTCTGTGAAGGCAAGTTTAAATTCAAACGATGACTTTGCCTAAAATAACATAACCATTTCAGAAAGTTTCTTGCTCTGCCTACCAGAAAGCACACATTCTTTGTGAATATGACTACAGCAATGGGAACCTTGGAGTAACACATTCAGTATTGTCCTTAGACTGCTGTAAGCCTTTTCCACTTGCTTGACCTCTTTGGGAATCACATTTGAAGTAATTCTGGCCCTTCGAGTTAAGGGAGACCAACAGAATTTAGTGTTAGTCAAGACCCATTCTCCCATGATTGTGAGACTGATAATTTCAGTGATCAGCAGTAAGCTTGACCCACAGTTTGAGCAACCCACAGTTTGAGCAAAGCAGCATGTATTTATTTTATTCGCATTTATTCGATGTCTCAAATGGGCTATATAGAACCTGCAAAAACTGAGTTTATTGTATACCTTCCAAAGTACATAGTATCTCACCCTTTTTGGGTCACTTCACTCTTAAATGTCAAGGGACTTATGTCTTTTTCTAACATTTGCATTAAGCCTTTCAGGTGCTAAGGATTGTTTATCTCTCCTGCTGACAGATCTGAATGTGACAGTTGCTGCTGCACAAAGCCAAAGTCAAGTAGGATAAGAACACGAATCAAATTATGATACAAATCTGCCACAGCTGAGTGACCTCACCCCCACTATCCTGCTTCACATTAATAAAAACACATTCCTCAAGAGTTCAAGTTATCCTTATTCAAGATGTCTTAAAATCTGCAGCATGTTGACACATGTACTATTTCATTATTTCATCTCACCAAGAGTGGATACTGCATTTGGCAGAACATGACTGAGATTGCTGTTTGTGTCAAGGGACTTCAAGACACATCATCAGATATCTTTGATGTTGGGGACTTCAGTCTGGAGTTATAAAACATGTAAATGAAGACATGGTCTCTCACTTTAAGTTAGGAAAGGAGTTATGTAGCTCTAACTGGAGGTTTCTCAGATGTGTAGTACACTTACACATACGGCTTCTACTTGCCTTTCTTCCTCTTTCACATTTTAGCATGATACCTGCATAGGCTGCAGGTTAAGAGACACAGATGTGTGTTGTGTGTGTGTGTGTGTGGTGTTGTGTGTGTGTGTGTGTGTTCTCACTTGTATGCCCCATGGGCTGGTTTTGACTGTGTTGCTCTGTCACCCCAAGTTAGAACAGCCATGTGACCCTTACACCTTGAGAGCACTGTCTTTATTGCCATTTTTATCTCTCTTCCAAAACTGAAACCTAGCGTGATAAAGCATAGAGGAAATTCTTAAAACAATTCCCAAATTCCACATGGCAGCTCTGCATATTTCAGATGAGGATGTCCATTGCTCTTCTCTGGACACACTCCAGCCCCTCAATGTTTTTCTTGTTGTGAGTGGCCCAAAAATGAACACAGGATTGGAGGTATGGCCTCACCAGTGCGAGTACAGGGTGACAATCCCTGCCCTGGTCCTGCTGGCCACACTATTGCTGATCCAGGCCAGGTGCCATTGGCCTCCTTGGCCATCTGGGCACACCTGGCTCATGTTCAGTCACTCTCAACCAGCACTCACAGGTATTTTTCTGTCTCTTTAGGCAGACCACTCTTTTTGAGTGGTCAGTGCCACTGCTGTGGCTTGCATAAGGGCAATTTCTGAGACTCAAATTCTGGAGTGGGATCAGCCTTACTGATGCAATGCTTTAAAAAAAAACCCCAAAAAACCGTGGTATTCTGCAGGGAAAATTCTTATTGAAAACAATGAGATGTAAAGATTTTCCTTTTTTTTTAAACCATCTGTTACACTATGCAATAATACATTAAATACTTATGTTTTGGCAGAGACTTGAGAGGGAATTTATTGGAGAACACAGGGTTTAAAATTTTGAATTAGGTTGTAGCTTGGCCAAGAAAATGCTATTGAATTTTGGATTCTTTCTTTTTATAAATATGAGTTTAATTTCTAACAAATATTCACATTTCAGAGCTGAAGAAAGACCAGTTAAGAAAAGAAAAATGCAAAACTGCAGTTTCCAAAAGAAGAAGCTAAAATTAATGGAAGCCATGTTGGAAGAACAAAAGAAGTTGAGTAGAGCTATGGAAGAAACTTGTAGAGAAGTGCGCAGGATCCTGGATCAGCAGAACATCATTCAAGTTCAAAGCTTACAGTTACAGGAGAGAATGATGAATCTACTGGAGAAAATGATCTCCAAGTCTAATGTGTAGTTTCCTTTGTGAATGCCTCTGAGATTACTATTGCTATTATAGATAACCATTTATTGCACACCATATGTGTGTCTGTTGCCCCATTCCCAGGTTTTCCATGGAAATTAAAACCCTAGTGTAATCCTAGTTCAGCAAAGAAAACATAATGCAGGGTGAGAGCTATCCAGTACGATAAAATTAGTGCAATATATACCTAAGTTGAATTATTTTTATACAGAAAGGTTAAGGGATAAATAGCTTGGGGAACTGAAGTACTATTTATGCTTAAATCAGGTATTGTTTTGAAAACAGTGTTTGCATATTGCTTCACATCAATGACTGCTGCTTAATCTGTTTTAGGAGAATGAAATAGTGAATTTCTAAACATGGTTATTGCACCTTGACTTTGCTGATGATTAAACCCTGTTTTGAAACGTATGCCTGATAGTATAAGTGACCTATGGTTCTTGTGAAGAGCTAGCTGGGACCTTGAGATACGTAATTTTAAACTCTATGCCTGATATGAATAGTACTCTAAAGTATGAGGGTAAAAATAGTCTATTCAAATACATTTTTGATATAAAAAGAAACCCCCCAAACCACCTTACTATATAATGAATATTAAAATGTATAGAAGATACTTGAAGTTGCTTTTGATATTAAACTTTTATTTTTTTCTCATTATTAACTGGAATCTGTTGACTTAACAACCAACCAGCAATGAAAACTTTCATTTACTCTATCACAAAAGAAAAGTATTGTACTGTGTGTATATACATATATATAATGTCTATCAAATGAAATAAAGAAAAAGAAGAAACTTAACTCCTTATTGCTGGGCAGATAGTATGCTTTGGGACAGCAGAGGATACTGGGAACGATAACCACCGTGAGAGGCTGCAGTCCTGAGGGCAGGGTAAAGGTCCGCGGTGCTGATGCCCAGGAGGACAGGGATGCACCACACGAGGGAGCCGCAGGCACGGAGGATGGCACCCATGGAGCGGAGATGGAGCACCAGCTCGCGTTTGGCTCCTCCATGAAACGTCACTATTAAATAACCTTTCACGTAAATTCGAAAATTGGCCGGCATTATTTCCTATATGCCTTATTCTTTTCTGTTCTCCTTAAAAAACCCCACATATTTCTGCCTGTTTTACTGTATAGGCAAGAGCAAAGATTGGATTCCAGTATAGAAACTAAAGAATTAATACAAGGAACTCAGGCCATTTTCCTTTCTTGCTATCGAATAATGTCCCCTCTTGAAACTTTTTGAAGGTGTTTGTATTGTCCTATATAATTTAATGTGTTGTTGCCATGTAAAGGTGAGCTAAAATATTTTAAATTCCTGACACAACAAATTAATCTATAATTATGCTTGCTGAACAGGATAAATGTTATACTCACCAAGCAAATAAATAATATGTGGAAATATTTCTTAGAAGATCCTCCAGGTATGAAGATTAAGAATTACTAAATATATAAATGTGGCCCATTCCTACAGAGTTTAATTAATGATAACAGGATAAGGCAAATGTATGGCAAATGAACTTGGAGAAAATGTTTGCTTCTGAAATATAAACAAAGTAACTGTCCCTCACCCACCTTTACTACAGTGACTGAATGATTGGAAAAATGCCAAGTTCCTTTTCTGATTCTGCAAAGATAGTTTTACACATCTCAAATGTAGATCTGCAGAGATTCAGGTAGGCTACCTGTTCAGTGAGTGCTTCCTGACACTTTAACTTGTTTACAGCAAGACATAAAGAAATTCTCCCCTAACTCCACAGGAATTAATAGTATTTACTGTTACTATCTACTTGAATCATATAGCAATTAAATCCATTTGATGAGCAGTAACAATGGCAGCACAGCTGAACCTTGTACTGTACAGTAGGTAGCCCCCTCCTCCCATGTTATTACAACTCCAGACCCATAGAAACACAATAATGGAGAAAATCTTCTTCCTTGCCTGCTCCCACAAGGAACCATGTCATATAATCCTTTTTGTAAAGTGTGGCCCTGTATCTTAAAATGAGTTAGGTGTTTTGTCCCCAGAATTATATGAAGAACTGCATTACAGTCAGGTAAGTGCAGTTTTTAAGATTGCTTCTAGGATTATTCCTGAATAATTTATACCAGTTTTTTCTTGTATCAACACTGATTTTGCTGCTTTATGTAGCATTTACTCTTGAGAGCCAGAGGTCATGCCCCATGCAGCCCTTCTCCTGATGGATATATACTCTGTAATAAGGTAGGATTTGATGACTGTTTTGCTAATTTTGCACTTTTGTGTTCATTCATTTTAAATGTGGGTCACCAGAATGATATACAGCATTCCAATTCCATCATTGTCTTACTTAACTGCTTTAAAGGAAATGGTGTTTTCTGGTGGTTGTTTTTTGATTTTTTTCCTATATGGATCACCACTTTTAGTAGTCACATTTAGAAGTTCAGTTTTAAATTATCATCTCTTTAACAAAAGGCTTTATTCCCATCCATGCAAATTACCTGTGTTCTAGCCCTGTTTTTGCCTAGAGTGAACACAGCAAAGCTGTAGACAAGTATTACAAGTTTCACATATGACAGAACTTTTCTAATGCTTTTTGACAACAAGTTGAAAATTCCCCACCCACCCATAGTTTCTTTTTGCTGCTGTTTCTTTTGTTCCTGTAAAGACAGAACATTTGCTTGAAAGAATAGGCTGAGTGTTTTTTGTGGGGATTTCTTTTTTTGTTTCAGGTAGTCACAGCCTTTTCATCTGTATGGGACACTTAGTTGCAGGTGCAGATATTTGAATGTTTGTGATATTCAGAAAAATTGTAACTTGAAAGACCTGCCTAGAATTAAAATTCTTGGTAAAATTCCTGGTTTTGCAAAACAGAGACAGACACTGCTTCTGTCTGTGTGAGTAATGAGTTGAGCATAATAAGTATTCAAGGGGAGCACATAAGGGGTTACCCAAGTTTATCATTTTGACTATGAGATTAAAGGAACTCCCTCATGACTTCTAGAAGTGTGATCAACAAAGAAACTGTAGCATAGGAAAACAAATTTCTTATTTTCAGGGCAGTAACAGGGTCGACTCAGTTTGATATCACTTTCACCAAATAAAGTGCTTGTACTACATATACACATGCAGATGGAGCAAATGGAAAAATTAAATAGGGGAGGAAATACACTGCCTAGAGGCAGGTGACTTTGTAAGTGATGTGACAATAAAGGAAAAAGGACCTGAGGAGGCAGATGAGAAAATGAGACACTGAGAAACATGCAAACAATTGAGAAGCAGATTTTGATGAAAGATGTGAAAGAGTATGTTGGAAAAAGGGACAAAGCAAATTCCTCCAAAAAACACCCATAATGACAAAGATGAGGGAACACAACACTTTAGAAAGTGAAAATGAAAGAAAAAACATAAAGTTGAAGAAGAACACTTCAAGTATGAAAAGCTAATGCTAGTGAAATTCTGTATATTTTGAATAGAGAGCCCCTACAGATAACTTAAACAAGTTACAAGCACAGTAGAGCAAAGAGTGACAGTTTTTCCCCACCAGAGAAAAATAAGGCTCTGAACAAACATTTGGAATCAAGGATATTTTTCACAGAGGAGAGAGGTTAAGTAATTTGTAGGAGGATCCTGTTATAATTAAGCAGCATTTTCTCATACTGGTGTTAACAATTTGCTGGTTAAAATCGTTTGTAAATGTTTCTTTTTACTCCTTGACTTCAAATTGGAAAAACATTTTAAGACTTCAGCTTATTTCAGGCCCTGCCAAGTTTAACAGTTATCCACCAGACCAGGAGATGTATTTATGGACAAGGAATGTCTTATATTCTCCATCAACTGCTCTCTCTTGCAAAGAACAAAACCAGAACAAAAAGATGCATATATGATTTTATTTTTTTTTTTTTTTTGGACAGTCTGCCCAGTTCCATGTAGGCAAATAGTTGACAACTCTGTAGACTTACCCTAAGTTGACAGCCTGGATTTGTGAACACTCTCCTGTTCTAAAGTCAATGGGACTACCCAAATGAATAAATATATTGAAATCTTTATGTATATGTTTGCAAGATCAGTTTCTATGCTGATAATGTAATGTGAAAGACAAATTTAAAAGAGAAATTTAGGAACATTTGGTGGTGTTATGTCAGCAAGTAAATACTAACCATCTGGTCTCTAGAATGCTAATCTATTTCCCCTGATTTTATGGTAGCATGCTTCCTGTGTCTGCAAGCTTGAGACTACATCATTAAACTTTTGTGTTGATCTTTTTTAGTGTTTTAACAGAAACATTTGAAATACTTTGCCATTTTGGGTGTGAAATTTTCTTCTATGCATATTTTTTCTGGTTGGAAATTTTTCATTCTGTTACAGCTTATTTTAAGGTATTTATTGAACCACATTTCTAATAAGGATGAATAATTTCAGGTATGTTCTATATAAAGCAGACCAGTCATCCACAGTGAATGACACCCAGTTATGTAGGGCTGACTAATTACTACCTGTAATTAGGCTGCAAGATCTCAGTTTTATCCTAGTATCACATAGTACCAGGTTGAAGGGACTCTGGTCCAACCTTTCTTGTCTGTCTTTGCTGTAGCAGCAGCAGCCTGGTCACTCATACTGAGCTTGCTGTCTACCAACACCCTCAGGTGCCTTGTCACAGAGCTGGTCCCCAGCAAGACGGATCCCCACATGGATTGTATTTTCCCAGGTGCAAATTCTTGTCCTTGTGGAACTTCATAAAGTTCTTGGCAGCCCACTCTTCCAGCCTATCCAGGCCTTCCTGCAGGGTGGCTCTTGCTCCCAAAGTGTCCACTTTCCCCCTCAGCTTGGTATTATCAGCAAACTTCATCAGGATACACTTGATCCCATCCTCCAGATCAGTTATGAAGATACCAAACAGATGTGGGCCCAATATCGATCCCTGGGAGATCCCACTTGTCACAGGCTGCCAGTTTGAAAAGAGGTTATTTACCACCATCCTCTGGCTGTGTCTGGGTAGCCAGTTCCCCATCCACTGCATGGACTACTTGTCTAGATCCTAATGCATCCATTACTTGAGAAGGAGTCTCTGGGGAAACATATCGAAATCCTTGGAGACAATGTCTGTTGCTCACCCCACATCAACCGAGCAGGTCATTGTGTTGTAACAAGGTGATCAGGTTTGTCAAGCATGACTTGCCTTTGATGAATCCCTACTGTCTTTTCACAATCATGTGCTTCATTTGACTTGTGATAGCCCCAGGAGAAATTGTTCCCCAACTTTCCCAGGGAATGGAGTAAAACTGACAGACCTGTAATTTCCTGGAACCTCCTTTAAGCCCTTCTTGTAGATGGGGTGACATTAGCCTTCTTCCAGTCTTCTGGGATGTCCCCTGACATCTCCAAGATTATGGAGAACATCCTTGGAATGACATCAGCCAGCTCTCTTAAAACCCTTGGATGTGTAACATCAGAACCCATCAATTTGTAGGGGTCAGGCTCCTGTGATAGTTCACAGAGAAGTTCTTCTCTCACTGACAGTGTCTGTTGGTGTTTGTATAAACTTGGATTTTTGATCCCAGGACCTGTGATCCAAGATGAAGACAGAAGTGAAGAATATGTTGGGAATCTCTGCCTTTTCAGCATTATGGGTGACCTCTACTGCTTAACAGTGAGCCAGTATTTTCTTCTTTGTTTATATACCCAAAGAACTCTTGTGTTTTTTTACCTCTCTGGCCAATTTCAGTTTGAGCTGAGCTTTTGCTTTTCTAACTGCATCTCCTCACCCTGGCAATGCCCTTGTAGCTCTCAATGTTACTCTTCTCTTTCAGTTTTGAACAGATTCAAGAGCTCACATTTAAGTCACGGGAATCTCTTATTCCACCTACTTTTCTTACCCTTAAAGAGAATGAACTGGTTTTGTGCTTCCAGGAGAGTGTCCTTGAAAAACTGACAGCACACACAAGTTCCTTCATCTTCCATGGAAGTCTCCCAGGGAATCTATCCCAACTGTGCTCAGAGTGAGCTAAAATTCTTGCCTGTATGTTGTTACCTTAGGGGTAAGTTCTGCAAGGAAAATGCATTGCAAGGAAAAAAGGAATTGGTACATACCATTAAAGGCATAAAATTTCCAACAGACTGAAATGTTGAGAAGCACTTATCACAGCTTGAGAAAGGCTTGTTTCAGTGAGGCAAGGTATAGGAATATCAATTTTCTATGAACTGCAAAGTAAACATATTTAGAAAATTAATTAAAACTACTTAAAAAACTCTCCATGATCCTCATTCTTCTCCCTAGAGGTTTAACTATAATTTATCTTTAATTCAATATAATCAGATCAAATGCAATCTCTTCTATGAATGCATAAAACCTTGCCCACATGAACTTAACTATAATGCCTATGCTTTCTTTAAACTTACATGAACAAGGTTTTATATTTTTCCTTTTCATTTGACTTAGAACTACACTAAATGAGGATGAAATACACCAGTGTTAATTCTTTAACAAAACTAACTGTCCACATAGGGTTTAAATCTACAGCTCATCTATTCAAGGAGTTAAGCCTGTTTAGAGCTAGTTCACATTGGTTAACATTCTGTAAAAAATGAGACTGAATTTCACCGCAGTTGAAATGGCATATTACAGATAGTACCAGAAATGATGCACTTGTTTTGTGTCTCCTTGCTGCCAAGTTCTTGTGATTTAGTTTGTGCATTCTTATGAGAATAATCCATGGCTTTATTTTAGGAAGCTGGTTCAAAAGGCATACTCTACAGTGAAGAACTTTATTCTTAAGTAGGCTTTCCTTCTGTAAGATTATCTGTATGTGTTCATTTGTGCAATGAGCTCCATGCAACATCCCACAAGCATCGTGGTTTGCTTGCAGAAGGGTACCAGCATCTTCAGCTGACTGCCCTGTGCTGAGACACCAGGAACCAGCTACAGCTGTGCCTCTGAATGTCTTAGCTGGAGACACAGCAAATTCTTGTGATCTTGTCTTGCCCACTCCAAATGAAAAGGTAATATTTCTGATGTGTAAGGTATGTGGCTTAAGTCCACTATTAAGAGAAATACATCTTATGAAGAAAAGCATAGGCTAATTTCAGATGAAATTAGGATGTTATGATAGACAATAACTTGGAGGATGCCAGTTATCAAGGAAAGAATGTGAGAATGATGATGGAAGACCAGCCATAATCACCAGGACTTCAGCAGGAACTGCCTGGATCATCTGGCTCATGCAAGTCACCACAGATGTTGTATCCTTAAAAAGGTGAAAGGGGAAGCAGGCTGCCACAGGTTGAAATAAATAATCCATTAACATTCAACTTTTACTGTGGGACTGAAATTTTAGTAGGAGGCAAGACCTTAACCTAGTTCTGAAAGGAACTTAAGAAGCCATGGTCAAGGTACTGAGAAGAACTCCACCCGTGCTGTCAAGGCCAAAACAACTCTTAACAAATGAACTTTCATTTCAGAAGGTCATTTAGAATAACTGCAAGTCTAGTCTTAGATGGAACCAAAGTTTTGGCAGAGCACAAAAAAATTATCCTCTTTTATATATCTCAGTGCATTTTATATGAGTTCTAATTGCTGAAGTTATATTAATAATCATGATGGTTTTTACCTGGAATGAGCAAGTATCTTCTAATTTAATTTAACAGCCATTGAGAATCTAATTATGAGGTGGGGGAAGATGAAGGCAGTCTGAGCTAAAGCAGATTTGAGAGCCAGGGCAGAATCCTGTCATTCTGTGTTATTAGGAATGGGTGCTGTTTGTACCAAAACCACCTCTGCCAAGGTGGACCTAAATGTCATTGCAGTCATGCCATGCCTTCTCTGCTGAACTTCAGAAGTTATAACCACAGCAGTGCTGTGTCTCTGGCAGGTATGTTAATGACAGACTGAACTTGGTCCAAAAGGACTTTCTGTCCTCTCCAAAGTTTGGAGGTAAAAAGCTCAGACGAGGAAATGGAAAAATGCTTGGGCTTGACTTTGCCACATACTGACTGGAGCAAGGTAAAATTTGGTTTCTGATTCTTGGCTTAACTGCTGAGAGCAGAGGATCCCTCCTCCTCACTTTAATGCTGCATAGTTTGTCCTGGAGCTGGGGTCTTTTATCAGGGGAATTATGTTAACTAGTGTTCATATAGTCCTCAATGTAGACAATATAGACGTAGACAATATAGACAAAACATGAACTTTGCTGATCCTTTGAACTGGCTGGTTAACAGAAGTTGGACGAGCTTTTAGAATTTTTTAAAAAAAAGATTTATAACAATGATTTTGATCCCAACTATGTATTAACTAGCCAGCACAAGCTACCTACAATGTATATGACATGTAGTCTTCCCTGCTGTTCAGAACAAAAACAAGGTAGGAAAATTGGAATCATATTTGTAAACTGAAAAAGGATTTGATACTGACACTCATGTACAATTTTATTATTTTAAATATGTTGAAAATATTAAATGATAAAAGTGCTATTTATGTTATGTTCTGTACATCTAAAAACCTTTTTGGAAGAACCAACACTTCCATTCCTTTAATTAAGGTAATTAAGCAATGGTAATTAAAACCACAGACTTTGTATCAGATGCTGGACTATGTTTATTTTGTGACTTCTCATCTGGTGTTTGTGGCAGCAATAATCACACTCCATTACAGGGTGCATTGTAAACCTCTCCAGATGAAGCCTAACAAGCTGTTTTGTGACAGCCACCCTTGGTGTGATTGAGATGTCTGTATGCCCAACATTAAGCTCCTTAGCCTTATAAGCCAAAGCTTTTCCAGCCCCAAAGCCACAAATCCTTATCACTTTGTTTCACACTCTTTCTTCCTTTATTGTCTCCAACAGTGGTGAAAACAGTAAGTTACAGCTGAGACCTTGTGTGGATTTTTGAGGGGCCATTAATCACCTTGTTCCAGATTATAACATGAAGTCTTAATCACCATTCCTGAAAGCACTGAAGCAAAGCACTAAATTCATTCTGGATGAGCTGGATTTTTCTGACTGCAAGTAGAGTGTGTGAACACACCTGTTGGCACGTCACTCTTTAGTTCTCACTTCTTCCTTCCTCAGTATTACTTAAATAGGAAATTCTGCTGTAGTAGAAAATAGCCTTCTCTGAAGCCAGGCTAATTACATGCTCTGTGCTATTACAAAAGTGCAATCAATTCTGTTGGCTATCACAGATACAACAGGTTCAGTATATTTGGAAGGGGTAATCTGACACTGTCATGGAGTAACTAGTTTTTAGTTAGCAGATGCTGATGGCACTTTTTATCATCCTTCCTCTTCGAAACAAAATAAGGCATAATTCCTGCGTATTAACTCAATAAAGATGTAGAGGGAGACCTGCAGTTACCTCTGTGGGATACTTACAGTTCCACTAGTCACTTTCCAAGAGATTTTCCTCATTATAGCCTTTACAAGGTCAGTCTGAAATACATTGATCAATTTTCCATTCTGTAGGCAAGGAGGTTGTGCAAGTCAGTCCTAGATATGTTGGGGCAACACAGCAACAGGAGCAGTGGCAAAAGATATAAAGCCTTGACAACCTCATGTGGAAGCTGGAAATAACTGGGCTATTAAGGGATGGAAACCCAAACCAACACCTTTGATTTGTGGAATGCAATTCTTTGCCTGTGACATCTTCCCGGTCAAAAGGATAAAGAATTATAGCTTCTTTGGACAAACTTAAATCATGGGAGTATTTTTTAAAATTACTTTAC
The DNA here is from genome assembly GCA_032173965.1 of Sitta carolinensis. NCBI lineage: Eukaryota > Metazoa > Chordata > Aves > Passeriformes > Sittidae > Sitta > Sitta carolinensis. Next base: position 51,254,106 of record CM063285.1, on the reverse strand, counting down.
CTCACCTGAAAGAATCAACTGTGAGGTTTAAAATCAACCACTCAATTTTCTTCCTTATGTTTTGAATTTTTTGCCTTCCTAAGGACTTAATAATTACTTTTATGAGACACAGTACATCTGAAAAGTTCGGAAATCCGTTACACTGATCTGCCATGATGTCTTCTGTGAGGATGAGAAAAGACATAATTTAATTTTTTTTTTTAATTTTATTTGGTTATTTTTTCTTTTCAGAAGGCTTTCCCATAAAACTGGATAAGAGAGATAAAACAAAACTGGGACCTGAAATGTCACAGATTGGTAGAAATCTCCTTGGGATGGACTGACAAAGAAAAAAAACCAGCACAATGAGAAGGTAAAGGCCAGAGTAGAGGAGCAGAATCCTCTGTTTTTCTAAAGAGCTTTTTCCTTTGCTCTGTGTTTTTGTTTTTCCTGAAGACTCCAGTACTCTGTAAGCATTTCAGGTCAGGAAGGAATTATTAATAAACAATTTCCTAGACTAAATAAGAATTAGACAAATTTACTGAAGTTAAACTATTAAGCCACAGTACTACAATTTAGATGCTATCTTGCAGACACAACAGCAACAGTGAGTTGTGAGATAAATATCCTGCTCTGACAACTGGAAAAAAACCCCAACAAAACCCCAGAGAAAGGTAAGAATTCTCCTTCAATTTGTGCCTGGTAGGCTTAGTGTCAGGTTGCCTGTGCATAGAGGAATAAAACTAAATACCCCACGTACAAAGGATTTCTACAAGTACATGTTCACAATCAAAGATGACACTTTTGCAAAGGCCACAAAATCCTTTCAGGTTCTGTAGGAAAGTCAAAGAGATTTCGTTAATTCTTCCCGTTTTCTGACTCTTATATTCCTTACGAATTTCTTAACTGGTGTTAAGTTTTTTTTCCCTCTTCCTATTTCTCCTATTTAAAGTAAGTGCTACTCCCAGTGTTGCCCTCTTGCAGTGAAGAGCTGTCCCCGGTGTATTTGAGCACTCGCTACCTGCGCCCTGCTCCGTCCGGGCAGCAGAACTCCCCCTTCTCACACACGCTTTGCCCTTTAGGTGCTCAATCCCTACCAAGCGCATCATCCAGCCCGGGCTGCCCGGGACAAGGGCAGTGCCCCGCCGCTCCCTCACCTCGCGTGCCCTTCATTCGCCGCACACCTGTCCGAGGCAGCCCCGAGCGCCTCCCTGTCCCACCTGCGCTGCAGCAGCGGGCTGTCAGTCCCTCCCCTCGCCCCCTCGGGGCTGGGCTGCGCTCCGTGTCCCGGCCGTGCCCGCGGTGCCAGGCTGGTCCCGGTCCCGGTCCCGGCGGCAATCCCGCCCGGGGCCGCTGCCAGCCCCGTTCGAACGGCCGCCGCCAGCCCGCGCCTGCGCACTACCCGCCCAGCCGGAGCCCAGGGCGAGGCGAGGCGGCGAGGCGAGACCAGAGAACTACTCGCCCCATCATGCTCCACGCGGCCAGCTCCCCACGGCCGGAGCGAGCGGCCGGAGCGCATGGCACGCCGGGAGCTGTAGTCCTCCGGCGCGGGGTATTGTCTCTCCCCTTTCTCTGTCCGGGAACCCGACCGCCACCCCGCCGGGCGAGCGCGCTGACTGACAGCGCCGGGCAGCCAGTGGCCGCAGCGCCGCGCGGCCGAGCCCGGCGCCGTCTCCCCGGTGACCGGGGCAGCCGCTGCCTCGGCGGAGTAGCCAGAGTCCCGGGGGACAGAGGTGAGTGGGTCCGAGCGGGGCAGCGCCCACCGCCACCCGTCCGGCTTTCCCATCCCCCTCGCTGCCGAGCGCCCGGCCCGGGACCCCGCTGGGATGCGGCGGGAGGAGCGGGGACGGCAGATGGGCGGCGGGAGGGGGCCGAGGGGGGAGGGGAGCTCGGGGGCAGAGGGGGCCCCTGGCCGCCCCTGTGCGCGCCCCTCGCGCTGCGGCGCTGCCCGCGACGCCCGGCGCGCAGCGCGCAGGGGGCGCCGGATCCGCCCGCGGGGGGGTCGCGGGCGCTCTCTGCCCTCCCGTCTTTTACCGCTTGATTTTTCAAATCGTCCCTGCGGGCTCAGGTGCCGCTTCTCCCCTCCCGCAGCTCCACCCCCCGGGAAGCGGCTGCCCCGGGAGCGGGCAGTTAATGGGTAACCCGGCGGGGAGCTGCTCCAGCCGCGGACCCGCCGCTCGCCCCCCGGGTCGCCCCCGGTGCCCGCGGGTTGTCCCCGCGGAATGTCCCCGCGGAATGTCCCCGCAGCCGCCGAGGGCAGCGCCGGGAGCCTCCCCGGGAGCGGGGCAGTGAGGGCGGGTGTGCAGAGCTGCGGCGAGCCCGCCGTGCCCACCCTGCCGCCCCGGCTGAGCGCCCCGAGCCCGCCCGGCCCTCAGCACATCCCGCCCGGGCGTCGCTGCTGCCGCCCCAAGTGCCGCCCCTCTGCGCGGCGTCCCAACAGTTCTGGAACGAATTTGCAAGAAAAGAAGGGGGAGAAAATGCCTAACTGCCAGCAAACCTTTTCACCTTCTTAAATACAGCAAATAAATTAGTCTGAATTGTAGGCGCATGATTGTCTGTATAATAGCTTTAGAAACTTTATCCTTGCTCGCATGCGTCTTGTCAGACAAAACAGCAACTGCCCTGTTTGTGTTCCTTACACTTCGTACACTGTCTTCAGTGAGAGAAGAGATTTTATTAACAACTACTTTCTAACCTGCTGTTACTAATTAATATCAGTATTTTTTGAACGATCACACTAGGTACACCTAAAGGAAGCATAATGGTCTTGCCAATTGTGAAATGCCGATGAGATTTTTTTTTTTTTATAAAAACATTGTCTTGCCCAAGATCTCAAACAACTGGTAGCTGTCTTCTACAGTTGTGCTGTTACATTTCTTGTGTAACTTGTCTATAAACATATGCCACATTTGAATAGTTAGTGGAATTCAAATGTTATAGCTTCATTTGAGCTTTGTAGGGACTTGGCATCTGTTCTGCCTCAACAACTGGCATCCATGCTGAAGAGTCTTTTGCATTACTTCAAGACGTGTATGAGGGATGACGGAACAATCTCTCTCCTCTGTGCACTTCCACTTTGCATACTTTATTCTCTTACAGTCCCACTACTGAAAAACAAAATAAAGCCAGACAGAATGAAGCCAGACAGTGTCTCTGCACATTAACGTGGATCCTGTAGTGCTGCGTACCAGCTCATTTCCAGAGGCTTTTTGGGAGGTAGTGGTGGTCAGTCATGTACTCCTGATCTTCCTGGGCTCCCTCGCTGCCCTCTGTAACTGTTAAGTTACAGTTTAACATAGACTGTAGCAGAAGTGTGCCTCCTGTTTCTGTTCTTTTTGTTGCTATGAGATAACAAGAGCAGAAGCAGGAAACAAACCACCTCTCTCCCTTGAAAGTAAGCAAATACATGTTATTTTCTTTGGAGCAGAGGGTTTGAAAATGACATGAAAAGCTAGACTGTATATGTAAAAACACTACACACACAAGCAGTGTTTGTGGGATACACTACAATTCAACTGTAACTGGTATTTTTGGTGGTTTATACCCCACAAATAATTGATTCAAATGGTAGACCAGAATGTATGCTGGCAGAAAACTTCAATTTTGTTTTGTTTTGCAGTTCTGTGTCAAAGCTGATGTATATGGACAAATTATGTTATTTCACATACTTGAACAACTCTTGATGTGTACATATTAGTGTTTTTCCTGAAATGTTTTGTGAAATATTTTGTAGTTATAAAGCTATGAACCTTTGTATCAGTGCAAGTGAATTGGTGTTTTTGTTTCACTGAATATGCTACATGTTTTTTAATTTATTATGGGAAAAGGATATTCAGGCATGACTACTTTGGAACTGTGGAAGTTTGTGCCACTTCTGTGCCATATCTCTTCAGCGCCAGGTTTCAAGTCTGCAAAGAAATTAGGACAAAAGTTAGCGATTAGATAACTTGATAATTTGGTGTTAAACTACTCTGTTAACAATTTTATGATCGACTACTCTCTGTTTATGAAAAACACTATTTTCGTAATTTTTCTATTTGCCTGTCATGTCATTTTTGCAGTAAAACATACTTGGACTCTAAGGGTTCTTGCAGAAGTGATATATTTGTCCTTTGTCTTGAAGTTTCCTAGATAAATTTAATGAGCTGTTGCTTGTCCTGGGTGTAATTAGCATAAAAATTACACAGTAGTATTCAGGTACTGAGGGAGGGTGGAGGTGATCTGGTGAAGTAATACAGTTTTTCTTTGCTTGGTATTTTTTTTGGTTTGGGTTTTTTAGTGTATAGACACATTAACAGCAAAAACCCTTTAATGTTGAATTAGTTCCTAACTTTACACCTACAAAATTTCACAAATATATTAATGGCTGAAAATCTTCACACCTCTGGAACATGATTATTAGAGGAAAGTAACATGTTAGCAGCCTGCTGTTTTGTTTTTATAATTGTCAGGTTTTTGAATGACATTTCATTATCAGTGGTGATCATCTACAATAAATGCTTGATGTGTAAGGGTCACAGATTAGGAAGGCAAGTAGGTAAATTGACTTGTGAACAGAGTTAAGAGGAAAACCTCTCTTAGCAAATGCAGAATTGTGAGGTAAGACAGCATTGGGGTTTGTCTCTTCCCAAGAGGAGCCTAAGTACATTTTCATTGTGTGCTTTCTATAGTGGCATTTAGGATATTAGGACTTTTTTATAGATTAGAGAGATAGCTGTAAAAAATCTGGTTTTCTAATCAGCCACTTCAACATTACAATATTGAATTAATTTTTTTTTAGTAAGAACTGCTTTTTTAAATATTTTTTAAAAGGAGATTCTTTATAATCTCATACTCTCTTGTTTCCTTTCCTCTTGCAAGCTAGTAGCACAGTTTTAGATGCCAGATACTATTGGGCTTTACGGTGACCAGGTTAACAGTACATTTTCAGAGGGCATCCAGGGGTCACATTAGGCTATTCTTCAAACAGCTGAGAACAGGAATATTAGAACATGTATATGTTCATGCTCCTAGATAGAATGTTTTTATTTACTGTTGAGCATTTGTTAGTTCTATTTTTTAGGTTTTTTTGAGAACTATATCTTGAAATATTTAATAATTGTTCTCAAAAAGTACTAAACCTAATTAGAGGTAGCTGAATGCACAGTGACCTCTTGGTTCCCAAGTTTAGCCCCATCAGGAAAGGGTCGAACTACATTTAAGATATGAGCCTGGATGCAAGTTGATGGGGCTTTCTTACAGCAATGTAAGAGTTAAGTTTGGTTAAATGTTTGCAAAGCACTTCTTATGTTATGATTTCAATTTAAAGGTTAAGTGTGAAGTTTCATTACTTCTGAAAGCCAAGGTGGTTTTTTTTTTCTTTTTTTTTTTTTTTTTCCTTTTGTTGCAAATCACAGGAAAAGTGTCATTAATGAAGCTGGATAATTGCTATATTAAAACAATTTGCAAAAACTATACTACACTGAATAGTCACAGCTGCACCATGGAGACATGAAAACCTCATGTCCCTTTGTTCAAAGAATAAAACCAACAAACAACAAAACTAATCCCCAAAAAGTAAAGCCAACTGGATGTCTTCTGTTATCCTGAAATCTGTCCTATTTTGGGTTTGGAAGGGTCCTGTGGAGATTACATCTTTCAATTGAGTATTTAGCAGAATATTCTAGAAACAGCAATGGTTTCTTAAATTTGGTCATCAAGAAGCTTGTATTTAGATAAGGAGTTAAGGGTATCATCCTAAATTGTATTTTCTTTTTGGTTTCGTTTTTAATTGGTAAAACTTTTGAAGTAATTGCCTTGTTTTTTCTAACCCAGGCAGAAATACTGTGAAACTAGTGTGCTGTGGATTTAATCACATTCTGAGTGTGGGGATTTTTTTGTTATTTCTGTAGCTGAGAGCAATGTCAGTAGGATTTCTTGGTCACTTTTTGTCCATGCAAGTAGTGGGTGGGACGCCACTAATTTAGCACTTTAGATTTGATAAAGAAATGTGCTGTCTGTGTGTATGTATATTTCTATCTTTATGTGAATGTATTTATCTAAAATGTTGCCTGCATTTTGCCCACCTATATAAGATACTTGCTTTCAATTACATTATGCATTTTAAGTATGTTACAATGTGACAGAGTTAAGAATAAGCCTACTCAGAGTAGTTATAGTCAGAGTAGTTCTCACTCACTTTGATGGAGTTTGTTGCAATTTTATGTAGCTGTAGTCCCATGGTTATTTCTGTCAGTTATCCTCCAGACCTATGGAAGTGAGGGTTCATATCGTGCAACAAGGGGATAGTTTCAAAATCTGAACAAGTTGTCATTTCTTTTATTTGTGTTAGTCATTTTCATGCATTTTAACCTGCTTAGTGGGGGAGTCTTCTCTAAAACAATGGAATTTGCCCAAGTATATTTAGAACAAGACATCCAGACTTCAGTGCTGACACCAAAATGTAGTGAAATATTCTACTTCTTGCTGCTCATACAAAGCTGTTATATGTTAATTGTAAAGTCATGACTAGATTAATACTGGCAGCATGTGTCTCTTTCACTCTTTTTTTTCTTCTTTTGAATGTTTAAGCTAAACTAAAACACATGGCTGTTGGAATGATGGTCTGAAATGCATATTTACAATGTTTGCTGTCTGACAAATTGTTTTGAGTAGATTAATTGATGGTTGCAACAGTAGATCTGATCTTGGATCCCTTTGGTCTGATACATGACTGAATGCCCAGTTGTCATTGCATATGTAAGTGAAATGTATGTAAGGAAGTTGAAGGCTGAGATACTTATTTTAAGCTGCCTTTACAGTCAGTGGAGAGATATAGGCAACTCTAGGGGTAATTAATCTCTTTTACATGATACATGTGGTACATGTTTCTGTACACTAAATGTAAAGGGGATGAGGTGCAGCTGAGTAGACAAGCATGAGCTCTCATTTTTATTTTGCTGGGAAAGGATGTATGAGCTTAAAAGAAGATTTTTTCTATGCTATAAAATGCAGTGGTAAAACAATGGTGCAGTAAGCCAGACGGTAACTGAATAGTAGGGCAATGTGGGGGAGTTGAGAAGACATAACATACTTAGTATAAAAAAACACTGACTGCACATCAAAAGACTTGGATCCTGTTCTTTGCCATTCTGTCATGTTGTCGTTTTGGACAGCCACTTTATTTGCATTTGCAATTCCTTTCTCATCACTAAAATTAACACTGTGGTACCTGTTCTTTTCAAACTGTTCTGAGTGTTTCATTAATTCTCTGGCAATAGTTTTTGGTAGAGTTCACTAGCAATTTTTTCTCATCAGTTAAGGGAATACTGAGTGCTAAAAATCCTGAAATATGATGAGAATTAAGATGTCCTTTCTTATTTTCTTTAGATCTTCATCAGATGGAGCGATACTCTTGAAACATGACAAAAAACTGGACTAAATAAGTTTTCCTGTTTTAGGAAAAAAAATCCAAAATGTACAGACCAGGAGAAACGGTCAAACGTCGACTCAACATGCATGCTCCTCCACGGATAAGAAGCGTGGAAGTTGCTCGAGGAAGAGCAGGTTATGGGTTTACCCTTTCTGGACAAGCTCCTTGTGTTCTTAGTTGTGTGATGAAAGGAAGCCCTGCAGATTATGTTGGACTTAAAGCAGGAGATCAGATATTTGCGGTTAATGAAATCAATGTGAAAAAAGCATCTCATGAAGATGTAGTGAAACTTATAGGGAAATGTTCTGGAGTCCTGCACATGGTCATTGCTGAAGGGATTAGTCATATGGATTCATGTTCAAGTGATGAAGAAGTTGGTTTTTATGATGGGAAGGGGTGGCTGAAACCCAAACCTGACTCTAAAGCTCTGGGCATAAACAGAGCAGAGAAAGTTGTTGAGGAAATGCAGTCTGGTGGCATTTTCAACATGATCTTTGAGAATCCTGCTCTTTGTGCTGGTAACTCCGATAATTCTGCACCAAAGCAAAGATCATTTTCAGTTTCTGCTGCTATGAAATTTGAAACTGGCAATGAAAGTATAAGCAATCCAAACCTACTGTCAAAAGAAGAAATAGCCAAAGTTCTAAATGATGATTCAGTTTTTAGAATTGGACTGGAGAGTGCAGAAGACTTTGGATTAGATGCAAGCATTTTGAATGTTGCCATGATTGTAGGTTACTTAGGCTCCATCGAACTTCCTTCTACAACTGCGAATTTGGAAACTGAGAGTTTGCAGGCCATTCGTGGGTGCATGAGACGTCTGCGGGCAGAGCAAAAAATTCATTCCCTGGTGATGATGAAGATAATGCATGACTGTATTCAGCTCTGCAGTGACAAATCAGGTGTTGTGGCAGAATATCCTGCAGAGAAACTGGCATTCAGTGCTGTTTGCCCAGATGATAGAAGATTCTTTGGACTAGTTACAATGCAGACAAATGATGATGCAAGCTTGGCTCAGGAAGATGAAGGGGTCCTGAGGACATCTTGCCATGTTTTTATGGTGGATCCTGAATTATTTCATCATAAAATTCACCAGGGTATAGCAAGACGCTTTGGACTAGAATGTACAGCGGATCCAGATACAAATGGCTGTCTGGAGTTTCCAACATCATCTCTACCTGTCCTGCAGTTTATTTCTGTCCTGTATAGGGATATGGGGGAATTGATTGAGGGAATGCGTGCGAGGGCTTTCCTTGATGGTGATGCAGATGCTCATCAGAATAATAGTACGAGCAGTAACAGTGATAGTGGAATTGGAAATTTCAACCAAGAAGAAAAGAATAATAGGGTGCTGGTGGTCGATTTAGGGACCAATCCAAGTAAACACATTCCTAGCAGCATATGGGAAAATCCAGTAGTAAGGGGACAAAATCAGCCTGCTTCCCATTGGAATGGCTTCTGTCATGAGCAAGAGGGAAACATCCCCTTAGAAGTAATTCAGAATGATAAGTCACAAAATGTAAGCAAACACTTGAGCCCTTCTGCTCGTATTGAAGTTCCATTGGTTTCCTCCCGAAATTCAGTACCCCCCTCAAAGAAAAATGCTGCAGGCACGGGCAATCAGAGGTGGCTGCCTGTGCACGTTTTGCAGGAGTGGCAGCACGGGAATGCCAGCGACCAGGAGTCATACACGGACTCCACGGACGGCTGGTCGAGTGTTAACTGTGGGACCCTGCCCCCGCCAATGAGTAAGATTCCAGCTGACAGATACAGAGTGGAGGGCAGCTTTGGTCAGCCACAGCTAAAATCCCACAAAAGTGAAGGTCCAAGAAGATGTTCTGCATTCAGAACAAGTTTGGCCCTCCGCACAGTATCAGGAAATCTAAAGAAGATAAAAAGGTAAGAATATGCTGGTGTTGGTTCTTAACAGTACCAAAAACCCCCACACCCAAACCCATCTGCCTATGGTACTTTTACACAGTAATATTTGCATATTAAAATTTAAATGTGTATTATATAATTTACAAAATGTCAGATGAAGAAAATAATGTTTCTCATCTGCAGAGGCGTTGTATGTTCCTCTTTAATTGAGTGCAGCTCTGGAATTGTATTTCTGCTGGAAGTGTTGTCTGTTAGGGCTTTGTCACTTTTCTTCTTGTCTCTTCATTGTTTCCAAATGTTTCAGCAGCACTGAAATGAAAAGGAGGTATGACATTTTAGCAGCTTCAGTTTCTTCTGACCTTCAGCTGCAAAAGAATGGAAACAGTCTGCATCTTTAGTCTGGTTCCTTTTTGTAGAAGGCTGGCTTGCAAATGTTGTTATTTTAGTGGCATCTATTTTTATAGAGACGTAGTCTAATCATTAGTCAAAAACCTGGATTATACGCTTTTTAACAGAATAAGACTGTTTTATTACAAAACTTCACTTCAGCAAATCTCTCAATACAAGTAGCATTAAAAACTGACATAAAAAACTGGTAGCAATCTTGTAATTCAAATTTTATTCCAAATTACTCTTTCTTCTTGTTTTGTCTACTATAAGACAAAACGAGGAGGCTTAAACAACAAAAAAGGTGTGGGAAGAGTATTCAGCAAGATTACGTACCCTTTGTGCCACACACATTTTGCTGTTGAGGGAACTAATCTCAGGGGAGTCTATTGTTGATAACTGGAATTGTAGTAAAGTGGAGGCCATTGTTCTGATACTGAAAGAATCAGTAGCAGTTTTGTATCTGAAATGTTTGCTGACACCAGGGAAAACCAGATTCTTATATTCCAAATTAGCCTTCAGGAAACTTTGTCATTCCGTGCTTGTATTAGTGTTCATCTTAACAATACACCAGTGTATAACTATTATATATACTAGTTTGTTTTTTTTTAATTTTCAGCACAAAAAACATACAAAAGACTGTATGTGAATGTTTTGTGTATTACTTATATGATTGTTTCAGATGTCCATCATGCTATCCAAATCTGTTTTGAAAAAATGTGTTTTTTTCTCACCTGATTAAAAATATACAACCACTTATCAAGTGGGTGACAGTAGAAGTTCATTAATTGTTTCATACTGTTAGAAACAAAATCTTTTTGGGGATTAGGTTGCAGAACTTCAGATGATTTTGGGTTTGGTATGGAAAGAGAAAATATTTTTTATTGCTTTTCCTGCACTGTAAAGCAAGTAACTTTTGCATACATTCTATTGTATGCTTTTTCTGCTGAAAATAAAAAGAAATAAACTAGTATGTATTATAATTATACACTAATGTATTGTTCAGGAGAATACTGCTACAGGCAGCAATGTTTTCCAGACCCGCAATAAAATTAAATTTCAAATGTTCTTAAATACAAGGTGATTCACACTTTCAAAAGCCAAACAGAAACACTAAATTTGAAAGCAAAGCCCACCCAAACCACTTAAAACTCAATTCTGCCTGCTGCCCTGCAGTCTGTGTGCTTCATGATCTCTTTGCTGATGGAGCAAGGAAGAGGCCTCTTTATGTGCAGCACCTGGTGCATGATGGATGTTGGTCCCAAGTGCTGCATTGGGTGCTGCTGAAATTCCTTTGGGGTCTCTGTAATAAGTTTGTGTCTGCCGTGTTGTCCATGATAGTAATATGGATTAGATATTTTTCAGAAACACTTTTTGCATGGAAGTCAAGATGATACTAATTAAAATCTCTTAGAAAATTTTACACTTTGCGATGAAAGATGCTCTATATGTGGGTAAAGAGTAATAATATTTCACCTATTGTATCACTCAGATCAGAATAAACCAACGCTAAGTATCTCAAGCTTCCCTTTTAAGTCTATCTGATAACAAAATAGGCATTCTGTTCTTTGATTAATAACAAATTTGTTTGCAAGATGCATTTAAACTGTTCCTACATGGCTTTAGCATTTAATCTCTTCATTAAGACTATAAACCCTTTTTTGCATTTTAATTTCATTTTTTAGTATTATTGGAGGATGTTGAAACTGATGAGAAAAGCTCATAAAGATTATTTGGTGTAATTCACAGAGATCAAGTCATACAATGTTCTCATCTTAAATCTTTCATGAAAAGAATCAGGGGATCATACCTCTGTGCCTCAGGTGCTGCAGAAATAGGGAAAATCTCTATTTGCATCTTAGAGCCCTAGTTCATTTTCATAAGAGAGAAATTCAGACTTTCTTATTACTTCGTGTGAAGGGACAAGGTAAAACTGCCGATTCCTAACCATTATTCAGGTGGGTTAGCTCCTGTGTTCTAGAAAATGACATGTTCTCAACTTCCTGTGACCTTCTTAAGTGGTAAGGACTTATTTTACACAGCTTGCTCAGACTCATTGCAGTCATTGAATAAAGTGTAGAAAGTGTCCACATAGGATTGCATTCATATCTTTACAACCTGGCAGCTGAGTCTAAGTCTTCATTTGGCAGAACAGGATTTAAATTGCTTTAAATTGTGAAGGTGAAACATTCTATGAGTGGGAATGTAGAAGCCACTAGAGGGAGAAAAGGTTACCAAAGCTAGAGATTCTTGTGATGGACTCTGTACTGCCATATTAAACACTGCCTTCCTTGGAATTTTCATTACACATGATCTCCTGGATGCAGTTCTGCTCTAGCAGAGCTGCTGTGCAGATAAACAGCGATGATCACAGCATGTAATTCTGAAAAATATGCTGTACTGTACAATGCTAGTGGGGGGTAAGATGGGCATAAACTGCTTCCAGAATTTATGGCTGCACTTACAAAACATTTGTGAATTGTACAGCACGCAAGAGCAGATGTGAGAAAGTGTTAGTGAACATATCTATTTAAAATTGCACTTTCAGAACTGAGTCTGGGAAGTGCTTCTTGTGAGTAGGAATAGACATGGCATTTCAGACCTTCGAGTTACAAGCAAGTAAGCACATTTTTTGAACTTTGTTTTCCCTTTAGTGATGATGTTTTCAGCAAACAGACTAGAATTGTGATTAATTTTTGTGATAACTGGCAAACCCACTTTTTAAATATTAATTGTCTTTATGCTACTAGAAAGCATTTTAAAATTCACTGTAAATGTGAATCGTAGAAAATAGTTAAAAATGTCTAATTTTGTTGTTAGTGGATAGCATGAGGTTTCTTGTTTTCTTCAAAATTTTGTAATTATGAATTATTCCCAAATTACTGAACATATACTTTCACATGTTCTGTATAGTTTATTTTTTTCTAAAACCTTTTTAAAAGGTTTCTGTGTATGGCAAGAGGAGGACCAAATCAGGGAGGTTTTGGTTCTAGTCCACCTCTTTTGACTGAGACTTACTAGAAGATATCTCTGACGCTGTGCACCTCTCATTTTACCCTGTGCTGAACTTCACATTTCTGGTGTTTCTTAAAAGTGTCACGTGAACAGACAGACTTCTATTGAAGCACCTAATGAGAATTTTTTGCTGGTATCCATGTCTTCTGGAGGTCTTAGATGAAAACAAGCAGGGAGAGGCCTGATGATGTTGCTGAAATTTACTGAAAAGGCAAATCATGGAAGGCAAGGTGCCTTTCAATCTGAGAACTAAGGAAGATTTCTGGTGATAAGAAGCTTCTAAATTGCTCCAAGGTTGATGCTGGGTAGGGGTATGTGCTCTCATGAGCTTTGTGAGACTGACATGAGGAAGCCTGGTTGAGGTTTCTGCCTTCTTTAGAAAAGTTCCAGTCACTTACCTACTCGCTCTTGTGCCTGATTTTTGGGTGACGCAAATGAAAAGCACCATAAGCAATATGAAAACATCAGGGGATGTTAGAATTGGCAAGGGGCTTAAGAAATTGCTGAACAGGGAAGCATTCCTTTCCCTCTAGACTAAATTAGTATAAATACATTTGATTTTGTTCAACCCTCACTCTCTGTTTTCAGGCTAGTGCCTGGCCAAAAACATGTCTACCCATTACTGTTTTAAATTAAGTTTTACTGGGAAAATACTCCCTTTTCCACTGGAAAGCTTCATAGCAGTCAGTTTAGTCTTTGAGTTCTCTCTCCATAAGGACAGGATCCTAGGCACTGACCTCTCACCATTCTCTTTTTAGAAAAAGAAAATCTGGTTTAATAGTGTGGCAGTGAGTATAACATTGAAGATCAAAAGAGGTTTTATAACCTGAGCCTGATGCGCTAGAATTTGGGTCCTAGGTTTATTCCAAGTGAATATGACAAATGTATTGGAATGTTATTAAAAAGCTTTTTAAAATTTTGGGTATTGGCTTTTAGAAATCATTTACTGTTTCACACTTGTTATACTTCTGTCTTGATCACATTATTGTTTGTGCTGATGAAAAGTGTTAGTTTATAGTTGGGTCCTATTTGTAGATCTTAGAGGAAGACAAAATAGAAAATCTTATTTTATGAGATTCCCTGGATAATAGTATTGCAAATGTGTATTTTTTTAAAACAATAAAATATGTTTAAATAAAACAATAAATGCTTGGTCACCTTTATAATTTAAACCCCTAAAAATATTGTAAAAATGTAGAAGAGAGAAGATAGGTAAGCAGTACTATGGGGGTCACTAAGGCATCTTTCCTTGCTAATCTAGTTCCTGGGCAACTATTATTGTTCCTCTGATCAAAAGTTTAACTGTAACTGCTTCAGAGTTGCCTTTGTTTCTAGAGGAAGTGTTACTGGAAAAGATATGCTGTCCAAGTTAAAAATTATTGTTTTTTGTTTTTTTTTTTTTTTTTGTGGTGAAAATGTGTAATTTGCTTCAGATCCAAGAATTGCAGCTTTTTACTGTTGGTAACTGGATGGGGAACTAACTGCAAAGCAGATATTTTAGATGCAGAGACAATGTTGGCAAAGCTTTGTGGTTCCCATATTTGTCTTTTGTTGTATAATTACATGTTTTTTTCCTATTCCTTTAGAATTCTGTTTGCTCACTAGCTTAAATTGTTCCACCACAGCTGTTTTTAAAGCAGAATTAATGGCAGCTGGATTACTATTCTTAAGCAGTCCAATTTAATGTTAACTTTTGGATTTATAGGCTTTGATCTGACTTGAGAGCTACCTATATACCTTAAAGAGAACTCACAAAATATTCCAAACACCAAGCTAGATCTGAAAATGTGCTAATGTGAATTAATATGCAAAGAGGCATCTGTAGGAAATAGGTCCTCTGATTTTTGCTTAGAGAAAATGAAAAGCAATTAAGTATTTAGTAATTCCATGCAGCCTTTTCATATGAATTGTAGTCTTCTAAAATTATTTTAGAAATGGTTCTAGGATATAAAATATATAAATAAAATATAAAAATCTATAAAATATATAAAACCTCCAAATAATGATGTCTGTGTTTCTTTTAAAAGAAATTAGATAAAATCTGGACAGTAAATGTCTGTGGAGTGATGCTGACTTCTCTGAAATGTCCTGATTTCAAATTTGTGTACTAGAAAGAAAATGGCATGGATGAAAATAATTAGCAAAGAATGAATTGAAATAATGAAAAATGGCTTAGTATTTAAATTTTAAACATAAAAGCTGTGAGATGGGAGATTATGACGTTATTGTCTGCAGTAATAAAGACCTGAATTCCTTGCAGTTGAGAATTAGAGGAGAAAAGGCGTAAAAGGCATACCAGTTTTTCACTGGACAAGAAATAGGGCCATATGGAATAAAGATCTTTAATTAACAAAAATAAATATGGAGTTGCTAAAACTTACGTGAACTTATGCTTTTGGCATTCCTGATATCATTTGACTTGTATATTCTGCAGTTTAATAGTGTAGAAAGAAAACACCACATAACTGAACTTTCTGTATAGTTTCATTTAATACCTGCTAATATTTATCCTGAAAATACTAACAATCTTTCTCCTTTCTTTTAGTGATATTATTTTTGTTTTAAGCCTCAGTCACCAATCACTTACTTTCCAATCAGAAGTCAGCTCAGTCTTATCCTGTCCAAAAGTTTTTTGATAATTCTTATATACTTGGTTGCTGTAATATTATTTTTGAGATGGGTTACCAGAGTTAAAAGCAGTTTTAAAAATGTGTACACAGACAATGTATTCATAAGGCTTTTTTCTTGTTTTTTTCTTTTTGCTTTTATAATGATTCCTGGTCAGTGTTTTGATTGTTACTGATTATTTGGCTATACTGAAGTAATGTTCCCAGCTAATGCCTGCTTAATGTTCATGATGATTTGAAAGTAGTTGTTATTTTTCCCTCGTGTAGTAAGTCTTTCTGTTCCTCTGCAATTTCCAACCAGCAGGCTTCCAACTTACAGAAGATACTTGTTTGGTTTTTTTCTTTCTTTCTTGGAAATAGATTAGGATAGTACTGAAGTGTAGATGGGTCAGTGTTTTATGCCTAATATCCTTAGTACAGGCGACAAGCATTAAATTTCATTTACTTGGATGCTCATGTCAGGCAGTCTCTTCTCTGTCTTCCTGGAGTCCACTAGATCTTACATGAAAATTTGCAACATTCTTCATTGTATCATGGGCCAAAATGGCATTTAGAATGCCATTGTAATGGTTAAAAGGGAGTGAAATGTGTCATTTTCATGTGATCAGTAAAGAAGTATTCTTAAAAGACATCAAATCTGTTGATCAGCACTGGTGAATATAGCACTTGAATTCTTTATTATCCTGGTGTACCCCAACACTCCAAAATTAAAAAAAAAAAAACAAAAAAAAAAAACAACCAGGAATTGCAGTGTAATTAAAGCCTGCAGAAAAGCTGACAATGAAGTTTGAATGATGATAGACGTTTTTCAATTGCCCCTCTGTCATCTAATTGGGTTCAGTGCGGGACTGTCCCTGCATGAGGATGGCGGAGTGCAGGGCAGCCTGCAGGGTGTCACTTCACTCTGGCTTTGTCCCAGCAGCCGGAGCCCTCCCTGGCAGCACAGGTACCCCAGGGCTCCTCCTGAGACAGCCCTGGGGACAGGAACACAGCCCCTTCTGCTCCAGGCTCCCCAGATCCTTCATCTGTTTCAGAATGTGAGAAGTCCTCACTCAGCTAATCCCATATTTCAATCTTTCCTGTTCTCAGGCCCCACGGACCCACTGCCAGTTTGGGGTGGGGGACACCAGGGCTGGCAGGTGGGATGAGGGGCAAAGGGGCAGGGGCTGCTCCAGAGGGGCCGTCAGCCAGGAGAGTGGGGGCTTGGGCTGGGAGTGGACAGGAGAGGAAGACAAAGCTACACAGGCCAGAGCAGGATTTGAGACTAATATTGATAGCAGAATATTTGCATCAGCTGCCTTTTTTCTGTGATCCTTTCACTATTTTTTGAGATTTTTGTGTACTTTATTTGCATTACTGTGGCATCCCAGCTTCCCATACCTTTTTGAAAGGTCCAAATCAGGAACTTTCTTTCTGCATTCTTTATAAAGATGAACTGCCAATCCAGACTGACCCTTCTGCTGAGGGGTTCAACAGCCAGGATTAAATTTGGCAGATTTTGAATATCCACAGAAGTTTCAAATTATATGGTCAGTGTATCTGGGTTCCAAACTGTTATGCACTTCACCATACAAAGTCACAGAGTCAAACTTAAAAACGGTGGGTGTTTTTAAAAGCTTCAATAGCTGGAAATGGGACAAATTAAAATTTGGTGATTTTATAGTTAGTATGATTAAGTTCTGTGACACACAGAACTTAGCAAATTCTGTTGAGCTTCTTAATTAGTTGAGCTCCTGAAATTGAGGCAAGCAGCTCTGTGTGACCATTCTAGCATGTACACTGTCTTTTTGTATTCTCTCAAATGGCCAGGACACAGGACAGTGTACTTGTTCCACCTGAACAGGGTGAGGAACATTTTCTATGAAAATTAGTGCACACTGGTAATGATGTTTTTGTCTTAGAGCTCCTAGAACTTTGTTCATCACATTTAATTAATTTCTTATGCTTTTTTAAATCAAGCATTTAAACTTTTATATCTATTTAATTCAAATCTTGTGAGATTAACTTTTGTTGTGAAACAGTTTTGAAGGCATAGTTCTATAAATATAGATAATCAGGCTTGTCAATGCTTTTTAAACATTTTCGATTAGCTTCCCTTCTTATAGTTTACCTTTCCTTCTTGCATGCTCTTCCATAGAGCAGGCAAAATCTCTGTCCCATCAGATTTAGTCCCTTTAGTTTCCTCTCTAGATCACAAACTATAATATGTTTTCCATGAAAAGTTGTAAATTTGCTGGAAGCTGGCCTAAAGCCTCACAGTTTTTCTTTCTCCTTTTCTCCCCTTTCTGGATTCCTGCTGCCAGCTCTCTGTATTTTTATGTTGTCAGGGATGCCTGAACTCCTAACAAAAATTTCCCCCTTCCTTAGTCTCTTGTCTCCAATAGCTGCCTGTCTCCTTCCCTGTGAACCCTTTCCTGCACCTTGAGCTTTAGAACTGGTACCAGAGGAGAGGAAATTTATTTGTAATATCCAGACAATAACTGTAGAGAGGCACAACGACTAATTAGCACAAAATGGGAATTTCAGGTTGTTGCATATGATAATTTGTTACAAAGTTATAATGCTTGATAAGTGCACTTGCTGGAATATGAAGCAGCATAATATAGCTCATGCTGTAGCTGGGAATTCCTTTAAGCTAATTGAAGATGTTTTCTGAAGGTGTTTGGTTTCTTTGTGTTCTGAATAATTGATCAGGTTTCATCGACTTTCTTCTGTGCACTCAGGCTCCAGGTTACAGTCACATGTTGGCTGCCATAGTTTCATGTTGCGTTTCTTTGGTAGTTCCAGCTGAAAAGAGTTCCCGTGGTGTGCAGGCTGGAGTTGGCAGTGAATGTCAGGAGTTGTGCTGGCTGGCTGGCTGTGCATCTGCCTTAGAAACAGGATTATTTTGTTTTGTAAACTCTACTGTTAGTGGAGAGGAGGGCACAGCCTGCTGCAATTTGTGTGCTTGCTTGACACTTAGGAGTCGTCAGAAGTACCTGCAAAACCTTTAAGCTGCCACAGCTGCCAAAAATCTTATATGGAACTGCTGCCTAACTTGTTTAT
Source organism: Sitta carolinensis (assembly GCA_032173965.1). NCBI lineage: Eukaryota > Metazoa > Chordata > Aves > Passeriformes > Sittidae > Sitta > Sitta carolinensis. The sequence continues at coordinate 51,235,761 of CM063285.1, read as the reverse complement.
CAGTTAAAAATACTTCTAAGCACTCATCTTTTTTCGTTCTATCGTTAAATAATTAGAGTTGTGCAAATCATCTTATATTGGAACATTTTAGTTCTTTCTGTCCATCTGTTTGCAGTCTAACATGAGTCACATACTTCTTCACTCCCCCTGCCTTGCTAATACATGAAGTACAACGTTTTCCACTTTCTCATTTGTAGTTTTCTTGTACACCATTCTTGTTCTCAGACAGAAACCATTCTCACTTGGACACATTCACAAAATGCTGCTACATCAGGCCTCCCCTGGTGACCTGTTTTCAGTGCTCTCCTTGTTAAATTTGTACTTGCCATTTCCTGTTAGCCTAAAAAAAAGGTGATCTAGTGATTTATTAAAAAAAGATAAAGGACACAGACCCCATTAATTGTCCTTTTTCCCTTCTGATTATACGTTTAACTGGTATTTCAGTCCATTCTAATTTTTGCTTTTTTATGAGTAGAAAAAGGAATGGATTTTTTTAGAGCATCAGTACTTTGATTCCTTTAATCCTTTGTTGTTTTTCTTCCCCATCTGCCAAATCATAACTGGGTAAAGGCTTTTAGAGATATATTCTTTTATACTTTCACCATGATAGATAGTAGTAGCAGGGTGGCAAGTATCTGCATTGCAAATAGGAGAGGATGTGTTGCTGAAGCAAATGCTTTTCACTGAACAACTTGTTTTCACAAATTTCTGTGCTTCTTGGTTGGTGTCTGGATTCCTAAAATTTCTAAGGTGAAGGAACTTAGTAAAATGTCAGGTGGACTTTAGATTCTAATTCTGTTCTGTGATAGAATTTCTTAGATTTTCTTGATTATTTAGATTCAGAGTTTCATAGATTTAATAACACTGTTTTTGGAAGAGAATCTTTAAGGTAGGATAATAAACAGTTCTAGGCCTTATATGCAGTCTGTATTTAATAAATCCGAACAAACAACCCTACATCCTAATGTTCACGCAGCAAATTTCAGTGCTTTAGCTCGGCAGCTAGCAGAAAATGAAACAGCATATTTTTCATAGATGGTTTAGGTTGGAAGGGACCTTAAGATCAACTTGTTCCAAGCCCTCTGCCATGGGCAGGAACTCCTTCCCCTGGACAAGGTTGCTCCAACCTGGCCACTTTTTGGGTCATATATGTATTGTTCTGAAATGTTTGTGGATAATTTAATGGTTTTTAATATCCGTTTAATTGTGTGATAAAGTTCTTTAGAGGTACAGAAGTACAGTGACTTCTTTATGTCTGATGGACTGCACAAGTGACATTAATATCAGTCATTGGACTAACAATCTCTCTGTGCCCAAATACTGTGGATTTCTTTAGCCACGCTGATTAGTGCAGTCTAGTTTCAATAGCTGTTTTCTGTTCAAGTCATGGATGCTTTTATTTCCAGCTCTTCAGAGTCCCGTGAAAAACATTTGCCAAAATGGTGCTGTTTGCTTAAGATGCGTGATTCTTTCCTTTTTTGTGGTCATGTTTGTATGCACAGCCATTTTTTTAAATTGATCTGGAGGAGGTTTGCCTTCATAGTCTAAATGTCTGGAATAGAGTCAAGAAAAGATGAAAATGGAAACTTCCCAGGAAATTAAATACTTGTGAATTGCAGTATTTTTGGGTTTTTTAGTAATGCCCTCCTTAATTTCCTAGATCATTAATTTGATTTTTCAGAGCGAGGAAGATTTTTGTCAGTTGAAAATATTTTCTTAATTGCAGTTGTGATCCAGGTGGGTTGGGGAAATGGTTAGCTCAGTGCATTTTTATATTTTGTAATCATTGCTTAAGCATTGTTTTATTCCCAGGGTCTGTTTTTTCTTAACCTGTTCTCATCTTTACTGTTCCATCCAGGGCTCAGTAGTTAATTTTGCATAACAGTGTCAAAAACCATAAATAAAAACTTTGATTGGATACTAATTTATTTTCTCTTTTCTGATACTGCGTAATTTGCAAGTGGTTATTGTCCGCTCTCCCTCTTTCTCTTTGTTGTGATTCTGACCACAAATAGGTAAGCAGCATTTATTTCCAACATGGGGCATCTGGTGATAGTTAATCTTATCTGGAGTCTGCTTCTCAGTATAATCTAATTAGATTTGTCTTTCTGCAGTTGGTTCCTCTTCCTTCAATTTGTAATGTTAGTGTTTCAAAAATTTTTTGAGTGCATGTTCCTTAGGTGCTTGTCTTAATCTCCCAAAATCATATAAGGCAATCTCTACTATTTAAATAAATGCTGGACAATTTATATTCTTTTTTTCTTTTTTGGCTGAAATAGAATGAAAAGTGAAAATGTCTATGTTATTCTGAATAGATATGTCTGCTACTGATAAATTTTTTCATTTTTTTCCTTTTACCCTTTTATTTTCAATGAAAGATGATGTTCTTTCAGGCATGCATCTACTTTTAAGAAACATCAAAGACCATTAAGCATCCATACCATGTAACCGTTTCATTAAATTCAAAGTACCAATTATACTCGCACTAATGATGCCATTAATTTGCTGAGTTGTTGGTAGTCTGAGAGTTTTATCACTAATCCTTGGATTAAAAATGAAAAAAATTAAAAATCACAGAACTAGTGTGGTCATACTTGACTAGTGGTGAAATTGAGTAGATGTACCTATATATTCATGTTCTAACAGAAACATTCATACAGGAGGAGCCTTGTTAATGTTTTGGTCAGCTGTGCAGCAGCAGTAATGGATAGTGCTGAATTTAGTCAGGGGTTGAGGTGAAGGTCACTGTGTGGCACAGATTACTGCATTAGATGTAAGCTTTCCATTCACATGGGAAAAGCTGGTGTGGCTGGAAGGATGAGGCAGGTGAGAACCACCTCAGCAGTACCTGCCTGGATGAACAGATGATTTTAAAAGTTGCTCAAAAAGATGCTCAAAAATACAGGAACTGTCCTCATTCCACTGGGTGTTGCTTGTCAACATTTACAGAGAGCAATTTTCTTCTCTTCACATTTATTTGATCATTTAGCAAAAGCCATCTTAGCATGTTTATACTGCACTTTTAAATGTTGTCTTAAAACTTTGGAAGCTAATATCCAGTTAATAGATTTCCAGGTTGCTTTGGCAGAACCTGCCCAATTTACTTCTCAGCCAATTAAAAAAAAAACCCAACAAACCAAACCCTTAGTAAATTGAAAATTGGGAGGAAAAGAAATTTCATAGAAAAATGGACCGCTTTTAATACTGAATGAAGTTAAACTCCCAAGCCTGTTGAGGGGATGAACCCTGCTGGATACTTTGGATCCAGATTCCTATTTTGTCTTGACAATTCTTCGAGCTTGTAAACAGAATCTGTTGAGAACACTGGTGATGGCCAGAGCCCAGTTTCTATAGAACAGTGTTGTCTCCATGGGAATTAGCAAACAGGCAGACATCCCTGAGGCTGTACAATGCTCTGGCTGCTCTTCTCTGCTTTTTATGAGTGGTTGTTGGCATGAAGCTATGAGGATGTGAAATTTGTGTTTGTTCTTTTGATTAACACGATGTGTATAGCCTTTCCAATGAGTGATCAAAGGGAGACCAAAATACTTCAGAACTCGGAGCACAGAAACTTGCCCAAAGGAAGAAATGAACACAAATAGAAAATTTAATAACTATGAAAAATCTGCCAAATCAGCAATTATAAAAGTATTAATAAATATATTTTTAAGCTTACTGTAATGAAGAAAGATGCTGACATGAGACAGCTCTGATTTCAAATCTTTTATTTTCTAAAGCAAAAAAGCATCGGTAGACAGGGAGGAATTTTCCTTGCATTGAATGTTACACTGAAAGGAATCCAAAAAATCCAAAATTTCAGGCACATAATCTCAAGGTTTTGTAATGTAGTGAGTTTATGTACATCTGCTTAGCACCAGTCACCAACTGTGTGCCTAATTTTAGGTTCAAGCTTACACTTTGCCTTTTGGAATAAACTTGATACGTACATGCTGAGTAGCTTAGCTGACATCTGGTGACTTTTTAGGGAGAAAGAGTATGATTATGGGGACAAGAGAAAACCATTAGATTTAATTACTGCAGCACCAATTCTAGTAATGGAACATCCAAGTGAGGGAGTTGCTTTCCTCAGAACAAAAGTTCCTGCAGTTTTACACCATGTGATTTAATAAGTTGGACTTCACAGTAGCAATGCTTTAAAAAAAAGAACAGTATAAGTAAGTTTTTTAAAAATGTGGCAAAATGTTCCAAGAGAAGCTGGGTGAGATGATTTCTAGGATGGTCATTTCCTCTAGAAAACGCAAATATTTTGTAGTTAAATGGTTTCCAGTTAAGACAGGAAAGAGATAGGATCGTCTTGCTTTTATTATTGACATGTATTATGTGTACATTTTAGCAACCTACCTGATGACTCATGTTAATACAGTAAATTAATGCTGAATGTTTAAGATATTTGACTTGAGACTGGAGAAGTCAACTTTAATGAATTTTAGTGTGTGATTTTAAAGGGGCATGGCAAATGACCAACTTGTTTTGAAATTGTGGTCCTGTTACATTTCCTTAAAATTCAGATCTCACATGATCATCAATGTATTAAATTAAAGAAGTAAATTATTATATATTTTCTGTTTTGTTTAGGGTGCAAAATTTGGACATTCGGTGGGATTAAATCAGGCTCCTCCTCCACGTTCTTCTGCTCGAAGATCATTTGGAAGATCGAAGCGATTTAGTATTACTCGCTCTCTGGATGACCTTGAGGTAATTAACTTTTACTTAAAATTTAGAAGTGAGTCTTAGAGAACTTACAGTAGATAATTGCTGAAGAAAGTCAGTAATGTATTCGTGTAATAAAGTTACTTACTTTCATATGACATTTTTGTGAGGGGAATACAGATTTCAGGTATCAACCTGTTTTCTTCAATATTCCTTTAATAGGTTACATTGGTGCCAGCAGTGGCCATTCTTTCTGTGGGGATTTCTGACTTTAAACAATACACTTTTGCTGAACAAAATGTTCACAATGTCTCAGAAATTAATGTATTATGATACATTGAAAAATCAACTGTTCATCATATTCTGGTTTTTGTTCAGCTGATGAATTTTGACAGCAGTCGAGAAAAGGGAAGTCCTAATCAACTTGTTGATTTTGGGTCCTTTTAAGTGTAATATATGCTGTATTACATCTGGCGTAACATCAGCCAGACCATATTGGTTTTGGTGAAAACGAGGAATGAAAAGCCATCCTCCTGTTCTGCTGTAGGAACCACCTATGGCTTCAGTATATCTTCACTCCTAGCGTGCCTGCTTGGGAAAACCTGAGCTGCAGTGATGTGAGGATGAATGGGGGATTCTGCCCTTGCCCCTTTACCATGCCTGTCTGGAGGAAGGCTGGAGATCGGAGAGAAACAAAAACCTGTGCAGAGCTCTTGGCACAAGAGCCATGGAGTGCATACTGCACCACTCTTCAGCACGGGAGGGAATGTGGCACACTGAGCCCTCTAAATGGGAAGGAGGTGTTTAAAAAACATTTGAGATAGGAGGAGGAAAGAAGGAGATACTCTGAGTTTTCTGCTGTGGAAAAATGTAGGAAGAACGGCATTTCACTGGCTCTGAGCTAAAGGAGAAGGGAGCTCAGTGCAGTGGATTTTTAGGAGCAGAATATATGGAGGAGCTTCTGGCATGCTTAGGGAATGCAGGTAGGAACTGTATTTATTTCTCAGATGTTTTTCTATTTTTCTGGTTTTCATAGTGGTCTATTTCTATGTTCTCTGAAGCTTTTAAGTGTCTTGCTTTTTCTTCTAGTTATGGAAAATACTTAGTTTCCTTGCGCTCATAACTTTAATATAGTAACTACATAACTTAAACACAGCAAGAACTTCTGGAAAAAGGGGTTTGGGAACCATCTGGCTACATATTTCTTAATCAGAAAATGGTGATTCTTCTAAATTGAAAAAGTTTGCTGTTATATATATCCAGTTTTGACAGAATTTCTGCTTGCAGTAAGAGCGAATTCTCTCAGAATACCAAAGAGTCTAGTGTTAGTAATTCACATGCAACAGGAAAAACATGGTTCTTTCCACAGTCTTCCAGATTGAAATTTCATACAGGTTTTTTGCACCTTGTGTTTTGAGTGTTTTGAACATCAAAAATAAAATTTAATTTCTGTTGTTGGAGCTGTTTCACATTGAGTAAATATTCATTAAATAGGCACTTGAGACTTTCCATTAATTTCAGAAAGCTATGATAGTTACTAGCGTAAAAAGTCATTTTCCACCCTCATTATGTCCTGGTTAGAATTAGTTGGTGTATATAAACAGAGTAGCACCAACAGGAGGGATTGAGTCGATCTGTGTCCCGGTGTTCTCATTGTTACTGAGTTACTTTGGAAGGGGAAACTTTCGTTCTAGGTCACAATATGAACTGGACAGAGGAATGGTCTGTATTCAAATCTGTATTTGGATGAATACCCTTGCTACATGTAGCTTTGTGGGTGTGGACTGTTCTCTGTCCTTTGAACACTGAAATCTTTTTCACTTTGAAATCTTTTTTTTTCCGCTCTGCATGCTGTAAGAGAATGATATCCTAGATATCCCAGCCACCAGGAGAAACAGCAATCCAGAAAAGAATTTCAAAAGCTTTGTATGTCAAAATAAAATAGTGTTGAGGTGTTTTAATTTTGGTTCAAACATCAACACTGCTGCTTCAGCACTTGTCCCAAGTACTCTTTCACTCTGTGTAGTAGAACACAATGTTGTAAGCACATGTTTAGTTTATTTCAGGACTTCTATTTAGGGTTGGTGGAAGAGGAAATAACAATAGCAGGAAATTCTTAGAGACTCCACCTTTGGAATAGTGACCATGAACGTATTGTATAGGCTACTTGCTTGTGTTTGTGTTCTTTTCAGTTGTCTTAGCAGAATGGGTAAGATAATAATCCAAACATGAAATTTGGAAGTTAATATGCTTCTCTGAGCTTGTGGGTTTGATTCCTGCTGGCATCCAAATTAATCTTCTAAATTGAGCAGTGTAAGTAGGTTCCATGGAGTTTCTTTAATGGGCATTTGCTGAACTCTGTTCATTGCTTACAGGTCTAAAAAGGCTGTATTTGGATTTTTTGTTGAAGTATGAACAGTGAAACACCAGCTGTCAGTGTTGCTGACTGCTGCCATAAGGTGGCGTGATTTCTTTGAAATTTGTTATTTATTTATTTTTAATATCTGTCCAAGAATACAGCAGATTAATAGATATTTTAATTAATAAAAACCTTATTTAATGAGAAAATATTACTTTTTCTTTTAACTTGTTATATTATGTCTGGCTATATGTGCACAGACAGAATTCTTGTAAGATTAGAATTCATGGTATAGTTGCCCCTCAAGTATTTTCCTCTTACCTGCAGAAGCTGTATCATACATAGAAAAAAATGGACATGTTTGTAGGATTAACATCCAGGTGCTCTTTTTACTAGTAGAAACGGTATACAAGATTATTTTAAAAGTGCAGGGATCAAAATGGGATGAAAGTGCAAAATTATTGATGCAGTTGTGCTATAATTGTAGTAGGGAAAATGTCTCACAAAACAGAAAATGCACAATTTTATTTCTGAACTGTGGAAATTGTGCTTGTTCACAGCAGGGCTGATTATGATTAATTATTCTTAAAATTGGAACTGAATTCAGAAAATGAGCATGTCTAGTATGTGCCCTAGTTATGCTGTTTTCACAAGAAATGTGTTCAGAAATTTTCTTTATTACATTACAAGCGATCTGGTTTTGTTAAGAACAGATTTATCTAGCAATAAATTTTCCTATGAGAATAATTTGTTGTTATGAAAGTGTCCATTAACAGCCATGTTAACATTCTGTGATTTGCACCAATTTTAATTTTTAGCATATTTTCTGGTTCGTATTTTCAAGGTGTAACTTAAGCTAGAAGGACCTTGTGATTATTTAATATTTCGCCTAATGAGAGGGCACGATCCTGTCTTTTTTCCCACTTTTCTTCCCTGTAGGTAAATGCCACTACTCTCATCCTCTTACACAATTCTGATCTGGAATTTATAAGTTTATAAACACATTAAAGGTGTCTCTGTGAGACTGCAGACAGTAGAACAGTACCTATCTACAAACTTACCTTAAACACAGAAATTGTAATTTTTGTATTCATCACCAGTTTTGGTAGCACTTTCAACTGTAGCTCATTTCACTAATCTTTTAATTTTTCTTGAAGTCTGCAAAAATGGGGGAACCTTGCAGTATTTTCTTGAAGTCAAAAAATTTAAGTTCCTCCTCACCAAGAAGAACATTCAAAGCTGTTTTTTTCTGAAAATCATTTTGGTACTTGTACTTTTTGTATTTCTCTGTGGTTAAAAGTAGGGCAGAGTAGTATAATGAGAGACAATCTCTTAGGGAAACAAGTGTCAAATTTTTTAAGTATTGTTAAATAAACATTTAATGCAGAGATTTTTAAAATTAAGATGAATTAATTCTTTTAACTAAATATCAGGACAAGAAAAGATGGCTGTTTCTGCTTGTTCTGTTGTGGAAACCTTACAGCTATATTGTATATTATAAACAACATTTGTATCAAATTTCTAGAGTGTAGTAATGTTTTCAAAGTTGGAATGTATCATGTATTCTTTTTAAAAATCAGTGCGAGGACTTTTATTAGAATGTTCCATCTTAATTATAACTTAATAATGTAGTATTATTAGGTGTTATTATAGATAATAATGCTTGGGGTCTTTTTTTCTGTTTTGTTAATTCTACTGAATCAACTTCTTTTTGCATTTCATCTGCTATTTGAAAGTATACAGCACATCTCTTTGGTATGAGGTTTTTATACTAATGGATGACATGTCTCTGCTGGATATTAGCTTTGGCATCTGTGGGTGGCAAAACTCCCCCTAAATGCTCATTTGACTTAGTAAGGAGTTTTTAAGTGGGTACCTGTTTTTGTTTGACTGATTTAAATAATCAGACAAAGCTTACACAGGGAGATAATAGCTTATATTAGACCAACTAGAATACTAGGAAAATCAGACAAGAAGATCTAAACATGCCCCAAACTTTTCCCACCCTCTCATATGATCTAATAAAAAGTATTAACTCTCCCTGCAGAGGTTGCTTTGTTGATGTTCTTAGATCATCACCATGGCCACCATGCCACCACTCTGGCGAGTATAAGTACCTGATTTAAATCAAGGGGCCTCTTCATTCTCAGCTTATAATAGTGAATTCAAAATTTGAAAAGAATATACAATTTTGTCTTAGATTTCCCAAATTAGTTAAAAATATGTTCTGTCATATACCCCCTTTAAGAACTGCATCTTTGGCAATATTTTGTCCAAATTTTTATCTAAGATATAACCAACCAATTGGCAGTTTTGCTCTCAGCTTTCATGAATGGGGGAAGAAAGGCCAATTGTGAAATAACAGTGCACACATGAGAAAATCTCCATTTTTGTATGTAAAAGGCAGTACTGTATTTTTAGCATGCTGATAATGAGTTCCTAAGGGCTTAATCCAGTTTCATATGCGGATATTCTGAAGTCTGAGTGCTAACACTGAGCAGCCCCTGACGCTGCTGTTTGGAAGCTTCATGGATCTGTGCCCACAGATGAGGTTCTTGCTTTTCCCTTTGCACCAGGGGTCAGCTTCTGGAGCAGTGAGATGTGTGCTCAATGATTCCCACTCCCTGACTATACTGGCTCAAACCCTCTTGCTGAACCATGATGTCTAGCTGTAAAAAGTGGAAGTCAGTCATGACATTACACATTGATGTTTTTACCTTGATTTACTGATGGGTCATGGAGCTGATCAGTAAGACTTTGAAAACATCCAGTGGTTTGTGCCAGACATTTTTCTGCTTTGTTGAGACCTTGGGCTGCTACAGTCCTGGCTGGAGCTGTTCACCTGTTGGGCTGCACAGTGGCCACACACCTGTGCTGGTGAGTGAAACGCTGCCAGGACATGGGGGCAGGCAGGGGATTGCCCTGTCTGGCTGTCCTGCTGTCCAGCATCATTTGGCTTCACATTTAGACTGCTCTATTAAGAATTTCAGACTCTCCAGCCTTCTCTCAGGCTTTTACTGATCATCCTCAGGCTTTTACTTTGGCATGTGGGATCTTATCAGGTAGTTTATCTCTTTGAAGAAGGAAACCTCATGCTGGTAGTATATATTTTATTTTTCTTCACAGATTGTGCTCTAGCATTACTGTTAGGTTTTTGCTGTTTAGGTATTTAATACTATACCATAATTAAAAAAAGATTTTCACTATCTGGTCTTAAGTTTACATTCATAGACTTTGTCATGGAAAGTTCTTGTGCTCCCCACACTGTTTTGTAAGGTATCTGACAAAGGTGGGTTGGTGAACAGATCAATACAGTTGTGTGCAACCTCTTTATTGTGAATTTGAGGTACTTATTTCTACATACAATCCAGAATGTTAAACTGTGCTTTTTTTCCCCCCAGACACTGAGAATAATGGGATTTACTTTCTGTTACTGCAATTGGTAAAATGACTGTCCTTCAGTAATGTTACTTTTACTGTTTTCTCCCGATTTCGGGTTATTTTCTTTACTTCAGATTCTGGAGAAATTTGCCATGTAAATTTGCATGTAAAAAGCAGAGTAGTCAGAAAATGTGCTGAGAGCTGGATCTCATCTCTGCTTTTTTGTGAGGTACATATTGGCAGTGCTCATCATCACGGCAGTGCTCACCCCATGCTGTGGTGCTTGAGAAGAAACCAGCAGTGTTGCCTGGGGTGGATTCTGTAGGGAATTGGGTCCCCATATGGGCAAAGGCAGTTGGCACTGTATTGAGAAATTTCTTCTTGAGGAGGCAGTCAGTAGATTGTGTGACCCTGCCACTCGAGTGCTGTCTGAGCCCTACTGCCTCCAGGTTGTCTCTGATGCAAGCCCATTTCTGCCACAGAACCAGAAACACAATATGTGCTTCCAGGAACTAGAGATAAACTTGTATTCTGTATAAATTAATTTTCTTGTAGTAGCCAGTACTGCCATTCTTAAGACGTGTGATTAAAGGGACACAGGTGAATTCACAGGCTGTAAATACCCCTGCAGTTTGTGGACTACAAGGCTCAGACAGGGTGAGCAAGTTCAAGTAACCACCTGAAGCTACAGAGAGATTGCATTCCTTAGTTCAGCAACGTAAGATACTGGACTTTGGCTCTGTTATTTTGGTTCTGGTTTCCTTGAATAGTGACAGAACTGTCAATGCTCACACAAATGGAGCTCTTGTTACGTTGGCAACCTCTCAGGGGTGTCTTTCTCCCTAACCTAGCATTCTTCAAAAATTGTGCTTACTCTCTTTGAGCTGAAGGTGTTCCCTTTTCTGGGTTTGGGGCATATGACATTAAGGCAGAATTATGCTGCTACTTACTGCACTGATTCTGAAATGCAGAACTATTTCCTGCTTAAGGCTGATCCTTGCTGCACTTTCTTATATTACATTTGTGGATTCAAGGGCATCTTTTAATGCTCCTCACAAGAAGGTGAGCAGTGAGGTGAAGTTACTCCATGTAATAAGGACAAGAGCAGTCTCTGAAGATGAGACCAGGCAGCTTTTATAAGACTGAATGACAGGGCAACAACAAAATGACAGATGAAAATGTATGCAGATAAATGTAAAGTAATACAAATGAGGCAAAATAGCTCTAGCTTCATATAACAAATGATACATGTGTTTCTCAGCACACTTTTTCTTCTCAGAAGTGAGGTATAAGGGAGAAATAAACATGCATGTAAACAACAGCTCAGTACAGTAGCAGTGAAGCAAAATCCTGCATTATGGATGGAATAGATGATTCCATTGCATACAACTGCAGTTTCTTTTTCCATACCTGGTCTCTTTATTTTAAAACGATGTATTAGAAGAAGAAAATATTTAGAAAGGTGCAAGAAAGAGTGGAAAATCATGGGTGGCATAGGAAAAGTTGTTGGGATTGATTGCTCATGCTCTCCTTCAGGACAAGAAGTCAACACCATTAATTAAAGATAGCTGGAGCCAGGAGCAAAACAAACAGGAGAACAGGATTGTTCATGTGGGAGGTGAGTCGGTCTGTGGGATGCCTCACCACTGTGTGCTGTGGATGCAAGAAATTTGCATGTCCTGGAGGGAAAGTGGACAAGTGTTTGGAAAAGAGAGCCACTGGGGATTATTAAGGAGACAAGCCAGACCAGGTTCAGGAAATCTCTTGAACTAAAAATACCTGGTCTGGGAGAAATACCTGGGAAAAATACCTGGAGTCTGGGAGGCTGTAATCAGGCAATGTCTGATATGTTGCCCTGTGCTGCTCGTTGGTACACTTCTATGTGTGGCCACTGCTGGAAACATAATACTGGGTTTGATAAACCCATTGCTCTGAACTGTTCATGTTCATGTTCATACATTAGGGTGGACAGTGCTTTTCCCTGCCTGTGGGACTGTGGGTGTCCTCTTGGCACAGGAAGCTGTGGTACCCTTACCTTGGTGTGAGGTGGTTGTGAAGGGCTGGCTGGCTGCAGTATCTGCTGGCCCTGGGCACTGGGAGCGTTGCCTGTTTGTGCCGCAGAGCTGTGGGCGATGGCTCTGGCCACTGCCCTGCCCAGAACTGCTGCTGCTGCTGCTGCTGAGATTGGCCAGGCAGCACCTGGAATGAGTGGGAATGAGGAACTGCCTGACTGGTTTGGTGCCTCTCCGTCCCTGCCCTCCCTCGCTGCTCTTCCTGTTACCTGCTCTGTCTTTTTGTCACGTCACGTGACAAAATAATTACTAAGGAGGGATTTTTTGCCCTGTGATGAGACTTGGTGCATGTAAGGAAGTGAATAAGGCTTTATTGAATGGACTGGATTGGTGTTTCTACAGCACAATCACAGAATGTATACAGCACAAATTGATAGCATCTGCAAATTGTTTCTGATTCTCTCTCATAATTATATTGCTGGGATTTTCGGTAGGAGTTTGTACCACCTAATTTTCTCTGTCCTCATGCATTTATCTGCCCAGTGAAACTTGAGAAGGAAAAAGGAGTCAGCTAGAACTTTTACTAGATGCTTTTTACTTACTTAATACCATTTTTTATTAACTATTAAATCATTAAAACATTTCACTAGTACTTCTAAAAAAAATACAGTAAAAAGCCCATCTACAACTTCCTTCTGGACAAAGGAAGCGCTGAAGGGTGATATTTAAGGATTATTTTTGGGCAGAAAGTGCATGCATTTTTTTCTGAAAATGCACAGATATTTCAGGTCTGTCTGGAGAGTGGGTGTGGTCTTGAAAATTATGAGAGCAATGTTTCACTTGGAACATGGTCCTCGTAAATGCCAATGCTCCGCTTACTCACAAGAACACGGAGAGTTTTGGTAGGATGAGATAGGTTGCACAATATGCATACATGTGATTGTAATCACACCAAGACACGTACATACATGCCAGAAACTGCAAGAAGTTTGCTGTGAGTCTTGGGTGTTTTAACAGTATTTTTAAAAAAGTATTTTTAGATTATATTTTAATTGTTTTTATTAGAGATTGGTGACTTGGTTCATTCAGGTAATATGCTCATCAATGGGGAATGTATTAAAAAAGGGAATACTTTGGATGAGAAAGCGATGTTGACTCAATGCTTAAACAAGTTTGGACAAACCTTTACGACAGAGTGGTGTAGGCCCTCAGTGAATGTATTTTACATTAGCAGATTCCTCAGCAGGGCTGTTGTCTTTACAGGAGCTTTACTGTTACGCAGGACCTGCCTAAACACCATTTTGAAAGCTGCCTGTTCCTTTTGATGAGAAGATACAGAACCAGTACTGAGGGCGGGGAATGTGCTGGGAGGGAGGAGAATGGGAGAGGTGTTGATAGGGCAAACAGACAGAGAAGCCTCATTTTTTTACTGGACTCTGGAAGAAGTAAATATGTGTTCAGAAAGAGCGTCATAATAAAGTTGAAGGGACTGTTTCTTAACAATGAGATACTAAACCATTTATACATGGAGAAAACTTTTACTGATAGTCAAGTGTCTGTAAGTATAAAGTTTTGTTTGTCTAAAGCGAGCAGAAAACAGGAATGTGGTTTAATGAGTGGTCTTCCGAGCTAAGAAATCTTGCGGTGAAATATGATAAATTATGCTTCTAAGGATTCAATGAGGTTTTAAAGAGACAAAGTTCGTAAGTATAAGTATTTAAGTTGACTTTCTATATAAGCTCTGCTATAAAATTAATACACCATTTTTATAGGCATGTTTAAAATTCTTTTGCAGCATTGTATTTAAAATGCGTGTAGTAGATATACAGATATTTCTCTAAGTTTTTTTATAAACTTTTCACTTAATTTTTATATTTGCATGTTTCCGTAAAGCAAAAATGTCATCACAGATATGTTACCTTTTAATTGTTACAGTGCTTTTTATAAAGTTGTGCAGCTAAAGGGATTTTTCTTCTTCCAGCTGGATTTTTATCCAATAAAACAGAATCCAGATGGTGAGTTATTAAAATAACTGAAAATAAATGAAAAGTATTTATAGAATACAAAATTTCTGAGGTGTATAGACTTAAATCAGTTTTGGCTTCTTGTTGCTCAGAAAACATTTATTTTGCAAGTAAGCATCCTAGCTGTATTATTGAATTTTGACAGTTTAGTCTTATTCTTTCTATCTATATATCTCAGAGTAAAATTGTCTTAAATGCTTAAAGTATGACAACAAAATTTTTGTATTTCAAAATCAGGAGGGAAATAAATAATTGCAAAACATGGGAAGATGTTATATGCATTATTTACTTAAAATATAGTAGTTTCCTTGCTTACTTTTACATTGATTTCCTCAAAATCTATTAATTTTTAGGGGCTACATCAGTAGTAGGAAATTGAGAAGTGACTAAATGTGTTTCAGTGGTCTGTCACTTAGTCATATGCTCTTTAATATGCAGTTTAATTTTAGTTTACTGTTGAACTGCAAGTTACCTTCCATTTGGATGTGTAAGTTATACTGTTTCTGCATTTTTTTATTTGCAAAAAGAATTCCGTTTACTTAAATTGTTGATAAACAGAAGGGGAAAATAAAACCAGGACTTGTTCACAAACATTTTTTCAAAAGTATATTTTTTTAATTTTCATTTTGCAGTTCTGTAGAATTTTTTTTAGAATGTGGCTTGTAGAACCAGATTTTTTTTTTTTTTTTTTTTTTTGGAGAGTTGATTTCTGGATGGCAAACCTTGAACTTAGCGCTTGAAAACGTGCACAGGAGTCTGAGCGTTGTTGCAGACAGCAGAGGGCACTCGGAACAGTCGTTTGCACCATTCCCTTTGCTTCGTGGGATTTCTTGTAGGGGAAGTCTCAGTGTCTGACTAGGCAGCTTGTACTTCAGTTATTTATACACCAGCAAGTTCCAGCTAGTTTGGCTTCAGATTATTTTTGTTAATATTGCATTGGAATAGGAAAGACTCTTATTTCAAAATTCATAGAGGGAATCCACGATGTTGTAAATGAGAGAATCTTTCCTCTTCTCATCAGTAGCACATATGGGGTCTGTTTATTATTGAGAGACTGACAAATCATTGACAAAAATATATTTAGACAGATTACAGAAAATTTGGAGAATTAGGGGAAAAAACATTTTATTTTATGTCAGAGTTTTCTTAATTTATGTGTAGGGTTTTTGATGCTCCTGCTTTTTATTTCAGTAAGTGGGGTCAGTGAACTAAATCATATTCTTAACATGTGGCTGTCATGCAAGTAGTTGTTACTTTAATACGACATTAAAAAATCAGTACTTGATGAGATTTAAGATTTTTGGTGGTGCATTCTGCCAATGTCTCATTTAATTTAGGACTCTGTGTGACGAGGAGCTGGTCCAGGAGATTGTCTCTTTCTGGTTGCCTGGTGGTTTTTGTGTGTGTTTTTTTCTTTTAGGAGTCAGGGATGTAATAAATCCTATTAATCTTTTGACAAGTTAAAACTTATCCAGACTCCCTGTCATTCTGTCTTTCTCTTCAGCTTTTTCTGCTCTGAAAACAAATGTACAAAAGCAAATATGAGCAGGAAGTGGAGGGAGGGTAGGAGAGAAAAACAGATCAACCTTATCTGGGGTCGCTACCCCTTCCCACAGTTTCACTCCTAAGCAGATGGATGTGGGTTTACAAATGTCGTCTTTGGTGTATCTGAATAAGGTTTTTAAAGCTGTTGTACCGTATTTTAACACTTTCCATTAATAGCTTTGCAAATTAGCATTCCTTCTGCTTTTGACCTTTAACCTCTGAGTTGCCTGCCCAATTTACAAATATGCTACACAGAATCACAAGATTTTGTATCTGTAGCTGCTGAAATAAGCTGTGAAAATGTAAAAGGATATGAATTTTTTAAAGGGCTTTCAGTGCCACATAACACTTCATAGCCATGATCAAGAACTGCTGCTGTCTAATTGCTAGAGCTTATTTTTCAGTGAGTCGCTGTATGGAAAGAAACATGGATGTGTAATGCTTAGTTCAGTGAAAAAAAATCAACAATTCTTACTGTCTGTTTAAATGAAGGGATTATTAGGTTTACAATGCTGAGTGTGAGTGCCTAGAATGTGTAAAGCATTGCCCACCCACAGTGTTCCCAACAACGTTCATTGCAGTTGCTCCAGTGAGCTGCTGGTCTTGCAGCTACATCCCACTTTGCATGTGGGGTTATTTTTTCCCTTGTTCCTTCTTATGCATAACATTCTCACCTGTTAAAATTGTACTTTTGGTCTTTCCAGGTGATTCCTAGAGGATTTAGGTGGGGTATAAAGTGTAAGTGCTGTTGATAAAAGTCCTGTTTTGTTTTACCCCAAAGGGGTGCTCACAAGAAAGTTCTTCAAGCATTTCTGACCCCTTTGTGATTTTCACTCATCCATTGTAAGGATTATTATGCACCAAATTATTTGCAATAGTGCTGCTATTTGGTAAAAGTATTGACAGTGAAAGTACATTCTGCATCCCACTTGGTTTAGTGTAAAACAAAATGCAGTTTTTAAACATCTCTGGCATTTTTTTCTGTATAAAGTTGCACATTTTGAATACGTATCCACACACAGTAAAACTGTTCTTCTGTGCAAGTACCATGGGGCACTTGCTTCTGAAATCCTAGAATAATGGAGAGTGTAATTTGTAATTATTAAAACACATTTCTTCCTGTCTACCCACCCATTTGTTTCCATTGCATTTTGTCATAGTATTAAATGCTTGTAGGAACATTCAAAACTGCAGTGGTGTGCCTATTCAAACAAGTAATCAATCAAAAAATTAACTGTCCATCTCAGCATTTGACTTATGCCTCTAAAATTCTAGTTAGAGTAGGCTTCATCTGCAAGTGAATTAAATTTCTTCCCTGATCACTCTAAATTAAATTGAGACGATTGAGTTTTTCTGTTAACCAAGTCTCTTCCTCCTAAATGCAAAATGGGAAGATGTGCAGGCTTTTACATAGTGCCTGTAGCAAGTCAGACTCACCATGAAATACTGAGTAAAGGCTCTTCTCCTTCCTCATTTTCTCTCTTTAGTTGCCTTCTTCACAGGGTTGCCTGTGTACTGGGGGCTCAGCCTAGGAACTGTATGGGTGTGGGGGTTCCACATGCTGCACTGCACAGAAAGTTCCTCTTTCCTCAGTGACTACTAGCACGTCCACCTAGGGCTTAAGGACATCCCACTAGCACAAAAATGCCCAATAACCACTCCCGGATTGCAATTCTGGTGTTTATATTTAGCAGAAAATTGTGTTCTGATAGCTTTAAAAATAACAGCAGTGAATTATTTAGGTCCTGTCACTGTTGTGGACAGCAGCAAACTTCCTGAAATGCTGTACTTTCCATATAGAGTCTCTTGAAGACACCACTGTCACAGGCAAGTGAATTGCACTTCCCTCTTTCATTACAAGGAGCCTATTTCTCTCTCTGTTCCTGAGGCTCTGTGCACAGAACTCTCTTGACATCAGCTGAGCACAGGTTCAGGTCGTGAGGGAGGAAGGGCATAATTGCACTTGGTTTCTGAAAGAAGAATTTTGTCTTTAGTGACAAGAGGTTACTCCTAGGTTTAATGAAATGTGCCAAGTCTCCTTGTATTGTGGATTTTTATGTGCAGTTTACAGTGTTAACCACTGACAAGTTAGGCAAAATGGACTGTTTGAGGTACTATTTTGATCTGGCTTGCATTATGTAAACCTCTGAAAATAGTGATTTACTATGTAAATGTTTCTCTAACTAATGTTAGGGTGATTAACTAGTGTTTTTTTGGAAACTGTCTTGGAAATCTGTTTTATTGAATACAGGACTACCATACGGTTCAGCGTCATTTTATTTTCCTGATTTGTTATAGGAAACGTTCTCAAATACAATCATCATGATTTATATAAAATGATCAAGCTTTTCTGGTGAGAGATAATTGAGATCTAATCTGAATCCCTGACGAACCACAGTTTCCTGCATTGGCCTGTTGCTATTGGTAACATAAAGGGAGTAAAATAGAACTTCATACGAAATGCCTTTAAACTTTACTGGCATGTACAGGCATGGAACAGCGTTGAATTTTTTAGTTTAATCTTTGAGAAGCCGACGTGTTAAGGAAATGCTTTTTCCATATTAAGTGAAGATGAATTTAGGAAGAGTACTGCTAGGAAAAATAACTGCTGTTTCTTACGAGGAGCGGGTAAGTGATATGAATTATATTTAGCTAAAGCAAGGCATTGTTGCAGTGAGAAATTAGAATAGGCTATTGTTACTGGCAAGAAATTAGAGAACGGTATCAGCTTCAGAATGATTTTTGCTTAGGCTTTAAGCTTTTACTTTACAGTGTTGGAGTTAAAATTCCTTTGTAAATGCAAACACTGGTTTTATTCTCAGAGAAAAGTAATATTCTTAAACCGACTAACACTGAGATTTTGATATGTATTTATGAACTATGCCCAATATGTACAAAGCTAAAAAACCAGTGTGTTTATAATGTGTGCCTATTATTTAATTATGTGCAATGTATTTTGTATATGCTTTCTGTACCATTTTATCAATATTATATCTTTAGGTAAGACTGTATATATTTTGTATATATCTTTATAAAAATAATTTTAGGGATGAATTTGGCACTTAAGGCACTGTGTTTATATGTGATAGGATTGGTTTTGTTTGGGGTAAAAAGTTGAATATTTATTTCTTAAAGGAATTCCAATTGTCAGATCATTTATTCTTCATATGTTGTTTTTATAGATTCAAATATTTGATAAAATTATACTGATTGTATTCAGTAAAGTTATTGTACAGTAGTTGTACAGTATGTTTTTCTTCAGAACTCTTATATATAGAATGCTTTTGTGTTAACTGTTATAAATGCAATTTGGTGGTAGAGAATTGAAAGTGAAATTGTCTAATAGTCCTTTAAGTGGCATTCTGAAGGGGCTCTCTTCTCAAAGAATTCTAAATCATGAAATTAGTTGCAATAATATTTTGAAATGGGGATAAAAAGCCTGTAATGTTGTGGTACTTTCTAGGTGAGAAGTACATTTGAGGTTATTTATTAGAAGGAAGAGTTAGCAGTAATTGATGAGTAATATGGCTTTATTTTTTATTTAAAATATCAGAACTGTGTATACCATATTTTGAGGTATGATCTCCCTCCCCTCTCAGAGAACACTGGAGTTTGTGCCATGAACTATGTTGATGGTTTAATATATTTAAAAATACATATATATTATGTAAATCCTGAAGTAATGTGACTGAAGACCTTCGGATCTGCTCATAATTCATACCTTGGCAAAAGGAGAAGTTGCTTCAGGTGATTTAAGAAGTTGTTTGAAGAAAGCTAGATGCAAACAGATGGTCAACTGAGTGATAGGCTTTCCCTAAGTGACAGAATGTTTGAAAGTTGGCTCTTTGTATTCAGCCTGTAAATCTTCAGAACCCAAGAGATTTCCTAGCATTATCCTCTATACTGAAATCATATGAAAAAATTAGTTTAAAAGGTTGGTGGAGCTAGGTGTGCTATTCTAACCTGAAAGGCTCATTTACAGGGACTTTATAAAATAGTGTGTAAAGTGATGTGGTACTGGGTAAATAACAGATTGGGGCAGCTCTCAGAGAGTTCTTTGGATCCAGCAAGAAGTCGATGCCTGTATTGGAAGAAAGTGTCTTTAGGAAGGGTGACAGAGAGGATATTTTTAATCCCTTTTATTCTGAACCTTTCTGGATGCCCAGGAAAAGAATAGATGTTTCTCTTTAGTCTATGATTGTGTCATTGTTAGAATAGGAGAGAGAAATACGTCTTCACTCTCCTTACAGATTTTATCCTCTGTGTCTCAGGAGGAGTGGGAAACAGAGATGTCTCTTTTGACTCAGGAAGGCACTCACCCCCACTGTAATGGCATAGATGATTTCATGTTGCTCCATTTTATTGCTAAGGCCTGGCATTTCCCAGTATGTGTCACCCCTGCCAGTATCCCCCTCTTTCCCTTTGTTCTACTCCAGTATTTGAGCATGACTTTGACTTGAGTAACAAATCTTGACCTGGAGAAAAGCACATTTTTGTACTGCTTTACTTGGGTAGTTGTACACATGGATTTGTTTGCTCAATATAATGTCTGGGGTATAGATAGGGTATTTTTTGGTTTTCTGGATGATGTTGTTATGGCAGAATTGTACAGTACCTAGTCATTTCTCTGGGACTTGATCCATGTAAAATGGAACATGTAAGATGGAACTAAGTGGGTAAGAGTTTCTGTTACCTGAAAGATGTCATCAGACAAGCTTCATGCAGAGGTGCATGTATCTAGCAGGTTATAGGCCATGAAAGCTAAAAAATACAGCCCGTTCCAACCTTGTGAACTTTCGGCTTTATGAATTATTCTCCTCTGTGCCCTCTCCCCTTTGTACCTTGTTGTTGGTGCAAGGTACTGTGTTGTCTGCTTCTGTTCTGGAAAAATAAATTAGGTACTCACAAAGTAATTTTCTCCTTGATAATTATTGTAAATTAAACTGTTTTAGATTTGTTGCTAACAGATCCTGAACACAACATCAAAAGCTCACGGGTCCTTCTGGTTTTTCCACCTAGCAAAGAGAGATGATGCAAAGGGAAATGTAGCCTGTTTTCTCTTTTTCAGAACTTTATGCTATGAAATATATGCTGAAGCATTTTTCAGTTTAGAGAGACCTAGAGCATCGTTTATACTGTATGGTAACTGTGAAGCCACTCTTCAGCTTGCTGGCCCTGGCACTGAGCTTCTCTCTCAAATCACAGAGATCAAGATCCTGCCTTGAGGTCTCCGGAGCAGAGTTGCATCCCTCAGCTTTGGGGGGTATAACTCAGCTGCTAATCCAGCTAGATGAGCAAGCAGAGTTCCATGAAGAGATATACTAAAGACATTTTAGCTTTCCTAAATTAGATTTATTCTTTAAATTTTGGCAATTTGTTACCATCAGACTCCTGGCATATGCCATTTGCTTTTTCCTAAACCAATTTGGTAACTGGGGTAATTTGAAGAACCAATTTCAGTTCTTATCTGGTTGTGAAAGATTTGATGGCTTCATACAATTAGATCATATCTCTGGATGATAGCTCATATGTACACTCACAACATGTATGTTCTGTCATTTGGAATTAAATGCTTAAATATTTTATAAAAAGTCTTCACATTAGCCCTAACTGGCACAGAGTTGTTCCCTGTTCTTCTTCTTCTTTCAGAAATGGCTTCCTACAGGAGACGTTTAGTTTTATAGCTTTCTTATACATGTGTTTTTCAATAGGTGGTTCTTAATATGTGTGTAATGTTGAATTTCATCAAATAATCAAACTTTTTATGTGTAGTGTATCAGCTTTTGTCCTGAAGAGCCTCCAGTGGTGGGAAACATGAGTGCTGAAGAATGAAAAACAGCCCCCACCATAAAGTGTATTTTTAAAATGAGATCATCATAGTATTTAAAAAAATCTGGTCTTGCAACTTATACCTTTCAAAGACAAATCTAGACAAGTTTCAGCTGAACAGTTTAGAGAGAAACTTCTTTGTCTGAGTGTGGACTGCATGCAATTTCTGACAGGTTTATACTGAGATTTCTAAGTACTCACAAATGTAGTTTGAACATATTACTGTGAATTCTTACACAGCAATTACAAGTTTTAGTTTCTAGGTTTTATTGAATTAGGTGGATTTTGTTACACAAATGAATTGAAAGAAATGTTCTTAAAATAGATTTCATTCTGTGATCTATAGAAATAAATGGATAATGCTTGGAACATGATGAGTAAATTTAGTGACTTTGTAATGTAAAATATATTCTTCCTATAGGCGCTTTCCTAAAATGTTCTAACTTAAATATTACTAAGGCTTTGCTTGGAGAGATTTTAAGATTCTGGTACATGTAATGTAACATGCAGTAAACAAAGCATTTAAAATAAATACACAAACCAACCCATGGTGTGTGGAAAGTTCACTTCATTAACTTATGCTAAATGGATTGAGATAAAACTCTGTCCATTAATGATTGAGGTTTTCTATGAAATTGCACCATTTTCCCTTTAAAATTGTATTTTATGATTGTTAACTTCTCAGTTTTTGACAGAAGTAGTATGAATGTTCATGAAATTTCTATTAATTTTGCTTCATACCATTCAAAACCATGAAGAATTGTACTTGGTGTTTGAATCTAGGTTAATGAAAGCTGACAATGTAAAAGCTTTCCTAAAAACTGACCATTCCTAAAATAGAGATATTTTGAAAGTACTTTGGAGTTTTTTTCCTGTCTAATGTGTAAACTGATACTATTAGTTTACTTTGAGTCATCCTTTACTTCATTCTTTGAGAACTGACATTGAAGTTGTTTATTCATTAACTGTACTGTATAGTGATGTGACTAAGAAATTAGAAGCAATCACATTTATAAACCAGATTTCAGTAATGCAAATTAAATTTTCTAAATTACAAACATGAATTAAGTTTTGGCTTCTGAATGCACAACACGATTGCTAGACTGAAGTGTAAAACAGAAGTAGAAAAGATGTCCTAAGCCCCACTGAAGGATTGTAACCAGAACTATGTTTATGATACCTGAAACAAAGCTATTAAAAGGAAAGGCTTGGATATGCTTTTCATTATATTATTATGCTTCACAGATCCAGAAGCATTTATGTAGTTAAGCAAGA
Organism: Sitta carolinensis; assembly: GCA_032173965.1. Taxonomy (NCBI): domain Eukaryota; kingdom Metazoa; phylum Chordata; class Aves; order Passeriformes; family Sittidae; genus Sitta; species Sitta carolinensis. The sequence continues at coordinate 51,212,665 of CM063285.1, read as the reverse complement.
AGTGTCATTATTGTTTTCATTTTAAAAATCCTTTTCATGGGAGGTGTATTTGTGTTTATCTGAACTAGCACCAGGGGAATGGTGTCATTAGAGGTTAGTTGAGACTTTGAAAGTCCCAGAATACTTGTGTTAAAGACTAGATGGGATCCTCTCCTGGTCATGGGAGTGGTGAGGCCACAGTAGTTTGTAAGAAGTTCTTCAGAGAGTGTTAGCAGCAGCGTGAGAGCCTGCAGTGAGAGAAAGAAAGAAGATGTTGCTAAAGGTTTTTGTGGATTTTGAAGAAGAGTGGGAGTGTTTGTTGCCAAGGCTGAAAAACACAAACTATGAAGAGGTAGCTGTTAGCTCGAATTGTGTATATATTTGTGCTTTTCTTCTGTGTGTTTCTGACCTTGAAGAAGTTGTAGATACTGTGGGGCATTCATTCCTAGTTTAATGAGCAGTACAAATGAAGAGAAGATTTTTTTACTGTTTAGAAGGTTTCCTAAAGGTTCAAGGACACTTTCAGTGCCCAGGAAAAGATTGGCCAAGCTAAAATAAAAATACTTTCTATTAGTCATTAAAAAAATAAATGCAAACTTAAATCTGAAGGTCATTTTTCTCCAGACTTCACTCAATTGAGTGTCAAGGTTCAAGCATTGTAGTACCTCTTTGGGAAATGGTCAGTAGTTGGATTTAATGAGGTTTTAGATGCCCTGAGGTCATTTATGATCCAAATTGAGTTTAGGGTAGATAAGCACATAAACTTCAACATTTCACTAGAATACTAATTGTCCTTGAAAATCTGATGTACAATATGGGCAGAGGTGGTGAGAAGTTCTTACTTATTGGAAGTTAAGTTCTAGCTTATTGCAAGCACTCAGAACATCCTTTTGTTTCTGTGAGAGTCAGAAGTGACTGACAAGGAAAGTTTTTAGACTCACCTGACTGACAAAACACCAAATTTTCAATTTAATGCCACATATCTCCAAATAGTACAGCAAATTAAAGTGTATGAGGTATTGTTTTAATTCATATTGTTTTCCAGTCTTTGCCAGGTCAGTTTTAGGTATCTACCTTGTCACAAGTACCAACTGATTGTCTCTGCCCGTCTAAGAAGGACTTTTGGGAGCTGTGCAGTTACCATTGCCAGGAAGTGCTTCTTCCAGTAAATATTAGTGGGATCAAATTCCTGGACAGTAGTGGTTGAAAGGCCTGGGGTGAATTTCATGCTGGGAAGAAAATAACTGGCTTCTTTCGATTTTCTTGTCTAATATTATCTGTTATTAATAAGATGATAAAAGTAGCTAACACTGCAAATACTAAGTGAAGCTCAAAGATTTCTGATACTTGCCATGAAACTTCAGTAACTCTTCTTTTTTTCTTTTTTTCTTTTTTATTGCAGTCAGCAACTGTTTCTGATGGAGGTAAGCTGAAGCTTGTTTTTACTTTTATAATGAAAAATAATCAGTTTTCCACATTAAGCAACATAATATATGGTAAATTATGGGATATATTACAAGATGTCAGTCCAAGGTGGTACAGAACTCTGTGGCTGCTTTGGGAACTGTGCCAGTGAAAATATTGCAGGATTGTGTTCACATACTTCCACTGGTATATTTGCATATTTTTTATGGTACATTTATGTACACACAGTTTTGTTTATAACTAGGCTTCTTCATTCATAATAATAGAGGCAGAGCTGGTAGACTTCTGTGTAATGGGATGGTAGATAAAATCTCATTCTCTGCTTTATTGTCCTTTACATACCTTGTTTGCTTTTAAAGAGATGCTCTAGCTTCTAAGTTGTAAGCTATGTTGGTACGTCTGTTGAGGTTGAACTTTCTTAAGTGTGATCCTTTTTGAGAAGGGGGTAAGTAATTTGATATTTGTAAAATCCCAGCATGGAGCTTTTGCACTTCTGGAGTACTTCTAAGCAAGCTCCTCTTTATTGCACATAACAGCTTATGGTTTTTTTTTTATTTTAACATGCCTTTAATGTTTTAAAGGATGTCCACTCTTTGTTAAACATTAGAAGATGATTTCTCTGAAGCTTTGAAGTTAATTGAAACAGTTTAAAAAGGCTTCCTTAATGGAATAAAGAAATTTGTATAGTGTAGGGTATACAGGAGATGGCTTTTCTCCTTGTCTTCTCTGGCAGGAATTGGTTCCATTGATTCTGCAGAGAAACTCTTGTATTTCTGGATTTGCTGTTCTTTGACAGCATTACAAGACAAATTCATTAAATAGAAAGGGCAAAAGGGAACAAACTGTGTTGATGTAATCAGTGCAGTGAAATAGGAAAAAATACTTGGAATGGTAAGGATAATTTTTTAATATTTTATGCAAATGTAAATGAAAATTAGCAATACTATTTAGAAAACTTATTCATATCCTAATTTCTGATCCTTGCAAGACTAAAACTGCGCTTGAGAAAAACATTACTGTTTTGCTCCTTTTGCTGGAGCCATTTTCCAGGGGCTGACTTTGTCAAGTATTTTCCTTCTCTACTGCTGGTACAGTCTAATGCTTTACTACTGTTCTGTCTGGATGAGAAGGTAGACTCTGTCATGTATCTGTCTTGTCTGTAAAGTGACAAAACAGCAAAACAGAAAATAATAGTGTTTATTCTGCTTTCTACTTCTAAAATGTAGCCTCTGTTTTTCTGGGAATAATGCGTTGGTTTTTTTTCACCCACGCTACCTGCTTGATATAAAAATCAAAGCAGACCACAAACTTTCTGATTGTGTATGTAGTTCTTGAGGACAAAAAATTTTGTCTTGTCTCCACGAGGATTCTTGTTCTATGCTAATGAAAGTTATTTACTTGCTTACCCAAACTTGGAAATCTCTGTGATATTTCTCATACAATAATAATTTTAAGATTTTTATCCTTCCAGCTGAAAATTTATTTTAAAAATCCCACTCATCTTCAGTTCTTCCAATATGACTTGCGTCTTATACCACACCTGTAGGTAACTGTTTTCACAATTAATTCTATACAGGTTTTTGAATTCATGAAATTAAGGACCATATAAGGTCAGAGGTGAAAGAACAGCCAAGAAGTTGTGTACAATTTTCTGCTGAGTTGTAGTCCCTGTGTTTTAGCTAGTTCAGAATTTAATATGAATTCTTTCTTCATTGTTAAGTGCACCTTAAGAAGGGGTATAATTTGTGTAAAAAGTGGTAGTAGAGCTATATTGAATAATATTGAATCAATGCTTAAATACCCAAGTAGTGGATTGGAAAAATAGGAGCTAGAGAGACTATAACCAGAAAAAGTAAAATTAAATAAATTCATAATTAATTTCAAGCTGCACTGAGTAAAAATTTCTGATTCATGTGTGAATTATATTTTCTAGCATTTACATTCATTGAGTATGTCACAGCACTGAAATTTTTTCAGTTTGTCTTAATCTCACTAATACACAAATAGATAGACAGACATTTTAGGGTATGTCTAGCTTAGAGAAATTTTCACCAGTGTAACCATTAGTACAGCACTGCATACTTCCCTTCCTGGACTAAATCTTTATCATCACAGGTTTACAGAATGATTGGGGTTGGAAGGGACTGTAAAGGTCAGCGTGTTCCAACCCCCCTGCCATCCAGCCTGGCCTTGACACCTCCAGGGATGGGACAGTTTCTCTGGGCAACCTGTTCCAGTGTTATCATCACTGTCAGAGGGAAAAATTTCTTTTATCTAATCTAAATCTTCAGTTTAAAGCCATTACCCTTTGTCAGAAGTCCCTCTCCAGCTCTCTTGTAGCCCCCTTTAGGTACTGGAAGGTGCTCTAAGGTCTCTCTAGAACCTTCTCTTCTGCTTGGTATTATTAATTAATATTAGTATTTGTACTTATAACTAGATACTGTAAGAACTGTTGTTAAGCTTTAGTTTGGGAAGAAAATTCATGTATAAAAAGCAATTATGTGTTTATATACATCTCTTCAGTATGGTGGGAGGCACAGCAGTTCTTTGTACATTTTCTTTCCAAAGTCAATGACGATTTATGTCATATGGCTTTTATTATGTTAGAGCCTGGCCCTGGAAACCATCTACCCCTTGTGTTAATTTTATATTTTGCATGCCAGTTTGTGCAAGGCTGGGGGATATTCTTATCAGCCAAAACTCTGCACTTGGGCATTGCAAGATAGCTAATGTGTAGTGTTTCCAGACGTGCTTAACTGTAATTGATTTGTGTAATGAATTGCAGACAATCAGAATGCAAACTGTAATAATGCTTAGATGCAAGTTTACTGCTGTAGATCAACTAATCTGCAGCACCTCTGCTCTGGGAGTAGCAGGAACCTTTTTATGTTACTACAGCGACCTGTAATTAGCAGGTTTCACTTGTTTCCCACCTCAGAAACTGTCCTTTGCTGCTGACTGTGGGAGTGTGTACACAGCATACAGTCTGTGCCATCTGAATTGTCATAGGGATGATCAATAGTCCCCAGCTAATGTCTGACTTGGCTATTTATACCTGGAAGGCATTTTATCAAGGGAAAACCTTACGGTCAAAGATTTATGACAGACATACCATCATCATTCATCTCTCAGACAGAGGTGGTGAGGTGTCTGAGCTAGTGAGAATGTCTGAGTCAGTTCTCACCTGCTACTCCCTGCAGAGATCAGTTCCACAGAGCTGAAGTCTGTTATTTCCAGATACTTCAGCCTAACAGATACTATATGCACATATTTTTTCCCTAAGATTCTACTTTGCTGTAGTTTCTTCTGATTTTGATTTTAGTGTTCATCACTTGGAAAGAATTTTCATAAGGAAAAGTGTTCCTAAAAACATTTCTGAAAGGAATCTGATGTTTGCAGTAATAAATAATGTAAAACTGTATTTTAAAAAGTAATTGAAGAAGGTAAGGCAAAAAAATTGCAATGAAGTGCAAAATAAAGCAAAACACTGTTTATGCTTTTTACACTAGAAATACAGATGTATTATTTCCTCTAACAGGTATATGACTTATTTGTCAGTTCTGCTGGTGGTGCATGCTCACTGTAGCTGTGTTCCACTGTAGCATAAATAATTCAAGTTCCTTTAGCAGCAGTGGCAAAAGGTCTTTTCTTTAAATTATTTATGTAGCATTTTATAATGCTTTGTGTTAAGTATACTATTGCTTCCCTCTGCTTGAAGCCACGAGGGGAAGGAATCAGTTTGTTTAGAATGGTGTTGGAGGCTCCCAGGAATTGCTGTGGGGAAATGCATTAGTTTCCGTCATCCCAAAATTGCAGAGGAGCAATGTGCTGTACAGTCAGACTTATCTACACCCAATGGGTTCCGCGACGTTTCAGCTGAACTTGGTATGGATTCAGAAGGATGGCTTTCAGTGAAGGGCTTGAAGTATTTGATTAAGTGGCACCACAGTGGTTCTTATCAGCTTTATCCAGGTAATGTGTTTAGAGATTAACTAGAATATCTTAATTATATGATTTGTATGCGTTCCTATGATTACGAGGAATGTACTTAGCTTCTCACAACAATAAAAAGTATTTATAGGATGAAAAATGTATACAAAATACATGCAAATGCATACAAAATATCCTTCATTTATTGTATTCAGGCTTATGGCTTTATAATATCTAAATCAAATCTTCTGAAGACATCCTGTCCTGAATACTTTCAAGACTTAGTTGATTAAGTGCCTATATTTTCTTACATAATGCTGTTTTTGTAAAATAAATAAAACCAAGACCCTCTATAGAATGTGTAAACACAAAAAGTGCAAAACATTGGGTTTTGAGGATATTTTAGCTAGCATTCCATGTCTATATTTCCAAAAGATAGTAAATGAAACTGAATGAGTTTGCACTCAAAGTAGTTTTTCCTCAGTAGGTGTGGCTGCTATCAAGCAGACAAAAATAAAGTTAGGTCCCTGGGACTTGAGATGTTTGATCACGGAGCCTCCTTTTACAGGTAATGCAAGATGAGTCGGTGCTTCCACCAGTGATGACAAAGGAAAGCAGACATTTATAATCTTCCCAGCACTGCTGTAGTCTATGTTGTCCATGCAGAGCTGGGATTTTTCACATTAAACTCCTCTGGCATCCTGAGGTTCCCAATTGCTCCTTTTCTTTTTAAAATACTTTGCAAGGAGGAGGAGGAGGCGGAGTCCACTTTGCACGACAGCCCCGTGGTGAGAACATTTGAGGGTAGGAGTCAGGGTTCTGTGTTTCCTCTGATGATCATCACAGAGGGCTCATTAGATGAAGTACGTGACCGGTTGCAAAGTTTCTCCATTCCTGCTTTCCGAGGTGGGCTGCATGTACCTGGGAATGCATGAGCTGTGAGAGTCAGGAAACCTGATGCTGGAGTCTTACACTGGAAACATTCCTCTGCAAGAGGAGTGGAGCAGAGTTATGCTTTATACAGTCTTCATTTCAGTGTGATTTGGAGAAATTGGGCGCTAATTCTAGAGTTGGGGAGGTGTCTTTCCTTCCATCTGACTTTCTTTTTCTCCAGTTCTAAATGGTATATCTACACTAGGCTGTAACTGTTTTAATTGCAACTGATGATCTGGGTGGTAAAAGAGACTAGAATAACCAAGCCTTTTCTGGCAAACAACCTTTTCTGTATTGTTTTCAGCTTGACAGGTACCACAGCAGAAAGCTCTACAGATTTTAAAAGCAAACTGGCTGTATTTTTTCATTAAGGGAAACCAAAGCTGTGCCAGGGTTAAGTATAAATTAAAATAGTTGTTTTTGAAAAAAGTCTAAATTACCTAAATTAAATCTACCAGAACAGAGACAGTTCACTGGGAATGAGTAAATCCCTTAATGCTGTGTTAACACATTGGAGGACCTGTGCCAGTAGTTCTTTGGTTGTTGGAAATAGAATCTTGCTTTGCTTCGTTTGTTTTCATGGGATCTCCAGAGTGGGGAGCATATCGGGGGAGGGAGAACCCCGTGCAGTTTAGAGGAGTGTAACTCTGAGGAGCTGGAGAGAGCAGGCAGCTGGGAGCAATTAAGGGTAGTTAGCAGTTACCCACTGGTGTAAACACTGGAGGCTGTAATTACAGTTTGGTTTCCCTGCTGCCATGGGGAAATTGAACGCCTGCCACTGGGAGGGAGGTGATGCTGACGGGCTGATGAGTGCTGTGCCTGCCACTTCCCAATCCCTTCTGAGTCCTAAGGCACTGTGACTCCAGGATCCAGAGTTGAGCCCTTGGTCTGTCTGCTCCCTGATTTCTCTCTGTCAGCCAAGTAGGTTTCAGGGGTTTGGCATGTGGGATGAGTTTGCCTTTCTGACTTTACCTGAAAGGAACAAGGAAATTTTCATCATTCATTGCTGGAGAACACTGGGGATTGAACCCTCCAGGAGTGAGGCAGTATCTGAAACTGTTCCAAATCTATCAAGAAGTGGGTGTCTATTTATATCTTGGACTGGAAAATAGAACATATCCACCTGCAGAGTTAAAGCAAAATACTTCAGATAATAAATTTAGATATAATTCTCTTCAGATTCACATTAACTTCTTTCACAATAGTTTCACTGTGGTGACAGGTATTCTCTAATGAAGTTAACAGTTAACTTGGTTATGCTCTTTCATATATTTTAAAGGAAAAAGTGAATAAATATTTGTATAAGAAAATCTGGCATTATTTGCTGAGTGTTTGTAATTTACTTTGATTAATATGGTAATTAGGCAAAGCAAATTAGTTATATACCTGATTTGTTACTAGTATCCTTAAGTATTATCATTGTTAAAAATACAAGGTTACATTTTGTTCTTCCCTCATACAATTCTGTGTCTTTGTCTTACTTGCTTTATTTTTGTCTTAAAAAATAGCTTTTCATACAGAAACTCAGAGTGATTAACTGTTACATCTTAGTGAATATTTCTGAGCTAAGAATATGTTTAAAAATGAAATTTCAAGACTCTTAAAGTTTTTTTTCTTATCTTTACAACTATCTTTATAACTCTTTCCAGTGCTTGTAGCTGTTTTTGAATGGTGCATTTTTTCCAAGCTCTTACTTCCAGGGAGGAGCAGTAATGTTTTGTAATGTGAAGTTGGAAATGCAAATGCTTTCAAATACTTCTAATATGAAAGGACACCTTGGGAGATCATATAAAGTAGGGTCCTTTTGGTGAAATTACTCATTGCTTTAGTTAGTCTTAGTGATTAACTGAGGAAAATCATAAAAACGTCTCTGTGAAGCACAGTCCATTTCTGACTGGTTGTGAATTCAGTTTTCTCAAACAGATTGCATCTCTTGTGAGCTGCATACTTGCTTTTCCATTTGACATAAAATTGCTGAATATACCATCTATTTAATTTGAGGGGTTTATTTTCTCACATCTGTTACTGCAGATTTTTCAAATAATTGAATGTATGTGGGTTTTTTTCATCCTTTAATCAAAGAACATAATTCAGTTTGGCATCTCTCTATGTGCAACCTGTCCTGCTCAAAGCAGGGAGATCAGACCAGGTAGCTCAGGCTTTAGTTGTCTCCACAATGAATTAAACCTTACATCACCTCTGTGAAGTGTGTAGCTGTGAGTTCAGCATTACCAGTTTTACATTTGTGTGCACTGGGAGGTGGAGGGGCCAGCCTGTAAAAGGATGTGCAAGAAATGAATGACAAATCTGTGAATAGAGCTCTGTTGTTAGCAATTTCCTCTCTTAGAGCAGCCATTTCTTTCCCCTTTCTATTTCTGTGAACAAATGGTCACTTTTACTTTTTTTGTGTGCCTGTTTTGTTTACTGACATGACAAAGATGATCTGGGGTTAATACTTGAAGTTGTTAGGCTGCTACACAAGGGGGTTTATTTTTTCCCTGAATTCTCCATGGGTTCTCATTAATTTGTTTCTCAGAATAAAAAATCACTTCTTTTTTTTGAAGATCTAAAGAATCTGGTATTTTCTCATCTTGGTGTCTCTAGATTATTCCAGTATGTTGGTTGGAGTCTGGAAGGGATTCCTATTTTTATCAGAAACCTTGATAAACTGAGGATCTCTGGTTTGATGTCTCTTGCTTTTTGTGGGTGAGGAAGACATCCCTTACTAGCTCATTTTCCTAATATTCTCTTCCACAATTGACTCCTCTCCTAAATTTTCAGTATTAATGGAAATCTTGTATTTCCATGTAAATTTTCACAGATTGCCCGTCTACCAATTCAAGTGTGTATGAAATTTTGCTGTCTCCTATCACATAATAGGTTTTTGCCCACATTCTGGTGAACAGTGGCTTCTTGAAGGGGCCAACTTTCCTTGGATAATCTTATGAAGGAGGGCAGTCCGTAGTGTGAGAAATACAAAGACAAAAATGTGTTTTATTTTGTGGAAAAAAGCTTTTGTTTTGGACCTGCCACTTGCTTCTGTCAGGGGACTACTGTTAAGACACTCATTTAATTTTCTTTGCAGTGAAACAGAAGAAACTTGAGAGGTGTTTGGGATGTTTTTTTCTATGTGGGTGCTCTTAATAAAAATGGAGAGGGATATTTAGAAGTCTGCGCTGCTGTGAGCTTGAGCAGGAGGTGTGATAGATAAACAATACAGAAGAGTAAAAGTGAATAGTACTTTATTGACAGATTTAATTTCTTTTACTAACAGAGCTGAATAGCACTGAATTGAAAGACTGCATCAGTGAAAACAGCCTCAGTAGCAATGCCAGCCTTCCCAGCGTGCAGAGCTGCCGGCGACTGCGAGAGAGGAGAGTTGCAAGCTGGGCTGTGTCCTTCGAGCGGCTTCTTCAGGATTCTGTTGGCATTAAATATTTTTCGGTGAGTTTTGAGGGACAATAAGAGGCTTTCCAAAATACCTGACACTGCTGCAGTAGTTTTCCTGTATTGTTTCATTTTTCTTGACACTCTCCTTGTGCAGGACAAGAGATGGGAGTTCATTCATGCCCTGTTCTTATCTGAGCATCTTTCTGAGTTTACTCAGGTTCACAGTTGAGTAAGAGTAATAGTCGGGTTCATAGTAATATTCAGATTGCCGTGCATTTCTGCATAGCAGAAGTTTCAGGTGAAAATGGAAGCTATATTTGGCTTTCCCTGGGAACATTTAGAATGCTTCCCCATTTTGTAAAAATTTTTTTTTTTTTTGTATCTGTAACCTTTGTACAAGAAGATGGAAGTACTTTTGGTAATTTCATAAGAACAGGTCATTATTCACATCTATCTTCTGAAATGTTGGAAGCCACATAGATCTTTTAATTGGCAGAGTGTATTATTTTCCTGCAAAAGGCTTTTAGAAATACTTTTTTGGAAGTAGTTATGGTAGTTAAGAGCACTGGTTAAAACTGCAACTTGAAAGAGTAATGATGAGTATTTGCAAAGCATGAATACTTTGCTGTACATAAATCCTGTTCTGCACAGCACGTTTATGAAGTTGTAAATAGCAATATCTCTATTTTGCATGCAGAGAAACTGAGGGTATATATTTTTGCTTTGTTGCACTGAGAGTATGTTGCTGAATCTGTATGTGTTGGGCAGTAATTTTCACAATGAGAATATAAGGAAACCTGTGGTGTAGGAGAAGTAGATTATTGGAATCTGCAGTAACTCAGAAAGATGCTTTTGCTTGATACAAAAGTATTAAGACATAAAAATGGTTCATAAACAGACTTCCATGTTAAGTGGTTGGGGAACCCAAAACCCACATTAACAATGAACATCTGTTTGTGGAAAGAGAGAAGAGGAAAGCAAAATAATACATCCTGGGTATTATGTTCCTTGGTTTAGCAGAGTAGTCTGTGACTTAATAATATTTCTGCTTTCATACTGAGACTTCTTGTCAGGCTGGAAGAAAAATTAAAATTCTGATGTGATGTTAGAGTCCGTGTGAAAAATGATGTAGTTCATGGGGCTGCTATTGGAAGTTCAGTTGGCTTAGTTCTAATTACGTGTAAACCTCCAGTAAACTTGTGTACACTTAGGAAATTGCTGCATTAAATTTTTAGCTGGGATGATACTTCAAAGCTTACATTATAAACATAAAAGTAGCTCTTATAATTTTAATAAATTTTCAGATTTAAAGGTTAAAGGTGCACTTGATTTCAGCAAAAACCAGCCTCAGATATTCTGGAAGTTTTACTTCCCTTCACCCCCATTTTATTCTAGTTAAAACTTTTTATAAACACTGCAAAAGTGCATGTCTTAAAGAAATACCCACTTTAAAAATCAATTAGGGAATGTTAAAGGTTGTTCTGTGCACTGCCATTTTCTTGAGGCCCAGGAGATGCCCAGAGCCATTGCTCAGGTTTTTAGCCTGGTTGCCATAACACTGTGCAGTTACAGATGGTTGCCAGTATCCAGAACATTGAGGCACCAGCATTTAGTTCATGGTTCCATAGCAAGTGTCTTGGTGCATTTGGGAGCCAGCATCTGCCTTTCCTGACGACAGCTTTGCCACGGAGCAGGAATTATTCTCTCGGAAGGAGAGATTTTGCATGTTTTGCAAATACACTTTGCATGGTAGCTGCTGCCTAGAGCAGTGAGGTGAGAGCTGTTTGCAGGTTCCCCCGAGGGGTTCAGGGCAGCCCCTGCAGCTCCCTAGCCGTGGTGAGAGCTGCCTGGCTGCCTGCTGCTCCAGCCAGGCACCCCTTGCCCTCCTGGGGAAGCTGAGGTGTGGCACAGCCAGCCGTGCCCAAATCCTGCTGCCACAAGGGAGCAAGTGGGAGATGGGCTCCGGGTGCACAGGGATGTGCCAAGGGGAAGGAGGCAGTTGTGTTCCGCTTCTTGCTCGCTAATTTGATTCTCTTTTAATATGCAATTATATGTAAAGTGCAGAAATGTTCCCCTGGCTACTCTCTGGATTGTCTTTTATGCACTTGGTGTCTCAGCTCATGTCTCTGAAGAACTTTAAATTCAGAGCTTGCTTGGGCATTTAGATTCCCTGTATTGTAGTTTATCTCAATTGCTTTCTTACAGCTGGATTCCCTAAACTCCATGTAAATCTGAAAAGCACAAATAAACTTAAGTTCATTTCTGTGGAGATTCTTCTTATACAGCTTTCTGAGGCTGCCTTGTATGATAAGGAAGCTTCACTGATAGCCATGTGAAGAGTGAGTGAAGGTTGTGGTGGATCAGGTTATTTTTTTATATCTTTATTTTTCCCTGATGGTTAAAATGCTTTTAAGATGCTGAGAGAATATTGAATTATACAGATTTGGGTACAGAACAGTTTGTGCTTGTAGAGTTTTCCAACTGAATCAGTACCAGTATTTGGACTTTCAGGATGCTGTAATAGAGATGTTCTGATTATTGTGTGTTGTACTGGGAGATATTTCTTTTTCCTCTCAGTGAGTAATTTCCAAGGAGAAACCATGTAACCACATCGAATACAGTGAACAGTGGTAAAATATTTTTCTTTTATAGTTGCCATGTGATATGAAAGGACACTGTAATGAATCCAGAATTGATTATGGGTTATTATTATTTATCACTTCTTGATAAACATCTACTCTGTCAGTAGAACTGCAATTAAAGATAGTTTACAGTGTCGCTTTTAAATCTAGTTTATAAACTATTTAAATTTTTATTAAAATTTCATTCACCAGTTTATGCACTACTTAGCATGACATTTCAGACTTTTTACTTGCAAATGATTTGATTGTAACTTGATGTATTCTTCTCAGTTATATACATTTAAAAAGACATGAGAAAGAGGTGGAGCATCAGGTATGTATTGACATACATTGATTTTTACTTTAGAAGAAAACTGGACTTTGAGACTGATTGAAAACTTACCTCTATGCAAATTTTCCAAGATTATAAATATGCTGTTAAAGCTGGCAAGTAACTTTTCTTTGAGGCATTTATTTATTTGCTTATTTTTTCCCCTAGGAATTTCTACGGAAAGAATTTAGTGAAGAAAATATTTTATTTTGGCAGGCCTGTGAATATTTTAACCATGTACCTGCACATGATAAAAAAGAGGTAAGTCAGTGTCGTATTTCAGTATCTTGTGTTGCTTCTTCAAAAATTATTACTCCTTCAAGATTATTGAAATTACTGGAGCTGCTTGGTCTGTGTACTGTGACATCACTAAAACAGGATGGGATGACCTAAATTTAAGATGCTGGATATGTTTAAACTGCAGCAGAATGTAGAGGTGGCTCTGTAAGGATGAGCTAAGGTATCCTGGATGTTGGAAGTGGCCAGCAGTGGTAGTGCAGAGCAAGTTAATTGAATGTGTCAAGGAGAGGCCTCTTACACTCCTTTAGCTAGACTGCCTCCACCAACCAAGACTGTTCCTAAATAACTTAGACTATCTGCTGCTCAAAGGGTAGGGCTCTCATGTTTGTTCACAAATCGCGAGAATCTCCAACTCATCCTTTTGAGGGAATCCTGCCTTGGTGAGACAGTTTGGGTGAGTTTTGAACTTTGTACAGGTTGGCAACACTTCTGTCTGCACCACAGCCAAGTCTAGTCAGATGCATGTGGTGGAAACAGTTTCATCTTCTAAGTCTGTCTTAACTCTTTTGTCTAGGAATGAGGTTTTTTCTTTTACTTTCTTCTGTCTTCAGACACCACCCTTAAGGGCTGTGGGCTCAGCTTGGTGGGTTTTTCATTATTTTTGTGATGTGGGTGTTTCAAAGTAAACAAGTTAAAAATGAGTGATTTTGACTGCAAATATTCATATATATATATATATTTACCTTATTCTCACTTCTAGAAATTGAATGTTAGAGGATGTATTTAAATAGTAACTGTTATGTAAAAGGTCTAAAATCTAAAAAAATCTACTCTCCTTTTTAAAAAATACTTGCTGTGCTTCACTGCTTGATTATTTTAATTTTTATTTGGAGGATGACTTTTGCTGTTTAAGAAATATTTGATGGATATTTGTAATCTTAAAGGGAAAACCCTATTTATATGCCTAAAACCAGCAAAAGCTGATATATGAAAAATACATATATAAAAGATTCAGGTGGGGCTATCTATTTTTGGGTGGAATATATCAGTGTAAGAAATGCCTAGCAGTTTTAAAACCAACATACATATAGCGTTTCTTTTCTGTAGCTTTCTTACAGGGCTCGGGAGATCTTCAGTAAGTTCTTGTGTAGCAAAGCTACAACCCCAGTTAATATTGACAGCCAGGCACAGCTGGCAGATGATATTCTCAATTCTCCCCATCCAGATATGTTCAAGGAACAGCAACTTCAGGTAACCATAGTAACCATGAATGCTCTATGTTTATGTTATGTTATCTTTCCCTTTATAATCTATAAAAATAGTTTTATATGCTGTATATTTTAGACTCTGTTAGAAGAATAGAAAAAAGACTGATTGACTGTTTTTGTGTTATGTGTAGAGAAAATTGTCATTTAAGTAAAAAATAATCTGAAAGGTATTATTGAAATGAGGGTTTAATGCAAGTAAATAATTCCATGTGTTGCAGCACCATTGCATAGAGTGTTTGTATATGGCTGCTTTTCTTTTCTTTAGTGGAGAGTTGAGTACACAAATGGTGTCTAATTTTGGTTTTTAGAATGTCAGTTGTATTAAAGGAATCTTTCTCTTTTGCTTTAATACTACTGTCAGGCAAAGAGATTTCAAAACTGTTGGAGTCTGAAGACCTCTGAAGTGGATGTTTTTTAAATAATTATTGATAATCAGAACAGTTATGCCACAATAAGATACACTTTACATTTCCTGTACAAATTCAGTTTCTAGTTTTTTTTCCTAAGTCATCTCTTTTTGTTAACTCTTCCACCCTAGCAGTTCATTAGTAGAAGTAATTTTAAGAAGGTCATTTTGAAATCAAGGCCATAGCTTTAATGAACCAGGTCACAATTTTAGGACAAAGTCTCAGACCTATGTGTTTTTGGGCAATCTGAGCAGCTGGGTCTAGTGTCACCCTCCTGCAAAGTGGAGATAGAAAGGTCTGACTGCTGGTCTGGTAGCTTCCAGCATTATAGCTACTCCTTATGCACCTCCCAAGCCTGAGCCTTCTGTGGGAATTACCACTCACCACCTTCCCAGACATTTTTTCACGCATTTGTCATCTTGGTATTGTGGAGACAGTGCCTGAATTCCTCCTTATCCTCTCCTGTTTGTTTGGTGGAGTACAAGGTGTCCTGGTGAGTCAGCTGGCAGGGCTGATGCAGGTTTTGTCCCTTTGGAAATGCTGTATCCCTTGTTGGAGGGCTTGAAATGCTCATGAGAAGTCCTGCTGTGGAGCCAGTCCCAGGCACAAGGTCTGTCTGTACCTGACCTGCTTATCTCAAATTGTCAGTGCCTCCTCGCTCAGATCCCTCAGTCAGACCTTTCCTTTCACTGAAAAATGATGGGAGGCAGGATGAGTCTGCTGAAGGATGTGGCCTCGGAGCTTGTCTGAGGTGCGGGTGGTGTGTCGCCTGGCTGAGCTCAGTGCTGGGCAATCAGCTGCTTGGTGGCCCTTAATTCCTTGCTTTCAGCAGTTGGATCTGCAGGTCAGTTTGTGGTCTTGGTGGATGGCACCACTTTGAGAACACACAGCTGTGGGTTGTGTAGTTCCTGCAACACACCCACAGACTCTCAAAGTTCAGCTCCTGGTGGTGACACAACCTCAATAAAGCGAGAGCTCTGCATTTGTGGTATTTCACAAGATTTTTTAGATTTGAACACTGACCGCAAGTGCAAGGGTGCTGCTCTGTGGTGTTTGGTGGTTTAGGGTGATGCTGGGGAATAGGGAGTGTTGCTGTAAGGCTGCAGAGGAGTTGCAGAAATGTGTGGGAAAGTGCCTTGAAAACACTTTCAGGCCATTCTCTCTCAAGCACTCCCTACTGGGAATACCCCAGGAAGCTGCTTGCTGGCCATGTACTGACAAATTAGTCCGTGACCTTGTTGTTAGAGGTTGTAATGGCAGCGTGGATGCAGCCAAAGTACGTAGGTAGGATGTTGATCCTTTTTGTAAATTGAATAAGAACAATCATTTTCATTGTTTCTGGATGGAGGACAGTGTAGGTCACTTGAACATACTGAAATAAGAAGGACATAGAATGTACTTCATGTAGAGTCGATAATGCATATAAGTTTTTCTCCTCTTGTTTACCTGAAAATTTCAAATTCTGCTTTTAAAATATATGTTTCTCATTTTTAAGAACAAGAACTAGCATCTGCTGACCTTTTCCAAACAAGCAGAAGTCATTAATATATGTAAATATGATAAAAATGCTAAATATAGGAAATAATGGATGTAGTGTGTGCTAGAAGCATAGGGCAGATAATAATCAGCTCAAGGTAAATTAGTTATGCTCTCATGACTCTGTCCAGCAAAGTTAAAAGGTTGTGATTTTTTTTCTGTATTAAGTATGTTTAATTTGCAGACTGTCAAAGCTAGCACATACAGAATTTTTCCATAGCTTACCATGTGGAAAACAGTGCATTAGAAGGCCCAAAAAAGATGACAGGTAGCACCTGAGTAGGAATGGGAATATACAGAGGGGAAAGTCAAAAACATGGAAATTGGCATTCGGTTTGAGTTAGGTTCCTGTGTCTCTGCAGGATCGAGTTCTCTCTTCTGTCTTGCTGTTTACAAGTTTTGGGCTAAAGCCTGTTGAGAAGGGGGTGTGTGCACAATCTGAAGCCTGGGTTCCATCTGCAAATGGGCTGCTCTGTCCCAGTGATGGGCTTTGCTTTATGCTCTTGGGAATGCCATAACCTGCTGGGTGGTGCATACCTTCCCTCATTTGTGGGGCATTTGTCATATCCAAAGAAGTAGCCATTCATACTGGTTTTTTCAGATCAACTGAATGACAGGAGAAGATACAGGGTTAAAAGTATGGATTCACTTAAAACAGCAGGTTTGCAAAAATGGAAGAAAAAATATAAACATTACTTAGCATTTAAGAAAAAGCTCTTTTTCACTTTCATAAATTTAGCTTTGGTTAAATCAGTTCAGATCTTTGCTTCAGGCATGGTATAGAGCTGCTTTCTTCCTCTGCAGTTAAAGATAAATGTTGGTCATTTAATGTGAACTGTTCTCTTTCAAGAGCTACAGCACCTTGATTATTGAATTGTCCAGAGATACTGATGGATTTTTCCTCATCATTGGGCACATGACCGTGGTTTACTGTTGACACTTGTCAGTTCTGGGTTAATGGCTGGACATGATGATCCTAGAGGTCTTTTCCAGCCTAAATGATTCTATGATTCTGTGAACATTGTTTATGCTGTAAAGGGCTCTCAGCTTCTTCTCACATCAGCAATTAACTTTGTGTATTATTGCATATCATGATTATATAATATTTGTATGTTTTAGAACGTAAACTTTTCTTGGTCACAACTACATTAAAACACACTTGTATCACTTAATCCTGTCACATACAGTGCTAGTGTAATAACCTTTAAAATGTTTTAAATGGCCAGCTTGCTGCGTGCTCCACATGGAATGGCATCACTGCAGTAAAAGAGGAAGGTGTTGTCAAGACTTTACAGCGTCTCAGTTTGCACTTTGCACAAATCATAACTTTTTTTCTGAACCTGTAATAAGGAAATAGATCAAATTATGTTTCACTTTAAAATGGTTGCAGTGTATTTAGCCAGGTATAAACAATATCATACCTGTGCTGTTTACAGCCTGGTGTCCTAAATTTTGTGGGAGTTTCCTGTTGCAAAGTAGCTTCGTTTTCTTGATGGGTACTCGAATGTATGTAACCATTATCCGTGGTGGTTTAATTTCAGATATTTAACTTGATGAAGTTTGATAGCTATACTCGCTTCCTCAAATCCCCCCTTTACCAAGAATGCATCTTAGCTGAAGTGGAAGGACGTCCTCTTCCTGACCCTCAGCGTGTTCCCAGCAGCCCCACTTCTAAACACAGCGTCAGTTCAGACAAGTCCAACATGTCAACACCAAAAAAGGTGACCTTCGCATTGTTGTTTTCTCAAAACCACATTTTTAAATTATGTTTTTTCAAGTTCTTCAGAAAATCAAAGATAATATATAGAATAAAATTAAAATATGTGGTTAGAGATGCTGGCAAATAAAATTGCAAAATTTTTGTGTTCTCAGGAATATACTTTTTTTTTTTATCCTTGTCATTGAATCAGTTTTCTAGATATTGAATTTCTGAATATAATTTTAAATCTTCATTATTATTTAGCTGTATGCATGCAAATAAAAAGTAAGGGTTATTTTGTTAATGCACCAGTTCAGAAACTTATTTTGGTTGAATATGAGAATCAAGATGTGATAATTTAACCTTTCCTGAGAGGAGGAGATGTTTTACCAGAAGTTTTGGAGAAGGCTTAACCTAAACTAACTACTAAACTAAGATAATTCTGTGTTAAATAAGTACAGTTGCTTAAAACTTAGACCAGTAGTCTTACTGACTGATCCCCTGACATTATTTAGGATTTATTTTTTCTTCTTGTAGATAATACCACCATAGCATTACATAACTGTATGGGTAAATTATAACTTTTCATTTTTCATGTCAATCACTACAGATCACCCCATCTGCCATTATGTATTCTTATGACTAGGAACCTTTAAAAAGTAGCATTTTAAGGAATATTCTAATAATCTAACAAGAATACTAGCTTGTTAGAAGCAAGTTTAGTTTAATATCAAACATTCCTGACATTTGTATTCTTCAACTCTAATAAATACTTGATTATACTTGTAAATGTTAAACAGTACTTTGTCATTGTCTTTGAAAGCTTTTCATGTTCAAGCCTAGCCTAGGAAAAGCACCAAAGTGAAATTCAGTGTTTTAAAAGAAAGGCAAATGGCCTTTGCACATTACTTAGGCATTAGTGGTGAGCTGGGGACAGTTCAGATTTTCATATTTGCTGGAGCTCTCCACGGCTGGCTTCCCGCTGCTGTTTTGTACTCCCCACCAAGCAGCACATTTCCATCTCTGTATTTTTGTTGCCACTGGTGAGGTTTTTTTGGGTTTTCTTGATTGCTGCTGAGAGGGATGCTGGCACAGACACTTGTGCGTGGGATAAAGAAGGCAGTTAACCTGGCCATCACACTCTTGTTTTAGGAAGAAGTGTGGGAAGGTTTATTTTAGACAATATACTCACAACTGTGATCCAACCAGTGATTTAATTGTGTTTTGGTGATAGCTGAGTGGTAAGTCAAAGTCAGGAAGATCTTTAAATGAAGAGTCAGGAGAGGAAGACACTGAGAAGAAAAAAAGGGGAACATTTTTCTCATGGTCAAGAAGTAAGAGTTTGGGAAAATCACAGAAGAGAAGAGAAAATGGTGATTATCCAAACGGTGAGTTTCACATTGCACTTGGTTTCAAGGTTGTTTCAGCAACAGATGTGACTAATCTCACCAAGATTAGTTGCTAAGTGCATTCTTGGGAGTGACAGAGGAAAAGAACTGTCAAGTCAGAAGGCCATAGTGTGGACAGTATTGCTGCCATTTTATGGAAGAAGATGTACAAGTAAATAGATGAAAATATGACAATGTTTAAATTGAAACAAGAATTCTTTTTTTTTTTTTTTTTTTTACTTTTTGGCATATTCTGCCTTTCTGTGTGCTGGTAATTGCTTTTTCAAGCAGAGAGCTACTATTTTTATAGAAAGATAATTTCAAATCTTTACAGAAAAGTCCAGGAGCAGTACAGCAAATAGCGCTATAGTTACAGCTATTTAAAAATTCCTCCATCTGTGTTATCCTACTTTTCTTTCTTTTATCAGTAGCACACAGGTATGTTCACTTTTGAACAGAGTCACCATCTGTTTTCACCTTCCTTGACTAAAATGGAAAAAGGGGAGTCAGAGGTGTGAAAGCCCTTGTAAACCCACTGTTTTGTTATTTAATTGTGTTTGAGAGTTTAAGGACATGTTCCCTTATGGAAGCACCTGTACATGGTCTCTAGGGGAGACAAAAGTTTTGAAAAAAATTATTCTGTTGCATTAAAAATAATGAAGAAATTCCAGCAAAGCACCAAATTTGGTCCATATTTGATACTGTAGCTTTTGCTTCTGGTAGAAGCCCATACCCCCAAGATCCCTTTGGTCCTATGGATAATTTGAGTGTTCTTAGTATGTTCATGTGTGACCAGACATCAGAGGTGTTTGCTGAGATCACTGACATAACCTTCTGAAAGTGACTAGTAATCTTCTTAGATTTTAGTGTTCTAACACCATACTTGCACTTTTAAAAATATTTATCTCCCTTGAGAATATCTGAAGAGGTAGAATAATTTTTAAGAGGAAATATTGACATCTTCTTAAATCTGATTAACTAAACTAATACTGTTTTAAAAAAAGATACTGTTATTTTATTTTTTAATATAAAAACAAGTGGATTTATTCAGGGGTTACATGACCAAGAAACACTCGACCAAAAGTTGCTTTGGTTTTCATGCTTCTGTGCACAGTATGAAGATTTGGTGGTTTCTTTCCTTTTAATGAAAAAATAAAAATTTGTGACCCAACAAGCTAATATTTGAAATAGTTTTGTGCGTTATAATAAATAATAAAATAAGCCAATATACTGATTGCTGATTCTTTGCACCAACAGATTCTTTTCAGTCCAATGGATTGTCGTACAGACGGGAATCACAAGGCTCCATGTCATCCACTGCTAGTCTCGACTTGGTAATGGCTGCCTCTTACTAATGAGCCAGTGGGGAGCAGATAAAACAGTGAATTACTGATTGTCTAAGTAGTGTGATGCAGCTTGTTTGACATAATGCCTTGGGAAAGGGTTTTTAAGTGATACAGCTGGAGCACAAGATGTAATATTAGGCAACTTCAGGGTGTTAGAAATGCAATTGAGCTTGTATTCATATATTACTTCTTATTCTGCCCTTGGATATGCTTTGCATCTTGTCTGTCTTAACATCAGGCACCAGTGAACTACCAGAATAAAGTTTCCCTTTTAAAGACTGTAGCTCTTTAAAAACAGTCTGTTCTACCTGCAAGAGAGAGAATCTCTTTTGAACAAACACAATTTAAAACCTTCCCTCTTCTTGGCCTATGCAATAAGGGGGATGCAAATTGCATTAGTTTGATTTTTGTTGTGCCAGTGTCTGTCATGCTTCCTCTCTGTCTGTTTCTTTTGAAGTTGTGTGTTCTTGTCATTATGACTTCACTTGGTCGTAAAAACTTGAGAAGTTCCTTGTGAACACTTTGTCACACTAAGAAACTAACAAGTGAAGACACTTCTATTTCTAACCATCAAGTTCTACCTTCACAGTGTAAAACCAATGAGGTGTAAAACTAAAACAGTATTAATAAAACATAGATGTAATACTTTATTTTATCTATGTTGATATGGAGGAAGAATCTTTAAAAAGGAAATTTTAAAGTGTTTTTATGCTTTTTGATATCTGTCTAATAGACTAGATTCTGTGTAATTAACCATTAATAACTGTATAATTTTATCTGTGCTAAAAATATTGATCAGGGAAACAAGCATGGTGAAGTCATGTTTATTTCTGTTGCAGAAAAGTCTTGTCTTAAAAAATAGAAAATGCAAAGCCTCCCTAAAGCAGCAACCCCTCATTTCTCTCCCACTCCCACCTGATTGAAGTCAGAAAGTTGCTGTGATTTGAATGAGAAGCACCAAGTTAAAGAAAAGGGAAAAAGCGTGATGAGCACCCTAAAAGGCTGTCAAAACCAATATTTTTTTGTGTCTTTTAAGTTATTAGTGAGCTTTTTGTTAAATTTTCAAAGATACTTTTGATATTTAATAGTACTTTTACTATTCTACTCTTAACCTAGAATAAAAGTTAAGTGCCTAGACCATAACATAGTAGTTCTAATTCCCCTTAATAAAACCAATTAATGTTCATGAAGCAAATAATTTAAAATTTTTTATTTCTCTGTGGTTTATTTATGCATAGAATTTGTATCATGTTGAAAGAAGAGGAAATTTTGAGAGGAAAGATTGAGGAACTTGATGCTGAAAGGCATTCCTCTTCACTTAAATGTTAATTCGTAGGGTGCCAATAGTAATTTTTACATCAGCAGGACATTATTGAGCACAGACATTGAGCTATTTGGATGCTTAATAAGACTGGGCCTTTCTGACCTTTCTTTTTCCTATCAAGTCTGAAACCTCAAGATTGCCTGCATTTGTACCAGATAAAGACAAATCCCCCAAATACTGCTGTGTAAACCTCCCCGATGGTTCATCGAGCAAAATGGCTGTGAAATCTGGGTTCTCCATCAAAGAGGTGCTCTCTGGGGTCTGTGAGAAACATGGCATCAACATAGCTGCAGTGGACCTGTTCCTAGTTGGAGGAGATAAGGTACTGCATATTCCTGGGCTCTTTTGGAAGTATTTTCATCCCCATTTTACAAATAAAGAATTCTGTTCTCTCCATACTGACATGTATCTCCTGGTTCTGCCCGTAGCTTTGCATTGGCAGTGCTGGTTAGTTGAAGGAGAGTTGGATTATCCACAAAGACTACAAATGTCTGGCAGTAGCTGCTGCTGCATTAAAGCTCAAAAGCATAGTGACATTCAGTTGTTTAAAATGAATGAGATGCATTAATGCTAGAAATGAGGTACAGGTTTCAATACTGAGGAAAAATTCCAAGACAGTAATCTGTGTGGATGATGCAGTGTGTGTGTGATGGCTCTTAGTCCAACAGAAATATCTCCAATTCAAAGAGAAGCTGTGGACATGAAGTATTTACTCTCTTAAATTTATGCTTTTGATCCGTCTAGATGATTACAATGGCAAAAATCAATGAATGTCCATAGTTTATGGGCTTTTTCTTTTAAAGCTCTTAAAGACTGTTAGCTGGCTGTATTTTCTAATGCATTATTCTGTGTAATTTATGTAAATTGAAGAATCTAGGGTTGTTTTAAAAAACAAGTTCCTGAATATCTGCTGACTCCAGACAAAATTGAATTTTGGTCATTGTTTCCCACCTAGCCAAAAGAAAACACGCTTTAATCATGTTCCTTATTGTAAAGGAACAGCCACTAGAATGCATGCAACCTCTATTAATAATATTCTGAGTTACCTTAAAAAAATTAACAACACAGCTGCTCGTTCTTGCATTTCTTACAGAGTTTAAAACTATGTCTCTTCTTTTATCCCTGATGTGCTCTGTAGCCCCTGGTATTGCACCAAGACAGCAGCATCCTGGAGTCTCGGGACCTGCGCTTAGAAAAACGCACTTTATTTCGGTAAGAGTCCAAGCGAGTGTCTGCCTCTGGCCTCTTCCACCCCATTTTCCATTTTACTGTTTGCAAGTGCAGTAAAGGATATGTTGCCACTTGCTGTGTAGTGAAACAGGAGGCTGTGCAGCTGCAGGATGGGGCTGTCTGGGTTGCTCTCAGGATACAAGTGGGATTTTGATGTTAGTGTTACAGTTTAGGGACATTTTAATATTATTATGATGTCAAAATGCTCAGGTAGTGGTGAAAGCATTGGACAGATTTGTGGGGGCCTTCTGCATCAGAAAGAGACATGTTTAGTAGGTTGGAGTAGCACAAGAAAGATATGGAAGTTGAACTGTGAGTCTCCTAGTCTTAAAATTAAGTGGATGTATTTATTGATGACGTGTTCCCATTCAGTTATATCTGTAATTATATACCCACCTGGAAAATTATAGTAAGACTAATTGTATAAATAAAATTCATCTGATGAACCCTGAGTCTTATACAAGTCAGTGTTAAATTATTAGTATGGATATAGTATAATGCAGTACATGATATATTTACTTTTATGTAATATATTTGATTGCATGTGTGTTTTTCAAAATAGCATTTGTATTTTTTTCCAAAATGAATCCAAACTAATGCTATGAAAACTCCTGAAATAATTATTTCAGGAAAAAGTATTGAAATAAAATATATTACATTACTGACCTGGACTTTTGAAGTGAATGAAGTTTATTTTGTCAGGCATTCCTTATTTTGTCTCTATATTACTTTTCCTTGGGAAGCTGGTCTAGTTTCTATTTAAAGGTACTTAAGGTTAATAAGTGCTGCATAGCATATTTAATTTTGAAGTTGCGATTGAGCAGTCTTTTATTAGGTGTGAGCTTGTTGAGTCGCCAAGTTAAAAATGAACTTTAAGTAGGCAGTACCATATGTTATTTGTGTGTTAATTAAAATGTAGAAATGTTCTATATTATTCTTCTCTCTGGGTAGATGCTATGTAAGCAAATATAGTCAAATATTTGGAACATTTTTAGACAAAGGAGAAATACTGTGTGGCTATACATAGTTACCTCAATGTTTGCCACTTCTGTACCAATTATCAGCTGATTATTAAAATGGATCATTTCAATTTAGTAACTGTTGAATTCAAAGAAAATACAAAAGACAAAGTTTCATTTATTCTGGCTTCTTTTGGAAGAGAAAAGTCAACATGACTAAACATCTTGTATTTAAGTAATTTTTGTGAGATAAAATGTGAGTTTTAATTGTGACTGACAAAATTACTGACTACCTGATGATGATGATGATGCACATTTCTTCTGATTTTGTTAGTAGTAAGCTTGTCCTTGATTTCATACTATAGTATCATTACAATGAAGTGAGGCTTATGGAGGATTCAGGGCACAGATGAAGAGCATTAAAAAACCCAAAAAAAACCCAACAAGACAAACCAAAACTAAGCACAGCCCTGTGCAGGAAAATACATGCTAATGAATTAGATATTTGGGTTTAATTTATTTTTTTTTTACATTTTTGTATTTTGTTATTCTTTTGCTGTTTTAATAATGTGAAATTGTAAAATAGGCTCTGAAGAGCCTCTTTAACTTTTAAATTCTAAGTTAATTACTTTTTCAGCTTTAGTATGTAAGTTTCTCTTATACCAATATTTCATCATGTGGTAGCATCAACCTTAAAGAACCCTAGTATCATCTGGGATTCTACTGTGTTTGTTAGCCTGCTTAAAAATTAAAATACTTGTCCAAATCCATCTTATATAATTGCATAAGCAATTGTGAGTCTGTCTTGTGGAACTGAGGAGAAATATTTTTCTTGCATCCAAGTACAGGCATGGAGTCACTTTGGAAGGACTCCTGGGCCAAACTGGTCAGAGTAATCTCCCTGTAAATATGGAAGTGCTGTGGGATGCTTTTCCTTGGTCTGAAATAGACTGGCTCAAACCTTCACTCTGCATCGGCGAGTGAAACAGTACAATTTTCATTTCTGTTAAATATAAATAATAATAAATTAAATATAGTAATAAAGAAATAAAAATCAAATAATAAATTCTTTGTCGCTTCACTTCAGCATAGATTCATGCTATCACAGTTCCAGCTAGTTACTAGCTGTAAATTGGTATAACTTTGCTGTAGATTGGATTTAGGTATTTCTGTTCACTTTATGTACTGGAATATTTCCCACTTATGTTACAATTGTTGTGTTTCAGGCTGGATCTTGTTCCTATCAATCGGTCAGTTGGTCTGAAGGCAAAACCCACCAAACCAGTAACAGAGGTCTTAAGGCCTGTTGTTGCAAAATATGGTTTAAATCTTAATGAACTTGTGGCAAGACTAGTAAGTATTCTTTGATGTAATTCAAGCAGCAATATTTTCTGTCTGGAGAAGATCATATGATAGTCTCTGGAATGATTCCTCTCCTGAGAATTAGGCATTTAAATATCTATAGCTACATTTTGAGATAAAATGCATGGTAGTTATAACCATTATGCTGAATAGTAGTTACCGCAGATATTTAGTCTACATATGTTTTATATTCTCTTCAGAATAAATCCAACATCCTAAATAAGCAATCCAGAACTTTTTAACAATTTTTTTCTTTCATAACTCAACTCCCATTATTAGCCAGGGAAGGTTGGTTGGATTAAAGATTTTGTTCCATTATCCTGGCAATCATGAAAGTTGCCACAAATCCACTTGCAGAAATTTTTTGTGAAAGCAAACTGATTCAACATCTGTGCTACTGAACTCTTGGCTAGCATATTCTCTTTTCTATTATGCTGGAATACTTAGGAATTTTAAAGTTAATTTTGTGGTATTTCTAGTATGTATTGGTTCTTAGCTGAACCAGTCCAAGTTTTTAAGATAATCGAAAAGCATATTGGTATAAAGGTAACTTCATTTAATGAAATTACAAAATTAACTAAATACAATCAATTTAGAAATAAAAATAATCTTAAATGTCCTCTGAAAAACATGATTTGCTGAACATGCACACTAATGGTGCTAGAATGTCTGAGCACTCTTACAAATTGGATGGTTTTTTTTTCCATGTATCATTTTTTCCCCAAATACAGTGGTATTTCCACAGAATAGGGTTACACGCATTGAAATCAAGGTAGTTTTACACCACTGAAAAAAACATTTTTAGAATGGTAGAAGGATATATTGAAGCTACTCTGAGGCATGAAAAATTGATGAGCTTTGCTCGTTTTCTTTCAAAAATGTCAGACTGCATAAATTTGTTCTGAAAACAGCTTTTTCTCTATTACATACAAACTGTGATCCGACTTTAGAGTGGTGAGCAGGAACCACTTGATCTTGGTGTCCCTATATCTAATCTGGATGGTCAACGGGTTGTTCTAGATGAAAAAGAACCATCAAAGGGTAGAGGTAAGTTTGTAGAAAAGCTTTTGTTTATGGTTCCAAGTCAGTTTTATAAACCCTGACTGTGGTTGGTTTTTCCTGTTGATGTGAAGGTGAGGTAAATATGATTAAATTTAGATATGTCCCATGTGACATATATCCTTTTTAACTAAAAAGCAGTGCAGTTTCTGAAGATTGATGATTAATTTAATCTGTGATAGCAAGTACTTTTACTGTTGCTGTAAGAAATATTGCAGCAGTAATATTTGAATTTTTTGTTTGCACTCAGCTACAGATCCACACACAGGCATAGGAACATAATGCCCAGTAATAATAATGAGAAAAGTGTGCCAGATATCTTCTGTGCATTTGGCAATTATTCAGTAAGGAACATTCTGTGTAAGGAAAACAGATGCAGTTTGTACAGCAGCTATATATGCTGCTATCATAATATCCTTCTTAAGCATGAGAAAGTAGCAGAGCCTACTACTTCAGTTTTAAGTGATGATTTCTGAGAATAACACCAAAAAGAATAAAACGCCTGATTACCCTAGGCAACATAATTGGAAAAATAAAAAATTATCAGCTAAACAGTTGACAATCTCTTGGCACAATCAACGCTCTAGATTAATGTAAGCAGCCTTGAGAGTAAAGGTTTGGTTTCACTAGACCTTTTTAGAGATATCAAACACTTATTTTCAAAAAACTAAATTATATATGGTTAAATTAAATAGACTTAGAGCAGAGATCCTCTTTGAGGAAGAACTGGGATTATAAAGATGGAGGTACTTGTTAAGGAGAATCAGATTTGTCTTTTTTCTAACCAACAGAACCAATTGTTATTTTGGAAAAAAGTTTTCAATCTAAATACTCTCACGGATAATTATTTTAAGGATTACAAGCAAAGCCTAAATCCAGTGTGCTGCCAGCAGCTGTAAAAGCCTAAATCATAGAGGATCATTTTGGCAGTGGGTTGGTTCTGTGGCAATGTACCAGTGAAAGAGGGCTATGATTCTGTGTTACTATATTTGCTGTAGGCAGATTTAATTTGATGGAGCCTTTTGGTCACTTAGAAGATGGCAAGGAAGATACAGCAGTGTCTACAAAATAATTGATGCGTAAAACACGATGGAAAAGATTCAACATGGCCTTTCAATGGTCTTTTCTGCAGATTTTCTTTTTTGAAATTATAATTTTGAGAATTGCAAACTGAATTACCAGATTTTATGATTATTTGATCTAAAGCAACTGAAAATTTAGTACATAAGTGCAACTTCAGCACCTTTTAACTTTCAAAGTTAATGCCAATGTGAGGAAAATCTGAAGATGTGAGGGAGAATCTGGTAGGTTTGTACTGAAAAGTATCAGTGTTATCAACTATGCTCACTCTTTATTTTCTGAGTACATATTATAGCAGCTTTAAAGCAAAAATCTGTTGTGTCCATCTTTGTCCCTAAAACCTTGCTTCTTTGGAGAGTTATAAATTGGTAGTTACAGAAGGTATATTTATGTTCAATGTTTACAGAGAAACAAAGAGGAGTATTAGTAAAACAGACTGCAACTGTATCTTCTTCTTCAAGAAGTCAAGGACCTACTGTAAGTCTTCTGCAACGATTTTTCTCCATTAGATCATCTTCTGTTTCCTTCTAGAATTCTATATCAAAGGCTGCATTCGCACATGATTTTGAATTGGCCAAATTATGTAACTAGATTGAATATAGCTGTAATCTCTCTGATAGTTTTCCACTGTCAAAGCACTTATTGTGAAGAACTTTGTCTTCATGATGAATCAGTTAACTCTTTCACTGTGTTGTGTTTGTTGTTTCGTGTCTCATTGGCCTTATCTATGTTTGAAAACGATTGAACTACTCTGTAGTTCAAAGGCCCTTTCTGTTATGTGAATTCTTCAGAGTAAACAGTATTCTATTTATTTCTGCATTCTTGGGAACTGCTATGGCAAATGTTTTTTGCCATAATCAAGACTAAACTAAAGCATTTGTTGTGGTGTTAGAGAAATGTGTTTCCACAATAACTTTCCTCATTCCTTTAGGCCATATTATATATACAATGATAGAGCCTGAATGTAAGTAGTACCTTAACTTTCCTTCTAATGCAGGGAGAGGGAAGAACTCTAGGAAAGTCTAATTCTATCAAAATGAAAGGCGAAAATGGAAAAAATGCTAGGGAAGTCCGGCTGTCAAAGAGAGAAGACTCTATTGCAAAGATTGGGAAAAAAAAATGTCAGAAAATAAATTTGGATGAAGCAGAGGGTATGTGAACTTTATAGCTTACATATTAACATAAGTAGTCTTAGAAAAAGTTTGTGTCTGTGTAGGTACCATGTGTTTAACAGTGTGTTGTGAAAATCATAGTCATGACCATTATGTTTTTGTTTGGTGTGTTTGAATTGTCAAGTTTTCTGAAGTTGAAGGTAAAATTTTAAGAACACCTAAACACTGATGTTGGTACCCAGTGGGATTTTCAAAAATTAGGGGTACCTAATTCCTGTAAAATAAAAAGGAATTAGTTACCCAGCTGAAGTTGAACATCCCATTTGATACTCTTTGTAAGCTGTGTAGAAGCTTGGCTTACTGTTCACCTCTGTGTAAGTGTTTGACAGGCACTGCACAGCAGTGTAGACCCAAATGAACTCAGGTAAGAATTTTTGTAAGTTTTCTGCTGGACTCTGTAACAGCCAGGGCAGTGCAGTCTGACTGCGGAGGAGGCGTGATGGGCAACAGGAAAACTTGCATTCAGCAAATGCACTGAAAAGGTGTTTAGAAGCAGAAATAACCAGAGGTTATTGGTAATCTTGCATTTCCTGAGTCCTATTTTTTCCTTTGTTACATCTTAATAGTTCTGGTGATATTATTGGAAAAAAACTCATAAGAGAATTTGCTTTCTTATAGAATGATGTCCATGGGCAAAAGAGAAATAAAAATGATGTAGCACTAGAAATTTTGGCATAACACCTCATGCCCTAGGACATGAACTGAAGTGATTACCTGTCTGTCAGCCCTACACGCTCTCCATATTTTCCCATGTAGAAAAAAAATCTCAAAGAACATATTTAACCCACAGATTAAAATTTACTGCTGAAGTTACCCCATATGCATATCCAAAACCTGGTTATGCACATTTATATAGCAAGTGAATGTTTACCTGTGGATATTCATCTGTGAATAAATATCCACCGACTAGAACTGAAGAGAAATGCTATGGCTAAAACTTCTACTGCAAAATAGATGGGTTTTAATATAAGTATTATTAAAAATATTAGTGCATTTTAAATTACTTTCTGTTGCTTACTCTTTTGTTAACTTGTTTTCCACATTTTAATACTTTCATTTTTTTTCCTAGGACTGAGTAAAACATTAACATAATTTGAAAACTTCAGAATTCGAGGCTTTCACATTTTATTTTGAGTTTTGTGAAATTTGTCAAAGTTTGGAAAATGCGTACCAAATGTTGTAGACTGTTTTTTAATGCAAAAACAAACAACTGTTCTATGAACTTTGAAATTTCCGAAACATTTTTGTATGACACATCTTAGAAATGTTGCATGTTTTAATATGCCTACTGCCATTTTGCAAAACTTTGGCAATAAGAAGCATTTTGAAGCTTCCTTCTTGGCTACGTTCAGATTTTATGGCATTTGAAAAAGCATGTTAAAAAGTAATTTTTAAGAATACATTGCAAAGCCTGCCAAGTATGAGTAGAGGATTTAGGAATAAGGTCATACATGTGCAAGTGTATGACTTTGTATTATGCTAAGTTAAAACTGATACTAATGTTCTGTTGCTTTATTTCTTAATGGCTTTTGCTTCAAGCAGTATTTATAAGCTGAGTTGGAACTGTTGATTTTAATTAATCTGTTGGAAATGGCCTTTTTAAGCATCTTTTAATATTCTGTAGTTAAAGTGCTTTCTTCTTGAAAAATTAGGACATGCAGAGACACTATATTAAGAATTACATATTTTTATATGTCTATGTTTTGTACCAAAGAATTTGTTTATTGTTGCAATGCTTCTTTTTTGAGGAGTGGTATAATTCTTGGCTTACGATTGATAAGTTTCTTGTTGCCAAGTTTTGAAACTTATTAGAACAGTGTTGATCTACTATGAGTATTATTTATATATAAAAAACACATTAAACCGTTGGATATCATTAGGGACATGATCAGAAAATCACTTCTAATTATGTTAAAGTCTCTTTAAAAAGCTGCCCCATTGCTTTTGGTAATCGCTCCTTGGATGGTTACTGACTACCTGTAAGCTACTGATTCATTGCAGCTCCAAGTAAAATGGGGTTACTTAAATCATCATCTGATCATACCCTGTGATGATAACATCCTGGTTTAAAACTACACCATGAATTGAATTTAAACTGTGATAAAATATAATTACTCTGAGAGAAACTCAATATAACGAGGAAGTTTGCAACATTCTGAATCTTTGAATGTTCAAATGGCATGCTATTTTTGAGTTAAGATGGGTGAAACCCATCCTGAATATAAAAACGTGCACCCATTGTCTGTAAGACTAGAGCCTTGTTTTGTATAAAGAATTAAAAAATGCTGCGTGTGTGTACAGATTTATTAACTGCGTAAAATAGAAGACGTGTTCAAGGCTCAGTGAATTGCAGCTGTTCTAAACTGCAAAACTCTTACAATAGCAATGCTGATGGTCTTAATTATAGTGATGCTAGTGAACATTGCTGCAATTGAAAAAGTTCCTAATTAACATGGGATCTTATTTCAAGGCAGCATTGAAAGAATTGAAGATCTTCATGGAAAATAAATGTGCTGAAAATGTACGTTTTAATGGCATTGCACTTTCTGACAAAAACTTGTCAATTTTGGGTTTTTCCCCAATAGAATTTTTTGAACTCATATCCAAAGCACAAAGTAACAGAGCAGATGACCAACGTGGACTGCTAAGGAAAGAAGACCTAATTCTTCCTGACTTTCTTCGTTTACCACCCACTGGACCAGAACCATCCTCATCTACTCCCACAGGTCCTAAAGGCCTTGGCAAGCGAGTTTCAAAAAGCGATGGCAGTGATGGATGTACATCGCCCAGTGGAAAACAGGAGTCGTTGCAAAACTTTAATGAAAATTCAGTAAAGAAAATGGGTTACTCAGAAAACAAACATAAATCTGCTTTGGCAGCACTCCACAGCCAGAAGACTTTCAGTGTTCCCTTCAGTCCCCCGCTGTCTCCGATTCCGCATGTGCAGGAGAAACAATGCCACAGTGTGGAAAAGGCAGTCGAGAGAGCTGCAGGCTGAAGGCATTCAGATGGTGGATGATGAGAATGTGGCAGACTTGACTCTTGTGGCTGAAGGAGATATTAGTAGCCCTAACAGCACTTTGCTCCCACCGTCACCACCAACGCCACCGTCAGATGTCAGTAAACTCACAGAAGCCAACTACCCACCCCCAACTCCTTTTGCAGGTAATCAGGAAAAATCTGGATATCAAAGATCCAATTCAGGTATTTCTAGATTTTAATAGTCTTTCCTTTCGTGTAAACTTCTTTTCCTTGGCACTGTTAATCAGTATTTGGCACCCATTAAAACGACAAAGAAAATTTCCTCTGCACCTTAATTTTTTTTGTTTTTTCAACCAAAAAGAGAAGGGAAAAAAAATTAATTGCCTTAGTCCGTTCTAACTGTAATACTTCTGGTTGCCTTTAACAACATACTTTTGTTTGGATTTGGCATGTAACCAAAAATGGCCACATGCAGACAAACCTTTGAAATACATCCATGTGCTATAATTATCTCATTCACCCTCAGAGTACAAAACAGAGTATCAGCATTTTGAGCTCCATAGCACTGTTGTGTTCCAGATTTTCTGATCCATTTCTCATAATGAGATACATGATTAGGGTTTGGAAGTTTAAGTACTTTAACAAAAGCCCTAATTATGTGTTGAAAATTGCAGTATTGTTTATGATTAAAATTTTAAATGGATAAGCCTCAACTTAAAATATATTTCACTAATAAATTTGATATTTGTGACTAAAAATAAAAATGTTATTTTTTTTAACCCATACTTTGCTACACAGAGAAATAGATTGCATCTATCACACTTTCTCCCAGAATATTCACATGTCAAGTAGCTTTCTATTAGATAATTTTAAAGGAAATATGTAACTTTTTTAGGATACAAGTTTCATGGTCTAGCAATATCACAGAGCAATATTAGCCCAAGGCTGAAGTATGGAATTTCTTTATAAACATGGACTCTAATAATAATTGCTATTACCAGAAACAGGAATTTGAAGACAATGGGTGTCGTGAGATTGACATTTTACAGTCATTGTACTGTGCATTTTAATGTAAAATATAAGAAGAGGTATCTATGTGCTACATTTATTTTTGATGTTTCACAAACATATGGTGCCATATTTGTATGATCACATTTCTTTGTGATGTGGGAATATACATTTTAATTATTTATCTTTTTACACAGAGTATTTGATACTGTTCTTTATCTGTATGGTTGATGATTTGTAAATACTTCTTTGGTTGTTGGATGCTTATAAATGGCAATGCAAATTATTTCATCCTCTTGGTATTTTAAAAGCCAATTCCTTTATTAGTAGTATCTGAGAAATGTTCTATAAGTGCTACCACTTGATTTCTGAAACTGAGTATTGGACGGACTTGTAACCAGTGCCTATGAATAACAGAACCACAAAATGTACTTTAGACATATTGATGTATATATGCATAGATTTGTGTTGGTGTCTTTCTGATAATATGTCAAGTGTACAACATAGGTATTATCAATTTGCATATTTTTCAGTGAGAACTGTTAAAAAAACCATTTGCACTTAAAAAAATCTTCATGAATTTACAATATTTTAATGCATGCCATAAGTTTCTGTGTAACCACTGAGCTGTAGCTTTCCCTTTTCCCACTTTCTACTTTTTACTTTGTAGAAACCTTTGTGTAGTTTTCACATGTATTTTGTATCCTTGTTCTCTCAGGAGTAATAAATTCTAGCTCTAGTTACGCAAAATGGTTTTAAGCTTTCATTTTCTTCATTATTTTAAAAATTCTTTCAGTCCTGGATTAAGAATTCTGATTGAAATTATCTTCTTATAACAAACAAATTAATGGATAAGAACCAGCAATTACCATGAGACAAAGCTGACAAATGTTGGATTTTTTAAATAATTTAGACATCAAAGGGCAAATGCTGTCTTGAGATGCTGATGGGTCACATGTGAAATCCATGGCATTGGCATGTGCTCCAGAAGCCAGATAAGACAGGACATTTCTTTGGAATTAGTCATAACAGGAACTCCTGAAAGGAGAATTCTTCTGTCTTTGGGTTCTTGGGCTAAACTTTATGTTCATTACTTTCCTTCTTATTTTAAACTAAAGCAACTTTTCCCTGGTCTTTAAGAAGTGAGCTGGTGATCTCAGCTCCTTTGGTGTGGAGTAACCAAAGTAACCACCTCTTTATTTGGTAGTCTTGGGTAA
Source organism: Sitta carolinensis (assembly GCA_032173965.1). Classification (NCBI taxonomy): domain Eukaryota; kingdom Metazoa; phylum Chordata; class Aves; order Passeriformes; family Sittidae; genus Sitta; species Sitta carolinensis. The sequence continues at coordinate 51,178,779 of CM063285.1, read as the reverse complement.
GAAATGAGGGGTTGGTTGAGTGCTGGAGACCACACTACTCCTTTTGCTCTTTTAGATGGGTCCTACATAACAGTGCTGTGAAGCCTGATTAAAAAAAAAAAAGAGTTCTGCAGAGAGGCTTGTCGTGCTGTTAACTAGGTCTCATTGTGTTCTGGGGGATGAAAATCCAGTTTTTCCAAAAGTCACTGTGTTCCCACATACTTGTGGGCCTCCATGAAAGAAAATAAAGCAGTTGAAAGTCGTGTAGCAGTTCCCATTCTAAAATTATTCAGACTTTTCACAACAAATAGCTAATACCCTCCATATATAATTTAATTTTTTAAAATGGATTTTAATTAGCAAGTATTCCAACTAGTGTTCTGTACTTTTAGTGGTGATTGTCTTATTATTTTATGATAGTCACCCATGACAGTAAGTAAACTAATTTTGCAAAACTAAGTCTAAATTTCTTTTAGCTTTCTGACAAATCAGACTTTTTTTTTTTTTTAAAGGAATAACAAAAATTATAAAAAAAAATATGTAAAACACCTTCCTTTTTTGCTACAATATTATTGCATATATTAGCTGTATTCCACGCTCCTCTTACAACACACTGCTATTTAATGGGAACTGTATTCTATAAAAGAACGGTGATTTTATGGAAAAAATGTGGGCTGAAACAAAACTTTTCTATTTTCATGATTGGAGTTTGCATGGAAAGGCTGTTTGATGATGTACATAATTATAATAAAGACTTCTGGAAACTGTCTCCAGTCAAGAATCAAAATCTCAAAGGACTAAATCATTAATAATGGTTACTTTTTTAAGTGCGTTAATGGTTCTTCATTCATAACCCCTATCAATGGAAATTGCATTCCTGATTGGTTTATTCAATTAAAATGTTGGGATATAAAGAAAAATAATGACTGCATAATTTGAAGAAGTCTCTAGCCTTGGTTCCAAATTGGCCTAAAGACAAATGGTGTGTTTGCTTACCCTGCACATGTTGGGCTTATAAATCCTGGGAAAGGGACCAAGAGGAATGAAGGGGTGCCTCATGTTCTGCAGGGGCAATTTGCTGATGTAGTAAAGCCAGGCCAGTGTCCTCTAATGGGTGTAACATTATGGGACATCTAATGGGACGTCCCTCTAATGGGTAACACTTGAGGGTTTTTTCACTTGATGATGTAGAAAGCAAAATATGAACAATGGAAGGCAGCAAAATAAGGTTTGCATCACTCTGAACTTTTGAGAATACATTTTCAAACTCTGTTCTTAACTTTGAAATAAGTGAAATGTTTCTATACTGTATTAATACTTAGCTATGAAGTAAATAGCAAATGAGTTAGCAACACAAGAATCATTACTGATTCTAGTTGTGTTACTCATCAAGAGAAAATGTCTTTGTTTTGAATAAGCCCTGCTAGTTCTGGCAAGTTTCCCACTTCAAACATCAGAGGTTTCTGGAATCTGAAGACATTCTTTCATGTCTCTGCATATAATGGTGGTCCCATCTGTGGAAGAAAGAATTATTGTGTGGTATCATTGTCTTGAAGTGATGCATTCATTTTTGAAAGTGTTAAAATTAAGACTTAATCTCCTTGTCTTTATTTATTTATTTATTTTTCTTATTTTATTGCCTGGTACAGTCTGGGTACTTTGAATGTTGTCCAGTTTTTCCCAAGGGCTTGGGCACGTGTATTACCCAAGTGCAAAGTAGCTGTCATGGGGAATGGCAGCCTCCCAAACCTTTAGTCTCCTCAAGAGCTGTGAGTATTAAGCCACAGGCCTTGCACTGGACTATTTATTCAGCAATATTCCACTGGTCTGAGTTGTTCATGATGGGTTTTGCCTCTACTACAAAGTAGGCGGGCATTTAGTCATGATAGTAACTTGACTTTTTCACGGATTACCATTTCATCCTGGAGTAGGAGAGTTTGCATCAATCCAGATTGAAATGCACAGACTGTAGTTTTGAGTTCATCAAATTGTTCTTCCTTCTCTTAAAAAAATCCCTTTTTTTGGGGGGGCTTTTTTTTCAGCTGGGATGAGAATTATTCTCAAAATGACACTAGAGTTACAGTCAGTGGAACTGACTGGCTTCTACCAAGTACAAAGGTCTTTTTTTTTTTTATTTTTTAAGGAGATATATAGACTGGATCCAGCAATGCAATTGAAAAATTTATTCAAAACTACCTTTTAACAAGCATATAAGGTCATTGGTTAAGATACAGAGCCAACTAGGGGTAATAAAAGCATGGTGGACTCTAATTATGCTTTAGTAAAATGTCTATGGAAGTTAAAGAATTAATTTAGACAGTCTAAAGTTATCTTGCTTTTTTTTTAAGAAACCGCTTTGTTTCTGAAATAGGTATACAATTGTACCCTCAAAATAAATTTGCTTCCCTTTTTATTGGAAATAAATCTTTCAGAAATGGAATAGTTAGTACCAGTGCTAGGATGTTTTTTTTTGTTGTGAAAGATAAATTATGCCGAAATAAAATGCAGGGTAATCTTTCAGAGTCTGGGACTGGCTATTGTTCCCAAAACCAGAAAAAAAAATGAATCCCCAACTGCTCTTTTCTTATTATTCACAGAGAGGATGCAGTAACCCACAGCTGAAGAATAGAGATCAGTGGTATTTCTGTGACTTTTACTTTTTCGGCTACTAAATTTTTCAATTCTAATGGTAACGAATTCCAGGCGCAAAAAAGATTGTGATAGTTAAAGAGATTAAGAGGAGATTAAGAGCAACCACTTTTCTATCTTCAAAATTTGAAAATAAACCTTTGTTTTTTGTAATAAATTATATAATACTTTACATAACTTATATTTTATATAATCTCTTACTTCATGTGGTATATTTTAGAGACAGTCCAGCGGTGTTCCCTGTTTAAATCAAGATAACCACATGAATGAAAACATAAATAAAATTTTAAGAAAAGGAGGTGATTATGATTTAAAAGATGTAAGAATAACATGAATCATTATTTTTAACAAAGGCTGTTTTCTTGCAGTAACTTGCATCCTTTACTAGTTCTGTGTACATTTATAGAAGATAGTTGGATTCTGGAGCAATATAAATAAGTACTCATGAGATTCCAGAAATACTAAGGCTGGGATGTGTTAATCCTCTTTTAATCAGAGCATGATTAAATGGGAGAATTACATGTAGTACGTGTTGTCAGCAACAAAGGAGAAGGAGAGCTCAGTGTAGACAAATAGGAAGCAAGGGAAGACTTTGGCAGATGATTATTTGAAATGTAAATTTATTTTGATCAAGCAACAAGATAAACATCTAAGAAAGAATTGCAAATTTTATCACTGAATGGATGAAATGTTAGAAAAATGACAGCTGCCCTTTGAACCAAATGCACGTGGGCTAAACCCAGATCTGTGCAAACCTGTGGTGGCATTTGGATGATGAAATGGACTTTGTTGAATTATTGGTTGAAATGTAACTGGTAGCCCAGCGAAACCACATTTTAGACTTTCATAATTAAAAAATGACCTAATGAATGGCAGATTAAATTAAATGGACTCAAATTATTTCAATCCACTATTTCCCAACATAGGACTCTGGAATAATTAAACCTACCAACCACTGATGGAAAACCAAAAGGAAGGTTAACAGTAAATGCTGGAAGATCACGCTGAGGGCTGAATATCTGTAGGCTGCTGAAGAGATGTTTTATCATGTCTACTGCTTGGAAAATTGTCAAAAGTTGTTTCAGTTTTTGCAGTGGAGAAACAGAAAGCTTGAGCAAATTGAACAGTGTTATTGAGGACATGCATGTGTGCATGGATCAAAACTCAGAACTTTTAATTTAATTTATTTGTGGTTTGCTCCTGGCTTTTAAATGATGTGTGCAGTTCCCTTCAGCTGCTGTTGTAGCCATGTACATGAAGGGTCCCTGCCCTCAGCAAACACAAGTTGCAGTGTTCCCTCTTTTGCATCTATAGGCCATCACTCATCTACTGGTGAGCTCCCTCTTCCATGGGATATTACAAATTTGTATTTCTGAATAATGTTTGATGCTTTGTTCTTGAGAATGCTTGGAGATGAGTGAAATGAAAGGACTGCCATCTGCCTGTTTCTAAACTTAATGCTGCAAATGTATTCCCAAAATTCCCAGGAAAAAGGTAAATAAACTGGTAATGTAGAATATTGCTGCTTTGTAGAATAACCCATTTCCTGGCTTGATGCCTTCATTTTACTGAGTCAGATTTCAAGGCACTGAGAATATGCTGCAGTTGCTGTTTCATCATGTGAGTGAAATTCAGCATATAAAGTCAAATTTCCTTTGAAAAGATTTAGCATAAACTGTAGGTAGGAATCTTTTATTAAATCTGCTTTCTCCTCAGTGCTGTATCAATTAAGAGATAAAAAGAAGGAAACTGCCAAAGAAAATTTAACCTGTGGTATTCTAAAACTTAAATGTAAAGCATCCTTTTCCCTTCAGAAGCATAAATCACTTTACAAACTAAAAAATAATAAAAAAATAATTCTTGCAGTAGTAACAATATTTTAGGAAGTAGCATTTCCTAACAGTTTAGGACAGGAAGGGATAAGTGTCTTTCCCAGAGTGAAATTGCCAGATTATGTCCATGTTAAGGAGGAGCTGTTTATATTGTCGTATTTCCAGGCCCCCTGGAAAATGAACAGACGCTATAGAAGTGGCCATCCCAGGGCTCCTTTTTTCAGTCTCATGTAAGCAAATGCTCTCTCAGGCAGTGTGGTGCCACCTTGGGACAGGCTCCATGGAGTCAGAGGCTGAAGTGTCTGCCCAGACTCCCATGGTACAGCACAGCCCAGAGCCCTGCTGCTTTGGAGACTGAGAATGACTGATGACATTTGGGGGTGGCATATGTCTGTACGTCTGTAAATCACCAGTTCCAGGAACTACCCCTGAAAACTTCAGGCTTCTTTTCACAAGAGTTATATTCTAAGTTTTATGAATACTTCAAACAGATTTTTATCTGCTGTATGTCAGTACAAAATCATTAATCTGAACTCAGTCCCTTTAACTGAGATCAGATTCTCTCTGACATTAGAAGTCAAATGCCTGGGATCAATGGTATGAAAATCAGCAGGATATTCTTGTTATCTTTCAGTAGAACTGAGAGCCATGTAAATAGTTAATGACTTTGACAAGAGTGGTAGGATTTCAGCAAAGGTAGAATGATGAGTGAAACACTCATTTTACATGAAAGATTTTATTAAAATTATAACTAAAATTTAGCACATTGAAAATAATTTATTGATCATATTATAGAAACAATATAATTGAAGGGTGTTGTGCGTGGACATTTAAATCCCCAAGCATCTGCATTAAACTTAGGGTTATATGATCCTATCATCTACATTCAGCAGTTAATGATGCTCCTGAAATTTCCGGGTTTTTGTGACCTCGTCTCTGTGTGGAATTTGTCCAAATGCTCATTTATTCCCAAACTAGCTGGAAGACAATATCTTGTGATCTTTTGCTTAGACTTAAAGTTTGAGGAATATTTTATACAGAAGAAGATTTCCCTTTGTCTTTCTCTATAAAGATAGTTCTCAGTAATGATAAAGTTAAATTTAGAGTGCTTGAGAATAATACACAAAATCCAAATATCATAAAAAGAGAAATATTGGTAATGGAAATCAGGAGATCAGCCAAAAGTGCCTGGTTGTAGTCACTTTTGGAAAAATGCAGGTGGGTGCAGTTAAGCCCTCTAAGCAGTCATTTGGCTGTGAGTCTGTAACACAGCAGATCTCTGGTTTAAGGACAAAAGATGACCTGCATCTTCCCATCTTTAAACCAGCTGGGACATATTAATGGGATCAGATGCACAAGGAAATTCCCCAAGAGCTGTGTGGAATGCTTAGCAAGGGAGGAGATTACCAGTAAGTGTGAATGTGGTATTCCAGCCTGGAGATTCACCTGTGTGACTGCTGCCATAAGCTGTGTCTTCCTTAATCTACTGAAGTTAGTTAGGACATCTGAGAGATTAGATATGGGAAAATGTAATAACATTCCTGACATGCTTCATACATGGCAAAGCAGCTGCAGAGCTCTCCATGGAGGTATTCATCACTTCAGGAAAGAATATATGAAGAGAAATTTTACCTGTGGAGGCCCTCTGTGCCTTAGATGGTGCCCTGCACAGCTAAGTGTCTTCAGGTATTTGTTACTCAAAAAGAGAACAAGGGAAGGAGACCAGTACAAAAGTGTTACAAAACTTCATTGAAACGTCATTATAAAGCTCCACTGAGTACATGCAAATCTTGACTCTACTTAAAAACTTGTGGGATACATTTATACGCAAGCTGGTTTGGCAAATCTCGCCTATTATTTGTGTCAAATAGCCTTGCTCCATAAAAGCTTTTTCATGAAAAAATGAGGAAAAAAATTACATTGAAATATTTTTTTTTTCAGTGTAGTGTTACTCTTGAAATCATCTTTCTGTTTGGTGAAGATGAGCTAAGAGCTTTTCTATCCTGACAGGAAAAATGAAATCATCTTCACAGTATCATCCCTTAGTAATTCCATATTCTTTTGAAATGGTATTTTAGACAAGATGTTCTCTATTACTGCCCTGCCCCTACTAGTAATTTATTTGATGGTACAGAGAGATTGCTCCTGAAAAGGACATTAATAGAAAAATATGTCTATAATGCAGATGTGTTCTTGTTCAGATGAGCTTATGGCTTGTGAAGCCTGAGAGCAAACATTAATCTTATTTTTGCTGTGTTTCTGTAAGACAACTTGCACGCCCAGATGCTTTGTGTGGTGACTCAGTGATACCATAATTCTAAGACTTAATGGCATTTCTTATATTTAACTGTAGAAGGGCTGTGGCACCTAAATAAATACAGCAATACTTGCACCTCCCATAGTGTTCCTTGGCAGGAGTTTCCAACTCTTTCATCTCTTGTACCCTGTTAATTCAAGCTGTGTCTTTTGACTGTGGAAAGTGTTTCAACCTAGTCCAACTCAACAGATACGAGACCTTCCACCCCAATCAAAGATGTTCCTTTACATGACATTTTTAGGAGGATGTATTCTCAGTGCTAGGACAGCTTCATGACTCATGCTCTGTCAATGCCATGTATTTGTGGTAATTTGTCATTAGTAGGCATTTCAGCAATTTGTAGCTCTTTTAAAGTAACTTGAAAGGAGAGTCACAGGTCTTCCTCGAAGGGCATGGAATAGTAGATTAAAGAGATCAAGAGAACAATTCAGTACATTCATGTTAAGATAAACGTTCCAGAACAGAAGAATAGCTTTTTGCAGCACAGCCGTGCAAGGAGCAGTTAAAATTTAGCCAATGTTCAGTTTCAGTAGGGACATTTAAACACAAAGTGTAATATAGTCCCATTAGCTGCAATTTAGTAGGCTGGAGTCATGCTGGGCTAACAGGGCTGGGAGCTTTCTGCCTCTCTCTGCTCAGCTGATTTGTTTGGAATTTGATCTAATTCCTCTGAAAAAACAGCAAGTATTACTGATGCAAAATACCCACATTATTCATGTGGGGCTTCACTGTAGCTAAAACACTAAGCATTACGCTACTTAGGATTTTAACTTAGTTTTCTTAAATAGAAAGCTTTAAGCCTCAAGAAGACCCTGGAGTGATTTGATTGAAACTGTATGAAAGTGCTTTTTTTGTCTTTTCATTTGCATTTCCTCCATTCTCCATATCAAAAAGTTCTTGATTACAGTGATTATACATGGAAATTTCTTTTCCTTGCATAAAACTGTACCAATCACTTTGTGGAATAAACACAAATAAAAGGTTTGAAAGACAGCTATGGGATTTAACCACACCAGTCTCATGGCATTTGTGTGGCTAAACGTGCTGGTCAGGCACTTGCATGTACTGTGGCACAACATTTGAGAATGCTTTGGGTAAAGCATTTAGGATAAGATGGTATCTTTTAAAAGATGGATAAGAAGATACATGGAAAAAGGGAATTAAATATGAAATGCAAGCCCCTGCTCAGGTCTGCTTTTATGCCTTGAAAGTTTCTCTTTTTTTTCTTGATTCTCAGTTTGATCTAATGAAAGCAGTTCTGTCTCTGAAAATGTTGCCTCTCTTTATATCATTATGGGGGAACCTCAACTACAGAAACCATGTTGTTAACTGGTGTGAATCCTGAAATCAGATCCTTCATCCTTCCCTACTTGTGGTTGACACAGGCAAATCATCTTCTGTGCATTCGCTTTAAGAAATTCCATGTGGTTTGCAGGGTCACACCCAGCACAAAGCTGGCTTTTGGGCGTTGAGTTCAAGGGTTTAACCCACAGCAGTCTTGGGATAGTGATGATTTTGTGTGTATAGTCTACAGAATAGACCTGGATCCTGGAAACTGAGTTTAGATGTAACTCAGGTGTTTCTTGAGTGTTTAAAGCCCTCAGACCTCAGAGGGTTGTGCAGCCCATCAGAAGGACCTCAACAGGCTGTAGAGATGGGCAGAGAGGAACCTTGTGAAATTCAGCAAGGGCAAATGCAGGGTCCTCACCTGGGGAGGAGCAGCCCCATGGACCAGCACAGGCTGGGGACTGACCTGCTGGAAGGCAGCTCTGCAGAGAAGGACCTGGGGCTCCTGATGGACACAAGCTGTCCATGGGCCAGCAGCGTGTCCTTGTGGCCAGGAAGGCCAAAGGAGTCCTGGGGGGCCTTAGGAGGAGCAGGTCAAGGGAGGTGATCCTGCCCCTCTGCTCAGCCCTGGTGAGACACATCTGGAGTGCTGTGTCCTGTTCTGGGCTCCTCGGGACAAGGAGCTCCTAGAGCAGGTCCAGCAAAGAACTACTAAGGTCAAGGGTCTGGAGAATTAAGAGGAAAGAATCAGGGAACTGGGCCTGTTCAGCCTCGAGAAGAAACAACTGAGAGGAGACCTCAGCAATATTTATAAATATCTGAAGAGAGGGTGACAGAGGGTGAAGTCAGTCTCCATCAGTCAGTGCTGAGCTATAGAACATGAGGCAATGGGCAGAAATTGATGCACAGGAAGTTCCACCTGAATATGAGGAAGAACTTCTTTACTGGTCTGAGCACTGGGACAGGCTGCTCAGAGAGGGTATGGGGTCTCCCTCACTGGAGATATTCAAGAACCATCTGGACACAATCCTGTGCCAGGTGCCCTGGGATGACCTTGCCTGAGCAGGGAGGTGGGACCAGGTGTCCCACTGGGTCCCTTCCAGCCTGACCTGTCCTGTGATTTGGTGATTCTGCAAAGTTGTTTCTTTTATTCTTGTCCTGTAAATGGTAGCCCACATTTGCTCTGTTGCAGTTCAGGACAGTGAACTGCAACTTCAAATAATCCTTTACTAGGCTGCTGGAGAATTAAGCCCTAGCCAAGTAAAAATATCATCTCAGCAGGGTCTTGAAGACCAGTTCGACTGAAGCAACATCTCCCTTTCTGCCCCAGTGGAGGGTCTATGTTCTCCTTCACCTTTGATTTTGCTGATGTGAGAATTTTTTTGTTCTAGAGGTGTACAAAATTGTACTAAGTAGTAATTTTTAATGGAATGTTATTAAAAACTCTGAAAAATACTACATTAAGACAGATACATATTAGTTGTTCACATTTATCTTGGAAATCTAGTGTTTAGTTACCTACATGGTACATCAGTAAGTATCTTTGGTGGACGAATATCCCAGCTGACTACCATTAGGGCCTCAGAGAAGGTTGCAATACTGAAAACTGCTAAAACCAGAAGATATGTAATTGTGTTTTTTTTGTTTTTAATTCTTCTGTTAGGTGCAAACAGAAAGAAAAATGATTCACAAGAGACTTCAGGAAACTCCTGCAGGCAGACCTCTCACAAAGCAAAGCCCAGCAGAAGCTTTAATCCTCCTGGTGTGAGAGGGAACCCTGGAATGGAGCTCCCTGTAAACAGGATAATCGATGTGGATGGGGTCAAACTGGAGGGCTCTGGCACACACTCCTGTGATGATTCTGAAGGGAACCTCAGCTTTGAAGGTTACATCTCTGAACTGAGATCTTGCCAAGGGAGGATGAGGACTGGAGTTTACAGGACGTCAGACCTTCCATCTCTGATAGCTGTCAAGAGTGAGAAGAATAAGGCCACTGAGAATCAGTATAAAGCTACTTTTGTTTAAATCTCTGCTTTTAATTAAATTTTCTGGTATTTTGCTTGGCATCAGCAGCAATGGAGATATGTCTTAGAGACATGTTTCTGCAAGATACAAGCGGTTTTGAATATCCATTTGCCTTCAAGGAGCCTGCTAGAGACCATCACTTCTGATATGAGTTGGAAATCCTAGAAATAAAAAAATAGTATTCCAATGAAAGTACTGAGCTATTTTGTTTTGCTTTTTTTCTATTTCTGTATTATTTTCCCTGGAATGATTCCATTGAACTGTGCAATTAAAATTATGATTTCGACCCTGCCTTTCTTGTCTTTATTCAAGACAAACTTACTTTAAATTCCCAAAACTTTCTATTTAAGGTAATTTCAGTTTAATCTTTTAATGTTTTTCCCTTGTCTTCAGGATTCCTGTGCTTTAGTAGATTATTGAGGTGTAAGTAAAATCAGTTACTGGTGTAAAAATGATTGGGAATATTTTTTTTAATATCTTCCTGTCTGTCTCATAATATCTGGGGAGACAACCAAGTGGAATTCAGTCTTGTCTAATCGTTGCTTGTATATATACAATAAGATCATTATTATATAAGCAGCAAGAAGCAAAAAATCCACCAACAACAAACCAACAAAAAACAACAAACAACAACAAACCCCCAAAACAAACCAAAATAGTGAATTTTCTGTGCTGGGAATAGTAGCTGCTTTTGTAGCCAACACTGATGATGTTTCCATACCAGATATATATATACATGGTGTGATCCTCATCATTGCTCTCAGTGCCTTTTAACTTTGGGGAAAGGCAGGGTGTTGCTCTTTCAATAAGGGTTCAGTGCCCCTCATTCTTCTTGTTGTTCATTTTAGTTTCAGTTTCTAGCCTCCGGTGGAGTTCTGAGAAAGAAAAGATATTTAAGAATGCTGAACATGTTGGTTTTGCCACCTGCTCTTTTTCCTCCATTACCATTTCTTCAGGAGAAGTTATAAGCCTGGACATGCAAGAGGGTACATGAAGAATTGAGTGTTGGATATCTGCTCATCATATTGAGTGGACATAGAGAGACTTCTGGGGGTTCACTGCTTTGAAATTATTGTGAGAATTAAAAAGTCATGCTGCATATCTCCTGGACTGCAGATCCACATGGACAATGGGTGTAAAGCATCATTGTAAATATTAATTAATTCCTCTTTCTGTGCTCCTAAAGCAAACCAAGAATCATGAATTTTCTGAATAGCTGAGAGTACTGGATACTGTCACTCAGTTTCTTAAAATCAAATATGCAAGGTGAGAAAGAAGGTGTGTATGATTTTGTAATCGTAAATTAATATTCCTAAAGCTTAATGTTTAAGTGTTACATCAAATACTCCAGTGAGATTAAGGGATACAACACCCATTAGCTTAATACTTTTTTTTTTTTTTTTCTACTGGTAAGTGATTTTGCTTTTGATATTGAGGAAAAATCCATGTTGATATTAGACTCAACTCAGTGTGGGCCCGAATGAAGGAATATGCTGTGAAAATAGCTGTACTTTAAAAAATTTTCAAGGTTTAAACTAATTTTAGAGTCATGATAAAATCATGGTGGTGTAACAATGTTAGAGATTTGGGAAACACAGCAGGCAGAACATAGCCCAGTGATGTGAAACTATTTAAATATTTATGTATTTTTAAAGAGTTTCTTTTTTGTTTTGTTTTGTTTCTTTTTGTAGTATTTTCTTAATAGTTGCCCTTGAGCAGATATTTCTTTGCACAGATAAATGGCCATAATTTTTTTTCCTATCTTCTGGAAAATTAATAGCTTTGTTCTAATCAAAACTAAAATTACAGCAGTCAAACTCAAGAGAGGGCTTTTTGACCTGGGATATGCTTCACACTGTTTTTTGTCTTGGAAAATAAAATCCTAAGATCTGAAAGATAAAAACTTGCAATTCAAATGCAATCATTACAGTCTTTATTAGTCTCTGATCAATATTTTAGATGAAACATGGTTGCATATCTGAAATTGTGCAAGGGCACTCAAGTGACTGGGAGTGAGCAATACAGAATTCTTTGTTTGGAAGAAGAGACAGCTGAGGGGAGATGAAAGAACAGCTGAAAAATCTGGAGTGCCGTGGAGAGGGGGAATTGACTTTCATACTCCTTTCTAATGCAAGGATTAGGGGCCATCAGATGAAGCTAAGAGAAGCCAGGTGTAAATCAAAGAGCTGTTTCTCCACTCTCTCCTGTTTTCTATCTCCAAGCTGCTGTGCTCAGAAAAACAAGCAAATGGAAGTGTGTTCATAAATTCTGAGTGCAACAAAATGCATTTGACTCTATCAAGGATTCAAAGGGAGTTTGACAGCATGGAAGTCAAGCTGTGTGCAGGAAAATGAAGGATGTTAAAGAGTGGAGTTTTCTTTAACAGAGGAAACTCTTGGCATAATGCCTGGAAATCCTGTAAACAAAGGGACATGGGAAAATCTGTTTCTCCCCATGCCACACTGTCATGCCAGTTAATGGCAGATTGTTTGAAAGAATTACTTCTTAGCTAGAACTAAGAGAAATTAATTCCTTAGACTTAGAAATTATTAATAATATTATCTTTCCTTTCAATATCTGGCAGAATATAAAAGCTAAACTGGCTAGAATCAGGAGTTAATAAAAAAGAATGTGGGCAGGCTGTCCCTGGCTGATGTTTCCAGTATTTTACTAGGGATGTGGTCTAGTTTTAATTACTGTGTGACTTCAACATTATAATATAATTTTAAGTTGCTTCCTCCTATTGCGATTTACACTACTAACCAAATCTACTTACAGTTAAAAATCAGCCTAATTGAAGCCCTGCTTGATAACTCGATCTTTTATCTTGCCAGCTAGTTCCTAAAGATAATTGAATTCTAGCTGGCTTTATTTCTCTTTTATTTTTCCCAGTTTTTCTGTGTGTAAACTCCACTTGGGCAGAGTTACTCTTTTGTCTTCCTAATCCCATGATGATAATAAAAGGCATCTTTCCATCCTTTTAGGTGGAAGAGGGAGATCTACTGACCTGTGTAACTACTCTAACCTGAAACCGTAACAACCAGTGATATAAAAAACTCCCATCCCAACACTCAAAATCCTGCAGCATTCCAAATCTTATTTAATGTAGCAGTTGTCTTATATTTCACTTGTTGTCATGGTATCTGATTTTCAATTGTAGTGGTTTCAGCCTCATTGGTTCCACATGTCACAGTTTTGTTGTGGTTTAATTTTATAGGCTTTGTGAAGAATAGAAAATATACATATAGGCAAACTTGCGACAAGACTTACCTTGTAGGATTACTGTAGTTCTGTGCCTCGTCAACAAGTTCGTGATATAACACACATGCAAAATAAATCACTGCACAGTTTAGCTCTGGGGGACTCTGTGACAAAGAACTAAGGGGTTATGAAGACACACAAACAGGCTTTGCAAAGAGATTTTGCAAGAGCTTTACTGCTCCGTGGGAAGGAACCAATACCTGGCTGTATTGTCCTTTCTCATGCCCCTGGAAGTCTTCTGGGGGCTATTTAATGTCCTTCAAAGATGCTGTGTTATTCTGGCACTACTTCTCTGCCAGTAAGTTTTGGTTTCTTTGTGCCTTTGCTGTAGCCTGAATTGCCTTATTCCTGCTTCTCTTTTGATGCTGGAATTCAATGTTCTTAACAGAAAGCTTCTAGAAGATGTGATTCTGCTGGGAGCCTCCTTGTCTCATTGTAGCAAGGGTAACTAGGACTTAGGAACATACTTTTGTTTTTTGGAAGTAGCTTGATTTTCACCACAAAACTGAAATCCTTGCCAGTAGTTGTCTCTAAGCAGTGGTGCTGCTGCTTACCCCAGCCCTCTCCAACACAATTTGACAGCAAATACTGTCATTTAAGATGACATTTAAGATCTCCTAAGATATTTGGGAGACAGGGAGAGTGTGTGTTGCAGTGTGATGCAAACACCTGGAGGCATCTTTTCACAATTTCTCAAAGATTTTGAGAAGTTTCCAAAGGCTCAGTTAGACAAAGGCTTAGTTAGAGAGCAGCAGGTCCTTATCAAGGAGTGTGAGAAGCCAAAACAGGTCTGAGGCACCTCCCAACCACAGATTGGTGATTTGACTTTAGAAATTACCCTATTTTCTGCATGAACAGGCACATTTCCAAGCTTTGTGGGATTGTAGCAAACCTGTGTGACAACAGAGTTTCTCTTTGGGTAGTGTGGGTGCTTATCCTGCAGCAAAACAAGTGGCACATCCAAGTGCTTCTCTCTGTGCTCTTGGAATAGCATCCCAAGTTTAGCATTTGGGGTGATGAAGAACCGTGAGATTTGTGACCCCTAATCCAATGCCAGTTAAAATACAGGAAAAGCTTCCATTGGTCGTACTGAAATATTTCCTTCCTGTAGCCCAGCTGTCACTTTTAGCCAGGTTACTATTGATTTTTTTTTCAGAAAAAACCCTAATTGAGAAATGCTGGAGGATCATGTCTGCAAATCTTGCCTGCATTACTCAAAATATTAGCAAATTCAAGATGTTGCACATGAACCAACATGCTTTCTGAATTGTTTGTGTGAAAAATAGGAAAAATATTTTTTGTCCCAATTGATACATCTGTTGCACCATCTAAAATGCTGCTATAGAATTTGATTTGTATTCTTGTTTTATTTGTAATTTTGTCTTTAAATATCTATATGATGTTTCTAATATGAAAATGCACATTGGTTTTCTTTCTCATCCCTTGTCTCCCCAAAGTATTAAGAAATCCTGTACTGCACAATAATGTTTATAGACTCTTAAGTGTGTCACATTCATTAAAATGTTAATTGTGTATGTAGTAAGTAAATAGTTTTTACCATTAGAGGTGATAATGTTTAATTGATATTTAACTTCAATGTAGGGAAAAGATGTGAAAAGTATTTTTTCAGTTATTCTGGGACCTGCTTCCATTTAGACATTGCAGTTTAAATGGAAGTATGAGACAACATAAAACTCACATGCATTTTATTAGATTCTGCAAAGATATCTTCTTAAACCTAGCCTACATATAGAAATTCCTTTAAAAGAGGATCATTAAGAATTCTTGCCAAATATTTATATACCTTAAAAATAGCTCATCCTCTGGAATTTAGTAATAGTAGGGTATGTTTTTAGCCTTTAATTATTTCCTTTTGCTCTATTCTAGCAACACAAAGGGATTGCAAGCCTAAATAGCCAAATGTTTTCCAGGTACAGCGTAATCCTCCTCTGGCTTCTTGGCTGCATAGTTTTGGTGTGTTGTCTAGCTCTGTGTGGTGGTCTGAGGGGACCAGTGCATCAGAATTATCTGCCCTTGCTGCTAGCAGTGCTGAAATATACAGATACTCTATCTACCAGATCTCTCACTCTCTCTCTCATCTATATATAGATATATATAAGAGAGAGAGAGAAAAAAGAGAGAGAGAAAGAAGGAAGGAAGGAAGGAAGTGTTGGAAGGAAGTGTCGGAAGGAAGGAAGGAAGGAAGGAAGTGTCGGAAGGAAGGAAGGAAGTGTCGGAAGGAAGTGTCGGAAGGAAGTGTCGGAAGGAAGTGTCGGAAGGAAGTGTCGGAAGGAAGGAAGGAAGGAAGGAAGGAAGGAAGGAAGGAAGGAAGGAAGTGTCGGAAGGGAAGGAAGGAAGGAAGAAGGAAGAGAAGGAAGGAAGGAAGGAAGGAAGGAAGAAGGAAAGGAAGGAAGGAAGGAAGGAAGGAAGGAAGGAAGGAAGGAAGGAAGGAAGGAAGGAAGGGAGGAAGGAAGGGAAGAGTGTCAAGGAAAGGAATCGGAGGAAGGAAGGAAGATGTCGGAAGGAAGGAAGGGGGAAGGAATGTCGGAAGGAAGGATGAAGAGTGTCGGAAGGAAGTGTCGGGATAGGAAGAAGGAAGGGGAAGGAAGTGTCGGAAGGAAGGAAGGAAGTGTCGGAAGGAAGGAAGGAAGTGTCGGAAGGAAGTGTCGAAGGAAGGAAGGAAGAAGGAAGGGGAAGGAAGGAGTCGGAAGGAAGTGTGGAAGGAAGTGTCGGAAGGAAGGAAGGAAGTGTCGGAAGAGGAAGTGATGGAAGGAAGGAAGGAAGGAAGAAGAAGGAAGGAAGGAAGGAAGGAAGGAAGTGTCGGAAGGAAGTGGAAGGAAGTGTCGGAAGGAAGGACGGAAGGAAGTGTCGGAAGGAAGGTAGTGTCGGAAGGAAGGAAGGAAGGAAGGAAGGAAGGAAGGAAGGAAGGAAGGAAGGAAGGGGAAGGAAGGAAGGAAGTGTCGGAAGGAATGGGAAGGAAGGAAGGAAGGAAGGAAGGAAGGAAGGAAGGAAGGAAGGAAGGAAGGAAGGAAGGAAGGAAGGATAGGAAGAAGGAAGGAAGGAAGGAAGGAAGGAAGGAAGGAAGGAAGGAAGGAAGGAAGGAAGGAAGGAAGGAAGGAAGGAAGGAAGGAAGGAAGGAAGGAAAGGAAGGGAAGTGTCGGAAGGAAGGAAGTGTCGGAAGGAAGGAAGGAAGTGTCGAAGGAAGGAAGGAAGTGTCGGAAGGAAGGAAGGAAGTGGGAAGGAAGGAAGTGTCGAAGGAAGGAAGGAAGGAAGGAAGGAAGGAAGGAAGGAAGGAAGGAAGGAAGGAAGGAAGGAAGGAAGGAAGGAAGGAAGGAAGGAAGGAGGAAGGAAGGAAGGAAGGAAGGAAGGAAGGAAGTGTCGGAAGGAAGGAAAAAAAAAAGAGAAAGAGAGAAAGAGAGAAAAAGAGAGAAGAAAGAAAGAAAGAAGAAGGAAAGAAAGAAAGAAAAGAAAGAAAGAAAGAAAGAAAGAAGAAAAGAAAAGAAAGAAAGAAAGAAGAGAAGAAGAAGAAAAGAAAGAAAGAAAGAAGAAAGAAAGAAAGAAAGAAAGAAAGAAAGAAAAGAAAAAAGAAAGAAAAAGAAAAGAAAGAGAAGAAAGAAAAGAAAGAAAGAAAGAAAGAAAGAAGAAAGAAAGAAAGAAAGAAAGAAAGGAAGGAAAGAAAGAAAGAAAAGAAAAGAAAGAAAGAAAGAAGAAGAAAAAGAAAGAAAGAAAGAAAGAAAGAAGAAGAAAGAAAGAAAGAAAGAAAGAAAGAAAAAGAAAAGAAAGAAAGAAAGAAAGAAAGAAAGAAAGAAAGAAAGAAAGAAAAGAAAGAAAGAAAGAAAGAAAGAAGAAAGAAAAGAAAAAGAAAATTAAAGAAAAGGAAGTTACAGGGGTTCAATGCCTGTGTAAGCTAAGCTGTATCAGTGACACAATGGTCCTTCAATGGTCCCTTTCTCATCCACATCCCTCTCTGTGCTTGTAAAAATCTGTGCCAGAGCAAGAGGAATACAGGAGTTTAAGTACCAATAGTGGAAAATAATGACTGATGGGAGTGGCATGAAACCTGTCTTCCAAGTCCATGCCAACACTGTATTGCTGTCTGTGATAATCTCATTCCAGTTTGCAGTGATAAATGTGAATCTCACCTCTGCAGGTACACAGAGCTGCAAAGCCACTGGAGCATTTCCATAGCACTGTAGCCTGTAGCAAGTGTCAGGGTGGGTGCTGTAAGGACATTCACCCCCCCTCCCTGGAGAAGGTCCTGGAGTCCAATTTTGGGACTTGAGTTCTTAAATAACTTATGTCTGCCTTGCCAGGGAGCACCAACCTTTTCCTCATTTGCATTCTTTGCCTGCAAAGATCTGTTCACAATCTCAAAATAGTCTAGAACTCAGTTATTGTGCAGATTCACACCTCAGTTCCAGAGCAGGCTGATAAAAAAAATGTAAGGCCTGCTAGAGGTTCATCTGGAAAAAGCTAATCTCTGTTGGAGTGGTACATTCTTAAGCTGGGGCACAAAAATGAAATTAATGCTTCTTCCATTCCTGAAAGAGGTAACTGGAGACTTGAGGTTTTTTTGAAAGATGAAACCATGTGGTGAGGAGAAATTTAATTACTATTCTCCCTCATTTATAGACTTGCACATGCATCCTTTTCAGTAGCTATTTGCCATTATTTACCAGTATACCAACAGCATGAACTCCCTCACCATCCACAGCAAAGTAACCTCAACCTCCTCCATGATTTAAAAATTTCCAGAGACAGTTCTATGGCCAGGATGAAGTAATGCCTGGCTGAGATCATCTCTCTGTATGCAGAGCAGTTAGCTGAAACTTATTTGCAAGCAGGAGATAATCCGTGGTGGTGGGAGCATATCTCTGATCTTGCCCTTGCTCATTTGAGTGTTGACTAAAGTTTATGTGTTAGAAAACCCAGAGCAGCACATGCTGCGAATTCATTCCCTGGTGAGATTGGGAAGGGAGGCAGATGTTCACTCCTGTGGGAAGGTGCTGGATGGTGAGGCTCTGCTGGTCTTGCACCACCTCCATTTCCTGGAAGAAGCTGGTTCTCCCATTGCAACTTGCCTGTTTGTTTTATGGTCTTGTGGGAAAGGACTGATGCAGTTGTATGAGATTCTCCTGCCGTTCATTGCAATGTCATTAGTTTATACCATTAAAACACCCGCTCTGTGATGTCAGAAGAGGTGTTTTTGCTTGCTAGACACTCTGTAGTCAACAGGATTTGGCCTCCTGTTTGCAAAACAAAGTCCAGTTTAGTTCAAAAATACACTTAGCAGAGCTGATATGAAAGACATGATTTCTCTTTCAGGCGAAACCTGTTGGGATCTTGCTAACTTTAGGTGTCTACTCCAAAGCTGCCTTTGTATCCTAAACATGAGTGTTACTTTATATAATTGTTAAGGATGTATTTAATACTGTCTATGGATATAAAGAATCGTTTATTTAATACCTTCCATGTATATAAAGTATGATTCGTTTCACCCCTGAGCTGAAATTTACTTTTGTACAGGTGGCTCATACCTTAAATTTAACACTTCTATATTTTTGAGGTCTCCACTGCCTAATCTGTGAGCCTTGATACCTACCTCAGATGTAAATACATATGCAGGAGGCCCCTGAAGCTAGGTGGGGTGATTCTCATCTGCCAGTTCCTCCTGATCTGTGAACAATGTAAGTCAGTGACAGCTCAGATTGTTTCAGCAGCAATTACACAGAGCAGCAATTACATTTCTGCAGCAATTACAAGGAGTGGCACTGGAAGTACAGGAAGATGAGGGGGAAAAAAGACAGAGAAGGAAATGCAGCGGGGATATTGACCATGTTGTGAAATCTTTAGCCTAAGCCTGTTTTGGAGGATGTGAGTTGTACACAGTCACTTCTGAGTTCAGGATTTGTGCAGTGGGGAGAGGGCTGCTCACCAGAAGGGAACCCAGGTTCTTCCTGGGGCATCTCTGCCTGCCTTACCTTTAGGAGTGCAGGAGAAATGCCCCTGGAATTTTGCCAGGGACAGAATCCCTATTGATTTAGTGAAAAAAGTGTGCATCAGTCCCCCACGGGATGAGACCATGGACTGGCAAGAGCAGAGGGAGATCACAGAGGCATCAGTAGTGGGGTGTTTGTATGAAGTGAGAAGGCAGCTCTGCTAAGGGACACTGTGCCCCTTCTTCCAGGAGACAGCCTTATCTCTCTGATACACCAGCTCTCCCAAATATACCCCAGGACATGGAACTGAGATCCAAGGGTCCTTTTCCTGCATAGGAATAAGACCTTAGCATCAGGGAGACTGAAGGGAGAAGCTTGAAGAGTCCCTTACAGATTTGCCACTAGATTTGAGATGCAAAAACCCCAGGGAAAGCCAAGGCAAACACTGTGCTAGATCAACAAATGGACAAATCTAGGATGGGCACCCTTATGATGATATTGAAAACTGCAGTGTCCAAGCAGCTCTGCTGGCCCTGGGTAGCTGCCTCAGTGACCCTGAGAGATGGGAGCACCTCTTTGTCTGGCTTCCCTGGTCACCGTGGCCAAAAGACTGCTCAGCTGGTGTCAGCTGGCTCTTCAGCCCTTTGCATAGGAGTTACTTGCAGAGCAGAAAAAACATGTGGTTTATATATATACACACACACGCACATATATATGTATACACACACATGTATCGAAAACATACAGAAAATGCATATATATATATGCATTTTCTGTATGTTTTCGATATATATATATATTATATATATAATATATATATATATATATATATATATATATTATGTACACAGGTTTCCATACAGGATGCTATTAGGCCTGCAATTAGAATAATTGGAGCATTATTTGCTCTCCATCCTAACACAGGAAATCACCCCAAAGTCAAGGCAGGCTGTGGGGCTGGCACCCTTCCCATGAGGTTGTCCCTTCCTTGTTAGTGCTCTTTCCCCTTCAAAAGGGAAGACTTCAGCTGCCTTCAGCTGCAGAAGTGGAGCCACTTCCCTCACACATGCCTGACTTATAGACCATTTTAAAGTATGCCATGGGGGCGTCTAATATGCTAATGAAGAAAGTGGGTGGAATTGCAGGAATTTGAGCACAGCTAAAAATGTACGTGCCTAACAATTGCAAATCAGCCTGTGCTCAAGTTACCTAAATGTGTTGGCATCGGTGGAAGGTGGGTGCCTCCACACCTCTTCTTGTCAGTTTTCAGTGAGTACACAGCTAAAAAAACCCCACACGCCTCTGTATATGGGCCTACTTTTTCAGCCAGGGTTATCAGCAAAGGTTTATACCAAAGTCCTTGAAAAATACAGTTACCTACATTCCACTCTTATTCATACAGTAGGAGGAAGAGTCTCTTCATGCAAACACACCCTAGACTGGTTGCAGGCATAGTATTTTAGATATATCATGACATCTGGGTGTAACAGAACTAAGTGTTATCCTGAAATGGACTTCTAAAATCTTGTTTAGATCTGGGTCTGGGATGTATAAATCAAGATTCTGCATATTATGGATCATAGCAGAGCTTTAAATCACTCACAGATTTGTGTGGAGTATAAAAGCACAGCTTGGATTTGTTTCTGCAGCTGGGCCCAGCTCTTCCATTGCTATATTGATATGGTTTGATTTTTCATAGCAGAACTTAAGTTTTTTTGGATGCATCAAAAAAATCCATAAGCACAGCTGCAGGTAAAGACATTAAAAGATGTACCTGCAATATATAGATGCAACTGCAGTGCCTGTGTCTGGCCAAAACTGAGATTTCACAGAGTAGTATGCATGAAGCCATTACAGGAATGGCCGAGGGTGCTGGGCTGGGAGGGTCCTGTCCCTGCTCCTGGGGGATGTGGGCAATGAGGACAGGGAGGGAGGTGAGTACAGCACCCTCTGACTGGGCAGGGACTCACAAGGTCTGGCACCTTTAGCTGAGGGGTGGGACAGCTCTGAGTGCAGGCCCAGCAGTGTGAGGAGAAAAGGTGCTAGTGCAGAGCAAGACCAAAGAGGTCATGTCTGAGGGGCAGCAGCCAGATAAGAGGGCAGAGATACCAGATAAACACCAGGTGTGGGGTTTGCTGAAGTGTGATGTTTAACAGAAACAGGCCAAGGCCAGCTGCAGGAACCACTTGGGGAAGATGCAGGAGCAGATCCATCTCCATGTGGAGATGTGATGGAAAGGTGAAGGCCTGCAGGGCTGCCAGAGGAGGTGCCAAGCCCTGCAGCAGGCAGTGGCAGGAAGAATGCCCAATAACACCCTGAGACCATCTTGTACACAGAAGGATGACATTCCCTCTGCTGCTGTGCTCTCTGAGGCGCTGGAAGCTGCTGTCAAAGGTCATGGGCCAGGATGGGACATCCACAGCCAGCATGTCAGAGGGGGTGAGAGTGAGGAGTGAGTGAGATGAAAGAAATAATGTGATAGATCTGAGAACTGCTTCAGTCCCTAGAGAGAAGACAAAGGAAATCACGCAGAAAACCCCAGAGCTGTGAGCTTGTGGGTGAGGGAAGCCAGGAGAACTGCTAGAGATTCTGGGGGAGTGTGGGAGGTGAGAGGAGTGAGGAGGAGTAAACATTTGGCTGAAGGCATATCCTTCTGTCCCAGGATTATCTGCTAAGTGCTGCAGCACCCAATCCCTGTTTGCTGGATCCCAGCTGGTCAGCAGGCAGACTCTGGCAGCTGTGCTTTTCACAGCCTTGCTGCCTCCAGGAGTGGGTAGGGCCATTTGTAAAAGAATTTGTTTGGCAGAGATTATCCCGAGTTTTGGGACAGCAAAGTCTGGTGTAGGAGAGGACAGACTGGGACTCCAGTTCTTTCTGAGAGCCAAAACCATGCAAATTTTTCCCCTGGGATTTCTGAAGCTCCCAGAGAAACAAGAGGGATGACACACAGAGATGTTCATGGTTGCAGTGTAGCTGGATTTTACGCTGTATAAGGCCCATATAAATAACTCACTGTCCAGTTTGATTTGAGCCAAAAATATTCTTTTTTCTTGCTGAAATAAGCAAACAAGCAAAATAATTTCAGTTTTATGTCTTTGCTTTAGCAAGAGAAACACAATGGCTTTTCTCAAGGCATCACTGCAGAAGACATGAGAGAAGGTAGAGGTTCACTTGTCACCCAGTGGTGAAGATGCTGGGTTTGGGTGTGAGTGACAAGATTGAGGTTGCACCGTTTGCTGAGACAGGTGTGACCTGTGCCCTGCTGTGTTGGGACAACTGAGGAGTTTGAAGGCGAGCAGAGGAAGGGTTCCTTATGCACTCATAGTGCTGCTATGTTGCCTTATTTATTAAAAAAAGTCACTATGCTTTTAGCCCGTGAATGTTGACCTCAGTTCTGGTGATTTGAATATCACCAATTATCAGAGACTCAAACTCAATTATCATGAGTTTTGGTAATGGTTCCCAAGATGACGGGAATGATATTGAGCAGCAGAGATGATAGAAATCCCATCTGACAGAGACAACAAGGTCTCTAGTGTGGTTTGCAGGTCCCACAGTGGAAAAAAAGAAGGGAGTTGGTTGGGTTTGTACATCAGTTTCATGTTAGCTCTAAGTCCCTTGCTGGTATACCAGGAGCAGAATTGCCACATGTGATTGCTTGCATGCTACACATTTCTGAAGGATAAGTTAAAAGTTGTATTTTTAATGCCAGAAATAGTTCTGATTGCTTCCTGTTCCCATGTACTCATTAGGTTGTACAAAAGTATTGGACAGGACACACTTGCAGAGGCTTTAGATCCTGCACTAGTTCCTTGTGCCAAAAATGTATCCTTATCTGGGAAGCTGGGTCTGGGTTTTGTAGAAGTAATGTCAATTAAACCATGAAATTAGATCATCTCAGGGGGCAACACTACCCCATTAGTTGGGGCTACCTCATCACCATGAAAAAGCTTAGCAATTTGCAAAAATACAGGGGGAATCAGTCATTAGAAAAGTTTATAGATTTTCTTCAGTTTGGCAGTAGCTGAGTGGGAGTTTTATTGGAAACATTTACAATGTCAGAAAATAATGTAAAAATGGAGAACACATGAATGTGCAGTCACAGACAGACCTCTCACTATGCTGGTATGTGGTACAGAGGAATGAATGCAAATGGATGTGTGTGTGTGTGTGTCTACACTTGTCTTTTCCACTTATGTCTAGTCAACTAATTGATGAAAAAAACCCTCTGCAATTTTATTATTTCATATTGATGGCTGACTCAGTTAATTTACATTTTGTTGATATTTAATGATTTAGGGTAGTAGTTAATATTGTTTCATTATTACTAAGTAGTTCAAAGGCTGGGCTCAGTCTGAGGTTTTATTAATTATTTTAAAATTTAAAGTAATAAAAAAGTATTGCAGTGTGGGAGAAGAGGAAAAGGCAAAGGTATGAGGCAGCATTATCAGTATCTGTCATAAAGCCACACCAAGACTTCTGTCTCTTTCTCCTCCTTTATTTTGTGTTTATTTGCCTTTTCTTTTTCCCATGATGTCAGTATAAAGAGGAAAATGACTGCTGAAATTAATGGATTTTAGCCTTTTATGCAGAAGGATTACAGTCTGCAAACATTAAAAAGGATACCTCGTCTTATTTTGAAACTTTTCATTGAAGCAGAAAATGGCTTCAAATACATTTGGGTTATGTGTTCTGCAGGAAATGTTCAATATTATGTGCAGCAAAATAAAGAATCAGAATGTGCCTTTCTTTAAAGGGAAAATTGAATTTTCTTTGAAAACAAGAGGCAGACTCTAGCTGGAGTTTCACTGGGGGATGATGCAATGCTCCAGGCCTTAGAGCTGGCAAATATTCTATCACTCCAAAGCCAGGTTCTCCTCTAGCTCATTTGTACAGATATTCTCTCTCTTATGTGTATTTATGTATATGTATACACACATATATTTATATCCATTTAGTATTTTACACAGCCTCACTTGAAATGGGGACTAGATGAAGACTAAAACCTAATGTTAGGGAATTTATTTTGAATTCCATATGAATTGTTTCTATATTTTTGTTATTTTTACTGTTGTTGTTATTAGCTCCATAGACACCTGGTTTTTGTTTCTCTCTATACAAAGTTTCCATCACTAGGCTGGAAATAGTGACTCACAGATAAACAGATTGAGAAGGTGGTGGAGAGCAGCTCTGCAGGCTAATCAGCCTGACCCATGGGACTATGGTTTTGGCACAGGTCATACTCTTTGTACCTATGAACTTCCAAATGCCCAAATCCCTGTGACTTCCATAAGAATTCAGTATCAAAACTGAGTCTGTAGTTTTCTAACTAGTTTCCTGCCAATGAGTTAAAATGTTTCTCAAAAAAACCCAACATTTTAACAGTTCTACCAAATGCTTGAAGGAGGCAGACAGAATTTCTTCTGTTTTTAAATAGCTGAAACATTCACTGATCGTTTAACACAATTTACCAAAAACCACACCTCAAACTCTGCCTTTTTGCTATGGCCATAAGACCTGTTCAGACACCTCTCTGCTGAACAAAGGCAGGCAGTGTATATGGAGCACTTGGGGTTTTTAGTGATTCAGATCCATCTAAACTCTGAAATCACTGTTCAGACCTTACTCAGGGGTAATTCCCACTTTATGGTGGGGCTTCTCTGGCAGCTGTTGCAACTCCTGGCTTTTATGTCTTTTCCTTTTACTTTGTGCCAGCACGGTCCTATCAGCTGAAGTGATTCCTGATGTAAGTGTTTATCCCTTTTTCTCATGTTAAGGAATCAGCTCAAGCAAAAATCTTGGAGTTGGGACTCCCCAGAAGGACACACTGCAGCTCTTGGTGGTCATCTACAACATGAACTGCAACAACTGGGAGTAGACACACCGACAATAGATTGCATCCTTGCTTTTCTTCTCTGTTACTTTTAGTCATGGAAGAACACACATTGGTCACCATAGAAACCAGTGTTTCTGGTCCTGGAAGAGAATGATTTTTATTCTGAAAATGGGTGGAAAAGGGTATTTCCACAGCCTTAAAGAAGTATCTTCCTCCTCCCCTCACTCCCCTGCTCTTCCCATTCTACAAAACTTCTGGGAACTCTTGAGTGGGATAGCAGGTAACAGCTTTTTTTTTCTCCTTTCTTTGCAAAATTTCAGTAACCTGGATGGTAAGCAGATGTCTACAAGCCATTGAATAGGCATAATTGATTTGAAACCTGATGGCCAAGCTGAAGAATGAGGAGAGGAAGTGGAAATCTATGTTTCAGCTTTGCTGAGGTGTTCTCAGGCAGATCAGACTGTCTGTACATCCTATTTCCAGGTTTGAAATGAGTGAAAATAAGACAGATCTATTCCACAAGTCTATTCTGAAGCTTTATTTACTTCAAGTCTTCTGGCAACAAGGAATGCATAGAGGCAAAGATTTTTCTTCTGTCTGTTTGCTAGATTTTGGGAAGGAAATTCTAACTTTGCCTGCTTCCCGCTGTTCCAAGCCTTGTTCACAGTAGAAAAGTTTAGTCCATAAGCCTATATAGGCCTAGTTGAACTAACAGGAGTCATTACTGTGATGAAAGACACGGCAATGTGTAAATTCCCTGCACCATGATAAACCATCCTGTCAAAATCGTGCAGGGATAGTTGTGCTTCACCACTGGGCCCTACTGCCATGGCTTTGTTGGGTCAAAAAAATTAAAAACAATCATCCTTTCCATAGCAGCGCTGGTGAAACTTCAAAGAGCAGCACACAACTTAAGCAAGGACTGTGGTATTCTTTCTGTTGTTGTGGCTCTGGGGATTTTGGGTGTGAAGAGGTGTGGTCCCTGATTGACAGGACATGGCAAAATGCACAGACACTGTTGTACCAGCCAAACCTGTGGATTTTGGTTGTGGGGCAAGGTGGGGCTGAAATAGACTGCTCTGGTGAAATCTCAGTTTTAGCAATACCCTCTGCATCTGTATTAGAAATGATTCTGCAGTGCAGCTATCTCAGACAGGCACTTACAAGACGGAGATGGCTTTGGTCAGGAGGTGGCAGAAGTGAGATTTTTCGTACAGAAAATGTGTTATCAGAGTAATGTGTATCTTCTTTCTTTTTAACTTTCTTAGTCTGTTGCAGGAAGGCTGCTGTTGCAAGTCACAGCTGGGCAGGTAACATCTGTTAATGAATAATCCTTGGTATTGGCATTGATCATTGATATTTTGCAATGTAACGCCATCTCCTAAGTGGGCTTGCTTGGAGCTCCTTGTTGCTATTACCATGCTTTTAATTAGCTCCTGAAGAGAAGGAGGAGGGAAACATCCAGGTGGTAAATCAGCTCTAGTTACAAGCAACGTTGGATCAACTTCTCTGGAGTTGCCCTTTAGTGCTTGCTGATTACACCAGGGACCATCTCCAAGGGTCAGGCACTCGGTAAAGTCTTCACTCCTGGTGGTTTGTGGAGAATCTCTCCCTATGGGGCATTCCCTTCTGCCCACAAAGACATTAATGATTAACAACGATAACAGCTCTGATTACTTAGAAAACTAAAATACCCTAAAGTCAAGTAAATCACAGTCCATTGTGTAAACTTGCTCCTGATTCACTCTCCTGCTTCAGTCCAGCCCTGGAAGTTTTCCTCTGCCAGGCAAAACCTCCATGAGAGAAGAGCAAAGATGAAAGTCTGTGCTCCTCTCACTGTTGTCTTGGCTCTGAGTCTGAGCAGTGACTGTGCAAGGATGGTAAGTGATTCTTCTCTTTTGGAGTGGTGGATCAGCTGCCTGATGCCTGGCAGGACCAGGTTGCCTTGGGATTGCATGAGTGAAGCCACATGAGTGAACAGCATGAGTGAACAGACCCAGAGGAAGAGAGGTTCAAAGGGAACACAAAAGGGATTAGTCAGATGAAGGCTGACAGCAGAGCTCACAAAGTGAGGGGACTGTGGGACAGCTTGTACTATACCTTTCTGTTTAAAGCAATTGCTTACATCCATGCCTTGCTCTGGAGGAGGAATGGGAGGGGAGGAAGGACCACAAAAATTGAAATACTTTAAAAATATATCTCAGAAATGTGTTGACACAAACAGGCACCTGCAATAGCATGGAGGGAGAGTGCTCCACTGCCAGATATTACTGCTGTCCAGTAACTGAGCAGGTCAGCTTAGGTGGCTGTCTTCCTCTTTTCAGATTTCACCCTGTTTCCATGACAAACCCCTCAGTGCTTTTGCATCATGTATCTTGTGTCTTTTGGGGGTATGTCTGCCAAGCACATCAAGCACTGCTGATCAGGCTGTGATGGTTTGAGTTTGCTAGTTTGCTTAAACCCCACCACAGCCTGGCACCTACCATGGACTAGCAGGGCATTTAGTCCACTGCTGCCTTATGGGTCAGTATTGTGGCCTTAAGATCAGCCTTATTTCTCTAGCTGGATTAAAACTAGCTTAGATATACTTGGATGATGTTATAATCCTATCTCAGTGAATTACAAAAATATGTCCTCAGATATTACATGTGGGAGCAGAGAGGAATGCTCATGTTGAAGGTAAAGATTATCCCTGGCTGAAGCCATTGCTTGGTGGTGGCAGAGTCTGTGTAGAGTGCAAAAACTGTTCTATACTCAAATCTGTTTAAACCTTCTCTATATAACTTAGCAACAGCTTTTTCTTAAGCCTCACTTTTTATTTCCCCTGTCCTATGTCCATGATGTGTGCTTCTTTGACTGCTTTTGTGATTTTTTTTGCTATAGTTCAATTGCCAGCACCTTTGGTGGCAGCAGCACTTTATGTGTATTATCCTTTCTTTTATTATTTCCTGTAGCTTAAAGATGGCTCAGCCTAGTGCTCTTTGCTTGCTGATTGGCAAACCCAAATACAGTTAGAAGTTGCTTTTATAACTAATGCCCTGGGGGATACAGCTAACTAGCAGGAAAAGGCAAATGTTGGGGTATTATTTGTAGCTATGAACTGGCCCTAGAATGCATGTAAGCTTCCTGCTGAGAGAAATAGGAGATGCATTCCTTGGCAATAGAAAGATAAAATGGAGCAGAGCTTTGACCTTTGTTGTGTTGTGCTGGGTTTTCCTGGCTTAGCTGGCACTTTCGAGACTCAGTGTTTATCTACCCTCTTTCACCAGACTGTGCCCCACCAAAATTCACAAATTTCAGCAAATAAGATTTTCTCAGAAGCATTGGGAGAAACACAATTTCAGGGCACCTGGAAAGTAGGCTTTTACCAGTAGTATGGTTTCCAGAATGAATTTGTGTCTCCAATCCACATTCTCTTTTTCTCTTTATAGCACTACAAATCTGGGGCAGGAAGAGGCTCAAAGCATGGGTTCACTCGCCCACAAGGTACCAATCCCATAGGTTTCATGACAGTAAGAATGGTCTGCCTGTCTGTATCCGTGCTGTGCAAGTTGGTAGAAAGCCTGTCTTTGTTCAAACATGTATAAGGATTATAGAATGGTTATGTAATTATTAATTTCTGTTTAAAGGGGAATTTGAGATTAGCTCAGGAATCTCAGGTAATTTTCCTTCAGGTGCAGATTAATGGGAAGGTGCTGATGGGATTTTACTTTGTCTGAGCTGGCATGGCTTCATATTATTTCACAAGGTGATGTAGCTGAAGATGTGCAACAACCTTTAATCAGAGCTGCAGCTGCCCTGTAACTTTCAAGCACATGAACTCTTTGTATGTACAGGTTCAGTTTCTACCCTGGACCTTCATCTTTCTATGGGAGAAGTGTTTGAGTTGCATGCAGCTTTCTGGGTTGAATTTGTTCAGATGGCATCCCAAAGATCAGACATCCCGGCTGTGGGAGAGCTCTGCAGTTTCCATTTTTAAAGCTATTATTGTCCTCTGCCTTTGTTGTTAAAGAATACATGCATTAGGCCACTAGTAGTGGCTTTATAGGTTATAACAGTCTTCAGTGGCCTTGGGATGTGTCGTGGTTTCAATTTGAAAGTGGGCAGAAACACTAATTTCTGCTCTGGTTTGATTTTTTTGCCAATTTCAAAGTTTTCAATCAAAAGCAAAGCAGGCTTAAGCTTAAAAGTAATAAGACTTTATTAACTAACACGAAAGGAAAGAAAAACAACAAGAATGAGGATGTAACCTTCAAAACACTCTTCCTCCCTCTTCACACCTTCTTTTCTCTTAATCAACAATGTAAAGAAAACAACACTCAGAAATCTCAGTCAGTTTTCCACCTCTAAAACAGTCTTTTTCAGTTCATCTAGGGAGGGAAGCACCTCTTGTTCATTATGGTAAATTTCTCTACAAGAAAACAGTTCTCTTGTAAATGCATTCTTCATGAACAGCAACTGCCCGGATCCTTTTGCGTTCATGAAATTCCTCCCATGTTCACAGTTGTGTCTCTGGGCCACATCGATCTATGGGGTCTTATTTTTAAAGATAAACGTGTTCAAAACAAAGGTTCTCTTTGTCTTTGGGACTACCTTCACCTCCAAGGAGCAGAGATTCACTTTTTCTTCGAGGGCAAAGAGTCTTTATCATTTCATCTATCTGTTCAACTTTTCATAAAATTAACAGTCCCCTCAACATTCCATTCCTTTGCTCAGGTCTACAGCTTGAACTCTTTTGCCTCCCCCATACTTCTTTATGGTTTAAAGGAAACATTTCAATATGTTATAACCAACCACCATAGCTTGCAAGTCTTTTACAGTTTAAAGGAACTTCCCACACTCTTTCCACCTGGACTTTCACTCCTTCTTGACTGACTTTGATACCTCATGTGGTCTTCACACATCTACATTCTAATTTTCTCTCACTGGAGAAAAGATGGAGGTTTTTTCAGGTTCTACCTATGCAGTGATGCATTGAAAGAGTTAACAAGGAACAGCGACTCTGACCTGGCCAGCCGTGCCAGCAGTTGGCCAGGCTGGACAGTCTGTAGTGTCAGAATTCAAAGCCGTGCTGAGGGGGGAAAGGGGGCAGCTCTCAGAGAGTCCAGGACCAAAGGCAGCCGCGGGAAAGTTGGACAGATTCCCAAAGTTCCTTTTCCACCCCTCGGTCTCATCAGGTGTTCCGGCCTCCCTCATCACGCCTCCCCCCTCTCACCAGACACAGCAGCGGCAGAGCCAGCGGCAGAGCAGACTCTGTGCCACAGATATTCCCAAAATCAGCCGAGCCTGCCTGGCCCGCATGGCCTCGAGCGAGGGCAGAGGTGTGTGCTCTGACAGCCGGGAGGAAAGAGACCTGCCCGGGCTGCTTCCAAAGGGAATAACAACGAGAAAATGCCTTCCCATTGGTCCAATAAAAGGCCAATCTCAAAACCAGTCAGTTCACTTCCCTAGGCTGGTCAAACCGGGACAGGATGCAATATATCTTCTGAATGGGGATGTATTTTCCCAACTCTCTTGCCTGCTTATACTGGGAAATATCAGACAGAGAAAGTAGATATTGGAACATTTGCTTAATTAGTTCAGAGAATGAAAACTGGGATTGACAAGGGGCTGGCAGAGGGCAGTGGCTATTTCACATTGATAGAGAAGGAGGCAGTTAGGGCAGATGGAGTAACCGTAATTCCAACTGATTAAGAAAGGCTTGGATCACAGGGATAGGTTATTTTTTCTGCCAATAACTAACCTCAGCAGCTCTTTGAGATGTCTGGGCTCATGAGAGTTAACAGATGTTGTAGGAGAGTGCAGGAGCCCCAGCCATCATGGGAGGGGTAAGCTCAGGACAAGGAGCAGTCATACATCGTCTCTGAGAAATGGAAATGTGCTGTGCTGCCAGTTTGGTTGAGTGCTCCATTTCTCTTACAACAGTGGTTGTCTTCCCATTCAGACTTTGGGATTTCAAAACAGATTACTTTTAGTTTAATGGTTAAATAAGCTCTGACAGTTTTTCATTGTCTTTTTTGTCTTCAGCCTCTCTCATTCTCAAGACTCATCTTGAAGGATTTTTTCTGATAGACTCCCACTAGCCTTCCTTAAACTCCCACCGCCCTTCCTTAGACTGCCATCACTGATGTGGCAAATATAAAACTTGCCCTTTTTAAACACTGGTCCCATCAGTTTCTCCCCGCTTCTAAGGAATCTGCTTATCCCAAAGGGAAGGTGATATGATAAAATTCTCTCTCTACCCCCAACCTTTAAAACCTTCTCCCTCCTGACTGTTTCTATTTCAGTTTGTACTGTCTGGTTCCTTAATTATTTTAAACAGATATTACAATGTGGTGTAGAGCCTGAAAGGACAAAACTTCAGAGATTATTTTAATATGCAATTACAATACTACATAATTAGAAATGATAATTGCAATTAATGAATATAATTGGCATTTGCTGTACCAGAAATGACAGTATATTTTAAACTGAAATGATCTGAGATCTTTGTTCCACTGCAGAGTCCATTAATCTTTGTTGATTCAGTGGTTATGTAGGATTTTAAGCTTCTTCTTATGCACTAGACATTGCAGAGACACAAAGTCCAGAGTACAACTGAAAAACTTGTAGATAACTATCTTCATAATTTCATATAATAGTATATAATATAATTTGTGGGTTGGTTTTCAGCTGCATTATGAGTCTTCTATATTTGTATTTCAGTGTTTACAGAGGATGGACATTTATGCAAATTTCCTTTCCGGTTTGGTGGAAGGTTTTATCACACGTGTTTATCAAATTCATTTTCCAGAAAGAAATGGTAAGTTGACATTGCTCATAAATGAAAACAGCATTCAAATGAAATGTCATTCTTTTAGTGCTTTAATCTTGCTTTTGGAATAATTGACATGAGCTTGATGTTGCCCAAGGAGACTGGTACAATTCTGCTGATAGTCATGGCCCTCGGGTGCTCAGGGGGAAGGGAGCACTGCCACTGGGTTTCCACGGCCATAGGAGTCTCAGGAATTGCAGAAATGTTTCCTTTTTGCCCTTCCTATTGGAACTTCAACTTACAAGAGTGACAAGAGCTTGTACAGAAGAAGCAGGACCGATAGAAAAACCTGGTAGAAACCTTCTGCTGAGGGAGAGAGACACCTGCAAGAGAGAATGCTTGGTTAAGGTTTGATTTGTGCAGGCTGTACTTGTACTGCAGCAGAGACCCTCTGATTTTTGAGAAAAGCTGTTTTCTCCCTGCTCCCATGTCTCTAATTTCTATCCTGATTGGCACTAGAACTCCTTTGGACAGTGCAGTACTAAGAAGTGAGGTATTACTCCTGTTTGTTGGTTAATGATTTATTCTACTAGTGTGTTTAAGGCCAGGTCTCCTTCTTTTGGGCAAAGGTTACTCTTTTACTTTTGCAGAAACTGTCAGAAGTATTCATGATCCGTTTTTGGGGTAGGGGCAGTCAGGTGGGAACCCTACTGGATTAAAGCACTGAATAAAAAAGATAAACTTTGCAGACAAACTCATATGATAGGCATATATTAACTGAAATCAAAGGCAACAAAGTAGAGAATATGTGGGTACCAGTAATGTGAAAATTATGTCCAGATGAGCCATGTGAAAGGCAAACAATTGCCTTTTTTTCAGGAGATAATATTTTAGAGTTTATTTTACTCACCCAGGCAGGGCAGAACTCTCATTTTTTATACTGGACTGTCTAATTTTTTCATGATCTGTTGGTGTCTTTCTGATGACACATCTGTTTCAAGTGTAAGTGCTTGTTCAATGTAAACACCACAGCACAAACCTGCTTACAAAAATGGACATGAGCTTCAGGCTAGGAAACCACTTCAGAATTTCCCCAATATCCACCAATACAACCCAGTTAAAAAAAGCCTTCAGGAAGCAAGAATTTGAGACTGTCTTACTAAAGAAAGGGAGTGGAATAATTTACCAGTTTGAATCATGTCTTTGATGAACTGTAGCCACAAAGAGTTTGACCTTGGTACCCCCTTAATTTCATGCAATGCTTAAGAGGGATCCTGTTAATACGTGACACTGTGTATTTGTTTTTAGCCAGTTGGGGCACAGAAATGGAAAAACCTGTGGATGGATGGGGTCCAAGATTAGAGCACACTTTAGAGCTGACCTTGAACAACTTGCTCTTATGCTTCCGACTTTTAAGAAGCCATTTACAAGCAGGGACACAAGGAGGAGGACAGCTGGAGTTATTTGGATTTGACAGACCATTTCACCCTATGGGTGGCCTTCTGACCAGTGTTTACTCATCACTCATAAGCTAAAAGCAACTTAATGTGTGACTTCAGGCACAGAGATGCTGGGAAAAGAGCCCTGAATAGCAGTTGGGAAACCTGTTCTGTGCATTTTTGTGTGACTTGGCACGAACCCAGGCTGGACTTACACTAAATAACTGATCCCAGGGGAGCTGGTAGGCAGCAGGTAAGGGCAAGGCTTATGCCCTTCCTGCTTCTGCTTCCTACAAGCTGCTAGTAAGGGATGATGGAAGGCTGGGTCCAAACTGCTTCTTTGGGGGTGAATTCCAGGAAACCCTGCAAGGAGAGCACTGCCTTATGCGTTTGAGTTCATGTCCTCAGTCCTCAAGTCATACTTTGAATCAAGACTACAGGCAGGACTTTACAGTACAGGCCAAACCCTACTCAAATTTGCTTTAGATTTATGTCTTTTCATACTACATATGACATAGACACTATGTTTCAACATAAATCTGCTCCTGACCACAGAAAGCTCTCCCTACTTTCTTTGAGAGCAACAAACAAGTTGTATCTTTATAAATATTTATTGAAAATACAGGAAAGAAGACAAAATAATTGCACTATTTAAATAACAGTCTTCCTTTAACAGCATCCCGTATTGCTTTCCCTGTTAATTATAATCTGTTTTCACAGATAAATTTCCATTTAGTGGCCTATTACCAAGTCTTACATGATATCTTACTAAAGATATAGCATAAATTTTCCTTTTTTTTGCTAAGGTTAAAAAAAAATAGCTGGAATTGCTACTGAGTTTCATTGGTACCTCCAGAAAGACAGAGCAGTGTAGGCACAGACAAAATGGGGGTGCAGCAAACACTCGTGAGAGCAAAAGGGGAGGGTTGTCAGAACTGGAGCAAGCTGTGGCTGCAGGGGAATTGCCAGCACCCTGTCCTTGTGCCCCAGGGTGGGATGGGTTCCTCAGATTCTGCTCAAGGGGAATGGCAGGAGCAGACCTTGCCTGAGATTTTGGCTATAAATTGGAAGGTGTTGAATATACCCTGCAGAAGCCTTATCCTATGCTTGAGTTCTGTATGGGGGAGAAGCCCCTGAGCAAGGGTGGGCTTAGGTCTGTGTAGGAAGGACATGATCTTATCATCTTCTGTGGAAACAAGAAGATAACTTTTGATATGTTGGCCACAGACTGAGACTGTGCAGAAGACAGCTTTTTGGCCAGCTGGATTACCAGATGGGGAGTTTATGACAGTCCTGGAAAGGAGAAGTACCTGTGGGCTGAGCTGAGAGATGTGATGCATCAGGCTCTGAGTTTTCCTGGAGCTGGTAGTGGTTGGTCTGGTGTTGTCAAGCAAAGTCTGGTTGTGTCTCATGGTCAAGACAACACCTAAAAAGGTTCCAGGCAACCTCCAAGTCTCAAACATAGTGACAACACCAGGTGTGCTGGCAAAACTCTTTCCTTACCCTTGTCTGCCTCTGGCCTGGGTCTTTGCTTCTTCTCCAAAACATCCTATTGTTAAGGCTCCTTATGCTTCCAGTGGGAAAAACATCCTCCTTTCCATTTATCCTGCTTGCCTCATTTATCCAGTCAGGCCTCATCTGTGTCACACCCTTTTGTTTGTCCATTCTCATGTTGTTTTCTGTGTATGGATTTAAACTGTTATTTAAATCAATCCCTTGTAGTGGACTTGTATGATATAATTAGCTCAGCATCTCTGTCTTTATATTTTCACTTTCATGTTAACAATTTTATACGACAAGCTAATGTAAAACATTTGCTATCCTGTAAATTTTGAGTGTGGACACATTTGCAAATAGCATAAAGAAATAACAAGGCCATTAGGTTCATTTGGCTGCTGGAGGTAACATTCCACAAGACTGAAATGTCACCACATTTTTGGTAAGTATCCAATTAGACAAAACATTTTTAAAAGACAAGGAGGGAGAGAAGTGAAATAGCTTTGAGGATGAGCTGAGATTCTCAGAGAGAATGAGATCTGTGGTGGAAAATATAAAAAGATTATATGTTCACTGTGCAAGAAGCTTGGCACCAAGGATGCAGCTTGACATTACAAGGGAGGACTGGTCTCATTGTAGTTACTGCAAGGCAGTAGGGAAGGACTGGCCGTGGA
Organism: Sitta carolinensis; assembly: GCA_032173965.1. Taxonomy (NCBI): domain Eukaryota; kingdom Metazoa; phylum Chordata; class Aves; order Passeriformes; family Sittidae; genus Sitta; species Sitta carolinensis. The sequence goes on along the minus strand of CM063285.1, from coordinate 51,143,290 downwards.
GAGCATTGAGTGGGAGGACCAGTGCTTTGTGGAGAGCTGGTAGAAGAGGCCTCTGTCAGGGTCTCTGACAACATAAACCCTTTTAAGATGGAAAAAAATGAGATTCCTCTTTGTTTAGACCTTGGCAGCTGCTAGACAGTGACACAAGCAGTGCTGAGGACACTTTTAACTAATTTCTTCATTCTTGTGCATAGTAGACCACCCTTTAAAGAAAGCACAATCCAGTTCTCACTGAGGGATCTTTGAGGAATTTCCATCTACTCCCAGCAGTTGCATCAGCCTTAATTCCTGTGAGAGAAGAGCCTCTTTAAGTATGTGCCACGTTAATCTGCACCAGACTGCCAAGCACCTCTTTTAGTGCACCTTGTGTAATTGAGGTCACCAAACTTAATAGACATGGCCTATTCAGATGCTCCATAGGAATTATTAATTTTAAATACTACATAGCATCTAATAAAGAAGGAAAATAGGGCAGTTAAAATGTAGACATGTGCTACAATAAAATTTCAATCTAACTTGTGACATCCTAGGGTGAAAAATTTGATCACGCAACTGCTCAAGGAATGATAGGACCATGCATAATGAAAATAGATCGTCAGGCACATTAAATAAGCTCCAGTGTCTTCTAATGTCTTGTAGCTGATATCTATTATTCTGCATTCTAACTGGCCAGGGGGATGTTTTGGTGGATGGTGCACTGGGACAGGATGTGGACCTCCAAGGTTCAGCCTCAGTTCAGTCATGCGCTCCCTGTGTGTCCTCCGGGAAGCCTCCAAATCTGCTCCTGCCAAAGAGGAATAGCAGCTCAGTGCTCCTTGCAGTGCTCTGAGATAACAGACTGAGATAACAGACCACCAGTGAGGGTGTGCAGGACTCAGTCCCCTGCTCTGAAAAAAGGAGAGGTTTATCTGTGCCTTTGGAAATCACCACCGTGTCACTTATTTCCTCATTTCATTTTGCAAGTTCCAAAATAAGAATGCTTTAAAGGAACTGAGTCTGAAAAAGGTGAAATAAGCTTGTCACTGGAAGGCAGGAAAAAGTCCCTTTGTGGACAGTCTCTTGCCTCCACAAATTATTACAGTAACTGACAAACACCAAAAATGGGCTGGGTCCTGTTTTGCTTGTCTTGTAATAAGTAAAGAAGACATAATTTATTTGCTTTGGTTTTGTATCTTATTTCTGTCTTTCATTTTCTAATCCAAGAAATAGAAAGAATGTTGTGTTTTTCTGAAGGATTAATTGAAAATCCCAGGTCCTGCACATACATTTTATTTTTAATATGTTTTTTATTTGAGAGAAGTGGAGCAGACCAACTTTAACAAAAGAAAGAATATTTTTTCCTCTGCTCTTAAGAGAATTTGAATGAGACTGATGTTAATTAGAAAAAAACAAGTGTGAATTTCCAGGTTGCCAGAGTGTGAAGACCTTGTAGTTTCATCCAGGTTGTTTAAAGATGACTAAGCTGCACCTTTGATTCTTTTCAGGTGTTCCACAACACATAACTTTGACCGAGACAGGAGTTGGGGACACTGTGCTTTGTATCACAGAGACTACTCAGGTAAGGCAAGCCATTGCAGAGTTGCTCCAGATACCTGGCTCCTGCTTTGCCACCTGCAGGAAGAAGGGACAGTGCTTTCAGTGCAACTTTAATTTTTCTATTTATTTTGAAGGAAGCCTTCAT